>CM032426.1:8108387-8669683 GCA_019049465.1 Dryas iulia moderata
CCACGGGTCAAAATGTTTTATTTTACTTCTACCAAAAAACGTTAACAATTCTGAGCAAAACTTGGACAATGAACAAACAGAATGAAGATATACGAATGCCAAAATATATGCACCCCCATACATATAGTATACTTTGCAACATTAATTTAGCACTGCGTAAAGAGACCGCGGACTGGACGGAATTGGGGACGGTAAGAGAGGGCCAGAACAAAGTTACTTCACAATTATATGAACCTCCCTTTGCAGTTAATATTTAAATATTTCGTAGTTCCTCTTTTGTAACAAAGCAAGTCGTAATGTTAATTATTAACTCGCTGTATTGCGGGTATTGTAACGGAATTTTAAACGTTGTAATTATTTATCAGTGTTTTTTTGACACCGCGTTATTTTAGCGTAGTTGAAGTCGTGACGCAGTGGCACGAACGTGTGACTGTAAACGACTGGTTATGGGCTCGATTCCCACTCGAGGAGTGGAAATATTCAGTATTTCTTTTTCGGGGAAAATGGGGGAACGGAGTGTCATAACACTAAGTTCCCTCATACCTACCCTACTGTGTGCGGGATACACCGTGTAGCTATAAATAGAAAGAAAGAAATATTTTTTTATTTATTTAATTATACACATGGTCGTAAGTTCATTGTCATAAAATTTTAAGACACTACGTTCTCCAATTTCCGTCCGTAGTTGTGTTTGAGGCGTTGAGTTCCACCACTTAGCGGGCTGTCTTAATTTTGAGCAAAAAGTGAAAGACAGGGTGTCTTCACACTAGATTCTCTCTGACTACTCTATTTTGCGGGTAAACTTACAAAACTGTTTTTTTTAATAATACATACTTTCGACGACTAGACGAAAATTGTAGAATCGGACATTTTCTCGCGTAATTCAATTAAGGAGTCATATAAAGACATATTTATATTCCAGTAATACTTTCTATGGCTTCGTTGTCTAGTTAAATAAAGCTAGATTAGGTTTATAATTTTAAGATCTTATATTATATCAACTTACACCATTTAAATTATAATTCACAAACAAATATAATTATTATAAAATACCAAACATTCCCTCGTTTCTACAAAGGCGTGTCAGCTTATCAAAATCAGAAACTGAGTGTAAAAAGTCAACTGACTGTTCCACGTCAGTTAGACGCTTGATTTCCTTTCCGGCGGCGCCTATCTTAATAACTGTTCTTTTGTGTACATCGCTACAAAAGGTATAAAATTATACTCTTATTGTTCAATAAGGTAATGGACAGCTGTTAGATTTTAGAATTGACATTCGAATTAGGCATAATATTTTGATCATTTTTTTGAAATATTAAATACGTTGTAGAGCAGAAAAAACAAAACGTAATAAATAAATATAATTTATGTAATATAATACTTTATGCACCTATATATGATCTTTTTTCTGCAATCCATTCTTTATTGGTAGAAATTACTTCTATTGTAATAAGGCCGCCATTGCACATGTAGGTACCTTTTGTGTGTATACTAATGTAAAATGTTTTTGTATTTTTTAGTTATAAAGTGTTATTATTATTACTATTAAATATACATAGATCAAAGAGGAGAACGGAAAATGGAGTATCTTCACACTAGCTTCTCTGTTTACACTTCTATGCGGGAAAAAGCGTGAAGCTACAAAAAAAACAAGAAAAAGATAAAACCGAAACTTTTATATGAAATTTATTTGATCGTAAAGTGTTTTTATTAGTTCAGTAGGTACAGAAATAATATAATTTATCGTGTCCTTATGCACGTTTATGGCTACATACATTTAGGTTCCTCACGCGTAAACTTCCCTAGTGAATTCCGTTGTAGCCTCCACCTTCGTAGGCTGGACATTATTTGAAATTCATGAGCAGGTGAGTAAACAGGGCACTGCGGCTAAGTAAATTTAGAAATCTACAAATGCATTAGGGTTTCCTTATCTTTTGTTTGTCTATATTAACATAAAGAAAAGGGAATCCTTTATTGTCTTTAATGTTCCTTGTCTAATCAATATCAACATTTTAAATGTAGGTACGTTAAGGTTATTATGGCGTAGTGGGACTGCTTCTGACTATCGACTGTGACGATTGTAGGTTGGTGGCAGTTTCACACTCGGGAGAATTCGGAGGAAAACATTATATATAAAATATTTTCTTATCTCTCTGCTCTGATACTAAAGACAAAAAGTGAGATGAAAGTGATGAGATGAGTACTTAACACGCAATTTCTCGATTTCGAGCGGAAAGTAAAGCGTCATGACAATATCCAATATCTTATACATGTACATATGAACTATACATACATATACATATGTACATATATATGTATGGACAACCACATTATATTGAGTATTAATTGTTCGAATACTAATAGGTACCTGCAACTTTGTTTGCGTGGACTTATTGACCTTTCCAATCAAAATACACATAATGCTGAACAACTTTTATTTAGGCGCAATTTCCGTATAGCTAGTCTATTATGGTTCTACAACAGATGTAGAAGCCTGTTAAAAATCAATTATAGGCTAAATCTTGCCTAAACTTAAAAGTTATACATTAAAAAAGGTTTCTTACAAATCCATGTAGTAGTTTTAAAGATGTACACGCAAACATTCTATTCTTAGTTTTTATTATAGTAATAAATTTACAATATAATTTATTGCTACCATTATTTTAAAACAACTTTTATAAAATTTTCAACACATTTATAACAAAATTCTACGCCAAAACGATGAACATATAAAGACTACCGTGATATTGCCCATTTTCCCTTATCATTTTCGGGCGAAAAACTTCATTGTAGGAAGCGATGGTAACCTATACCATGACGCTGGCAATAACCCTTCAACAATGCCTTTACGCTTTCAAAGAAAAGACTGGTTTCAAACCCTTTACGTTCTTAGATAGAGAAGCCATTTACATGCGGGATAAGGTTATTTTACATTTTTCTGATGTTTTGATTTCATGTTATTTGCTATAATATGTATGTATGTAGATATATTGTATGTGAAATTTAAATGCAAATTTTTGCATTTTTAAATTTAATTTACTTTGACTAATGCTATAAAAGCAATAATTTAAAAAAACAGCGGGAATTTAATTTTGATTTTTATACGTTTTATAAAAGTGTTTTACAAAACGTATGAAAGTGTTTCTTCTCTCAATAGTTTAATTATTTTATTTAATTATAAACTTTTGGAGATAATTAAAATAATTGTTTTTGTTGTTGTAATCGGTGCAGTCATAAGTGAAAAAAATAATTAAGTTTTGAAGAAAATAAGCAACATAATATGTTTACAGTTTACTTACCGTTGCTTCACGGCATATGTATTATAATATTTTGTTTGTCCAAGAACATGTTCAGAGTACTTTGCCAAAAATAGTGATATGCGGTAGGAACGAGAAGCAAAGATAAACTTGTAACGTCATGATATCGCCTTTAAAAAGTAAATAAATCTTTTATGGATCTGAGCATGTTTTATACTCGTATTTGCCAATGCAAAAATTTAAAAACACTGTAAAACATTATGAATAAGTAGTCCTACTTATTACTTTACACAATTACTCTATCGAAGAATATTTAAATCGTGACCCAGTGGCACAAGCGTGTGACTGTAAACGACTGGTTGTGGGTTCGATTCCCTCTCGAGGAATATAGGAAATATTTAATATTTCCATTTTCTTCGCTCTGGTGCCGAGGTAAAGCGCGGCGTTAAGTTTACTTAACACGCAATGCCTCCGAATTCGGCGGAAAGTGGGGAACGGAGTGTCTTAACACTAGGTTCCCTCTGCCTAACCTGCTATGTGCAGGATACAGCGTGAAGTTAAAAAAAAATAATTTAAAGGATAAAAATGAGTGTAAATAATCTGGTTTGAGTTTAGTACAGGTTGGCTACCATTGTATTAAATAATGAAATTGTAATTTTTATATTTGAAAAGAGCAACTGTTAAGTTTCTCGCCGATTCTTATCAGCACAACTACTTTCCGAGCCGAAGGTAGCTTTATGTTCATTCGATGATTCGAAAGTGCTTGCAAAGGTTTACTTACATAAAGATATTTTGAAATTGAATCTATGCGCAAATAAATGTCAAGAATATACGCATAATAGATTAAGTACAGATAGTATAAACATTTATAAAACTACATAGTAGCTTCACGCTGTATCCCGCACGCAGCAAGGTAGGCAGAGGGAACCTAGTGTTACACTCCGGTCCCCACGCACCGCCAAACTTGGAGGCATTGCGTGTTAAGTGGCGGAACTGAACGGCGCGCTTTGCCTCGACACTATAGCGAAGAAAATGAAAATATTAAATATTTCCACTCGTCGAGTGGGAATCGAATCCACAACCAGTCGGTTTACAGTCACACTTTGTGCCACTGCGCCACGACTGGCCTCAAGCCTGTGCCTTGAGCCCAAGCCTCAAGTAATATGAACTACATAGTAATTAAATAATATGTTTAATTAAACATTGTTGTTGATTTCCGTTGAGTTCTACCAATGTCTCTATTTAGGGCGAAAAGTGGAGAACAGGCTGTCTTAACACTAGATTCTCTCACAGTACCTCGCTATGCGGAAAAAAGCGTCATCATCTAAAACCATATTTTCTACCTCGAAACGATCTTAACTAATAATTTGAGACGTCATAGATCACATGTTAACTTACCTAAGATAGTTCAATATGAACTCATTACCAAACATAATCTTTGGCGAGATGAATATCGCAAGAGATTATGTAGATAAAGCCTAAACAAGCTATAAAGCGCCTTAATAAGCATTTTGCTGCGAAAATCTTTTGGGATCAGTGATATTTACTTTACGGTACGATCGTAAAGGTAAACCGTAGATAAATTAAACGTAAAGCAAATGACCGCGGCTTTCATTGCGTAATATTGTAGTCTGATGTAATTTTGTCAACCTTTTTGTACTAATAAACTGTTTTATTTCTAAGTTATTATTTTATAGCTAGAACGAGTTAAGCTCAGGCGAATTATATATCATTGTATTAATACACTAGTTGTCCGCTTGCGTAGAATTAACAACTACTTATAATTTTAAAGTAAAATAGTTTAAGTAACTCCTTACTACATCTGCAGGGAAAGTCTTGTCAAATTGGTCCAACCATTTCAGAGATTAAACGGAGTAAACTGAGAGACAGACTAAAATTATAAAAAAGTTATAGTGGTATTAGGAACATGTACTATTTACTAAATGTATATGCATTAAATAAAAAGTTCTTAATATTTTAATATTACAAACAGATAGTCAATTATAGTGGCCAGTCGTGGCCCAGTGGCACAAGCGTGTGACTGTAAACGACTGGTTGTGGGTTCGATTCCCACTCGAGGAGTGGAAATTATATATCCATTTTCTTCGCTCTGGTGTCGAGGTAAAGCGCGGCGTTAAGTTCCGCCACTTAACACGCAAGCCTCCGAATTCGGCGGAAAGTAGGGAACGGAGTGTCTTAACACTAGGTTCCCTCTGCCTACCCTGCTGTGTGCGGGATACAGCGTGAAGCTAAAAAAAAAAAAAAAAAGTTAAAGTGACTCATTGCTAAGGCAACTCGTATCTTACGTATTAACGGGTTTACTAGATTGAACAAAATGCCAATTGAATTTAATAAAGACAATTCGCTGAGTTCCGTTACTCAACACGCAATGTCTCGATTTTGGGCGGAAAGTGGAGAACGGAGTGTCTTCTCCCTTAAGTTTTCTCTGACTACTCTGTTAAGAGGAAGAAAGTGTAAAAGTAGCAAAGTGTTCTCATCACTTACTTATTCACTTTTATTTTACTAAAACTCAATAATTTCAAGAAATTAATATTTTTCATATACCAAAGCTTTGTACATATATATTTCATTCAAAAACTTGTACGGCCAGATGTCGTCATCTCTATACAATATGCGCCTTATGGTACATCTGATAGTTTTTGTTAAAGTAAAACATGATGTCCTTTTTTATAAAGACACATATTTGTTCGCCTTGTCGACTGGTATTCAAAGGTAGCGCATCTAAATTTAATTGTTTCGCTTCACTCTGTATTCCGCACACAGCAGGGTAGACAGAGGGAACCTATTATTAAGACGTTCCGTTTCCCACTTTTCGCCAAATTCTGGGGCATTACGGGTTAAGTGGCGGAACTTAACGCCGCGCTTTGCTTCGACACCAGAGCGACGAAAATGGAGATAATAAATATTTCCACTCCTCGAGTGGGAATCGAACCACAACTAGTCGCGTACACACTTACATATATGCCCCTACGCCACGACTGTGTCACACACGCCTCAGCGTGTCATTGTAGAGGGCTTCTAGTGACTCTGTGGAGTCGAGGAGGCAACAATATGGAGAATATTGTCGTCGAGCAGTGCGTTCAATAACTCATTTTATTTACCCACTCTAATAATGTTTATATTATAATATGGGTACATTTTCTTTACAAAAAGATACCTACAGCCTAACCTGCAGCCGTCATGTTAATTAGACACTTACTAATCGCTACAATCGCGTTCTGAATTTATATCAAATTTTCACATGTAAACCTAACATACTAATAACGATAGGTTTAGGATTATTTTTTATTTGAATAAAAATAAAATATGGTAGATATATATTTTGTTTTGATATTAAAACAATATACACAGCTCAACAGTAGTTGTACTTCAACAACAAACATAGTAAAAGGAACATATATCTCTATATTAGACAACTTATATTACTTACTAAACAAAAATTTATTATTATACTTTCTGTCCTCACAATATTACTGGATAACCGAAGAAAACCTTAAAAATAAAAGTGTCATTGAACCAAAAATACTACCATATGTTATTGGGATTTATGTAATATGATTGCTTCTTCTATTTTCACAATGTCTCAACACTAAATTGTGTTTTAGTAGAGCTTTTGACTCAATTTTAGAGATTTACCGTCCTGCGCCAAGTGAAGTGTTAAAGAAGGTATCGAATACTGTAGTTTTCTATTGTATTTTCCTTTTATCATTTTATTTATAAAATACTTGCAATACAGTTTTAATATATAAAAAAACACATAAGTGTATTATTTATGTCTTTTTTTATAAACTTTATATGCATTTATAATACGTATTAAATTAAATATCCAGAATTTTAAAGTAACTCTGATTCTGAAGATCAAAAACTACCTATAACCTAGAAAATAAATTCAACTACAATTCAATTTTTTTTCGACAAAACTTCTACAAAATAATTGTTTTGTTAAGTTAATTGAAACTTCAATTTACGCAGGTGAAGCCATAAGCGAGTCGCTAGTAAATATTACAAATCAAATTTACGAAATCAATATAACGTTTCTTCTAGCATACAGATAAAATATCACCTATGTACATTATATGTATTGAGAATCTTGAAGAACAAGGGATAAGCGAGGTAGCAAGAGCACTTCAAAAACTTCCTACATACAAACGCTATATAATTGATCATTACTCCAATATTCGTGGATCTATGCGGAATGCCCATAGTTTTCCGCCAAAGTTTAACGAGTTCTGATGTTCTCATTATTGAGTTATCGAATTCCTGCCGCTTTCGAACTGTTTGTTCTATGACGGCTTGAAGGAAATAAGCAATTTTAGTTTCAGAAAATAAAACAAAAGAAATACAATAATATTAATGATTGAGCTTGGTAGCTTCATGATTTTTCAGTGAAGCAAGGTACCCACAGAGAATCTAGTGACATGCTACTCCGTTTCTACTTTCCATTCAAAAGAGTGACTTGTATTATGAGTGGCTGAACTTAAGCCCTTTGAGTCTACCTGTGACCACGGACTTCTAAAAAAATCTAATCAGTTTCTTTACTTCTTTATGAACCAGTTAATATAAACTGCAAGCAATGACAATTGCCAATATATCTTTCCGTCTATTTATTCAAATGACTGGAAGTCAACAATCACTTCACTCGTCAGTAGAGTGCGCGACATCGCCGCGTGCGCCGGTGTTTAGCTGCGTTTATTTTAAATTTTATTTAAATTATTAATCTGTAAAATGGAATGGATGGTAACAAGTGACGGTAAGCTTCATAAAAGCTTGTTTTGCGTATATAAAATATTTTTAACAGCTAAGAAACATACTATCAACAGTCTTGTTTGACCAGCCATAGTGTACTATATCATTTTAATGGGTCAAGATTAAAATTCATACCTCAATTGGTCTAGATATAAAAGATATCAATATATTACTAGCGACCCGCTTGTGGCTTGACCGCCTGAACTACAGAATTGATTCGTTATATTATAACCCTTAAATGATAATGTTAAGAAAAATAAAGTAGGCTGTGTTCAATGCTGGTTAATCAAGTATATTTATTCGAAAAATCTTTACGCTCTGTCAAACAGTTTAAATATATCATACCAACTTTTAGCACTTATTTCAACCATTTAGAGTAGATTTTTGACACCAAGAAAACAAATATGATAGATTATGCCTACACCGTGGGAGTTGTTTGTAGTTTTTCCGCTGGAATTTTAGAGTTCTTAAGTTTAAAATAACTAAAATCTTCACCTCTGTTTTCATAAACTAATACCTCAAAAGCCTCAGAGCAGCACGCTGTTCTGAGGCTTTTTTACTTACTAGTCGGGCTGCCACTTCTCCTCTGTTGTAGTCTACCACATAGTCTCTAGATCTATACTTATCACATGTACACCATGTACCACCATTTGGCCCATTGCCGTAAGAGCCTGCTCAAATGGCATCCGTTTACCCTTGTCGAGTAGTATGATAGACTTATTCGATGTGATATTTCCGATCGTCTTGATTGGCAGCGCTTTATATACTTTGCGTCGTACTACCATTCTATTGGTGTTCCCGTTCTATTAGACGGTCTATTGACCAGCAAGACCAGGTGAAACTGCGATATATTTATTATTTCTAGGCATACAAAAGCTTATTCCCAACAATTCAGTGCCATTGTCTATAAATAGCGCCACTCTTTTAGGTCTCAATCCCACCTCACCTATTTCGGCGTGTAGCTTCATATCTATATATGCATGTGGAGGGCTTTAGGTAATCAGTGTGCATGTAATTACCAGACTGTAAAGTTGTATTGAATTTGTGAAGAGAGCACGTACTCTGTACGAGCAAGCCTTGCGGAAAGCCCTTTCAGCGTAGTCGTTTTCCTAAAGCACAGATCTGCCATTATATATGGTAGTACATCTTGGCATACACATTTTTCGATCTTTGCTCGAAGTCGAAAGCGGTCAGCAGCAAATCTTGGACATTTCAATAGTATATGCCACACTGATTCCGCTGTATTACTACTATTGCATCCGCATCTTCGAACTTTCAAGGAGAATACTCAATTTTGGATATATAGCTAAAAGAGGAGGCAGAAGCCGCCATATGTAACAATTATACAGCCCAAACCATCAGGGGCACCAAGAAAGATAATTTCATGGGCGGTTTACAATGCTACAGTTGGTTTTGTGGAGTTGAATGAAGAGGAAACTATACGAACAGGCAAGCATCAATTCAACACATCCGCTAATGATTCTATTGTGGAAGGTGGAATGCTAGAGAAAGCAAAAACTTTTGACAGCATTCTAGAACCCACGTCTTCGGTAGCCTGGCATATACCCAAAATACAGCACACTTTGACCCAGATAAAGACAATTATCATTACTACAACAGAAGCAACAAATGAACTTCGGGAGAAGCTTTCGGTACGTATAACACCCGTTCCACGAGACTTAAATGACACCCTTTCCCTCACATTCACTCAAGAGGAGAAAGAAGGAATTCTTGATCACTCAGGGATACGGTTTAGAAATGGGTTCAAAAGAGATGACATTTCATGAGGCCCAAGGTCTGACCACCAGCACAGTTGTAGTAGTGAACAAAAAATCATCAAAAATACAGCTTCATGATAGTGACTCACACGCAATCGTTGCGATAACATGTCATACCAGCAACTATTCCTACTGATGACGATGCGGTTAAAAGGCTGAAACGAAATGCAACGGGGCAACGACCGAAATAAAAGAAGAAATCCAACTTTGTAAAAATGAACAGGATGAGGGTCACGTAAAAAGCATGAGGACCCCATGCAGTAAATATATAAAGACGAGGCGTCATTCATCTGTCAGTTGATACGTTATTAAATGAAACTACCGCCAACTATGTCTTAGTTGCCTCGCGTACTGCCCTGGATTCTTGCAGCAGAGCATGAGCATGAGCTGACTGTATCTTACCCTCTGGTGTGGTGGCTTTGAGTCTTCAAAGTTTTTGAGTTAGGTTCCTGGTGGTAGAAAGCTTCCAACCGTCTTCTCTATTGAAATTAGGATGTTATTGTATTTCAATAGAGTTTCGAGAAAATTAAAATATTTTTAATAAAATCATTCCATAGAAAGGGGTTCGAACTTACAATCATCGTATTTACAGTACAAGGTTGTCACAAAAACACCAATCATTATATTATAAAATCAATATTTATAATCCTACATTAATATTGACATAGTCATGGCACAGTGTGACAACGTCTAATTATAACTACGATGATCATTATATATTATTTTCACTTTCTAACCTATTCCTAAGACAAAAAGCAGCGTTAAGTTCCCCCACTCAATACGGAATGTCTCAATTTCAAAACGGTAGCGGAGAACGGAGTGTCTTTACACTAGGTTCTCTCTAACTTAGAATGGTTACAGAAAATCTAGTGTCAAAACTACCACGCAATGCGGGATAAAGGGTGAAAATTGTATATTAATATTATAACTGAAGACATGTGAGGAACAGTCTTGATAATAGAAATACGATTTAATACCCAGAATAATTTACAATGTGTGCATTTCAGGGAAGTACAGAATAGAGTCTCTGTCTGCAGCTACATTTTCCGGTGCGCTGAGGGTGAGTAGCTCGTGACTAATCGTATTAGTTTAAATTGAAATACAAAATACTGTGCATTCTCTTTTAAATAAACACTTGTCGCGCTTTGCTATAAATGTTGTTGATAGTTATTCTGTTCTTCTGTTTATTTCAATTGTACTCTATTTAAATAAAAAATAAATTTAACTAACTAACTATAAATATACATACAATAATTTAATAATAAAAAAAAAAATATCTATTTGTTACTAATAATCTAATATTGTTTTTTCAAGAGAGTATTGCAAGCACAGTCTTTCAAACTATTTTGGAATTTTACTATATGTACGTTATGCTACTAAAGTAAAACGATTTCTCTAGATTGTGATAGAAATATTTTTATTTGAATAGAAGTTAGTCAAAATCAATCAAACTATGTATATAGAGTTTTAAACTGTTCGTTTTTACTACAAGTTGAATTGATTTTAATAAAATGATTATTTTATTTATCGTATTTGTTCTAAAAAAATGAAACTTTTTTTAGATTCAGGCTTTTTTCCGCATAGCAGAGTAGTCAGAGGAAGGGAACCTAGTATCAAGACACTCCGTTTTACACTTTTCATCGGAAATCATGACATTATGTGGTTAGTGGCGAAACTTAAAGCCGCGCTTTGTAGTAGGCACTAGAGAGGAAAAATAAAAATAATAATCTCAAAAAAAATAATATAAATAATCTCAAAAAAATAATAATAATAATCTCTAAAAATTAACTTAATTTGTAGGGTAAAAATAGGAACTTGTGAGTTAATAACCTATATAAAAATATTATTTCAGGTAATAAAAGATTCATTTTGTCAAGACGAAGCAGTATCAATAGGAACAGAAGTGAACATAAATCCTAAAGCCATAGAGGAGTTGCTAGAGCTATGTGCGAATGCGGCGCTCGACGGCGTATCGCTGGTCGCGGTGGAGGTTGCAACCGGCGAAGTGGCAGCAGTCTCATTTAATAAGATACAGGTTTGTTAATTTAGAATATGTATTGAGAAAGAGAATTGATTTTTTTTTTAAATTCACTCTTTTTGCCCGCCAAATAGAGTAATCAGAGAGAACCTACTGTCTAGACACTCTGTCCCCACTTTCCACTTGAAATATCCCCACCACACCTGAGTGGGAATGAGTAAAACCATCGCGTTTACAGTCAGTAACGACACACTGTGCCTTGATGGCCTCATGATGAGAGAACGATAACTGCATTTTACTTCATTTATGAAAAATTTTGACACCTTATATAGTGCGATAAATTTATACACATACACATTTTACTGCGATTTTTGGATGTAAATTCAAATTCCATATTTGTATTAAAAAGTATAATTTGTATACAATTTATTTAAAATAAAGTGCAGAATCATACCTTGATTAGATTAGTATTAGTTGAATTAATATATGTATGTATATAGATGAATCAAATAGTGTTATCTAATTATATTTTGCTTGATATCTAAAAAAATGCCTCACGCATTTCCCGCATAGTACGGTAATCAGAGGAATCAGACATTCCGTTCTCAATTTTAGTCATCGTCGTTATGTGGCCAAACACAACACCGCTCTTTGTCTTAGTTAACAGACTGTTTGATATATGTCAAAGTATATTTTGTTTTTGATTTTTTATCATAGTTTAATATTTAAACATATCCTTAAAAAATATCACTAATCATAAATTTCTCATATAAGACTCAGTAAACTTTAAAATTTCATAACTTCGAATAATAAACATACTACATATATATATATTAACGGTAGGGAATAATAATTAACAGCGTTGACCGTTGTACTACGAACGTGAATTGGAGAGCTTGTCTGGAGAACTGTCTACAAATCGCTAATATTGTACGTTTAAATATGAAATTATAATTTAATGCCTTTTAATATGAATAAAAGCAGCTTAACGCGAGAGAGAGAGAATCTCGGTCAACTTTTCCCCTGAAATCGAGACATTCAATGTTGAGTGGCGGACCTTAACACCGCGCTTTGATACCAGAGTCCAGAAATAAACATTTAAATATCATTTTCCCTTGAGAGCAAATCAAACCCGGAACCATCGCACTCAGGCGATGTTATATGAGAAGAAAATTAATTATTCTAAATAAGAGTTAATTAAAACAAGTAACTTAAAAAAATTTAAAGTAGCGCGAGTCTTTCCGCATGTCAAAAAAAACGTTCAATGCTTATTAAACTTTTTTCAATTATTTGAATAAACTTTAAAAGTGTTAAAATGAAAAGGAAAGTAACGCAATTATACAATTTATGTAAAAAATTGAAAATGATTCACAGGTTAATGCGTCAGATGTCACGGAAAAGCCATTCTTCGAAATATTCGCTGAAGAGCGCTGTACACAGGCTTCATCACGTTCGCTCATACAATTTATGGCCGACGTTGACGGCAGATGCAATTTGTTCGAAAAGTGAGTGCATTTTATTATTTGTTAATATTCTAAAAATATAACTAAGTATTTGTCAGTCTTTTATGACAAAGCTCAACTAACTTTATTTAAAATTGTAAATAAGGTTTATAAATGGGTTAGACGTTTAATGTCTTTCTTGGGAAGGTTAATATTAAAAAATATTTGCATTCATTGGTCTAGTTAGATAAAGCGCGTAATTGGGTTATGCCAGTTAACATATATTTTATTTGTTTGTATATTATATATGTAAAAATACTGAACGGAGTGTTTCAACACTACTTTGTATTCCAAAAAAAAAAAAAAATCCTGTATAAAGTAAAAAAAAAAAATATCAAAAGAGCAAAATAGTATTTTATTTCGTGCCTAAGCGAGCTGTTTTAATACATAGTAAAAGAGCAGCTGGTTACGAAACATACTTTAAGTTCATTTACTAATACTTTTAATATTAAAAATGTTACCTCGACGTCAACTTCGAATATATTTAAAGTTTTAAAATATTTTATGCTTACTTAGTTTAGTGAATTTATAACCTTAAAAAGCATCTTCATCAGAGTTCAAACTTCTTCAGTCAGAGAGAACTTAGTGTCAACATTACGTTCTCTGCTTCCAGCCCGGAAACGGAGACATTACATAAACTACGTCCGTCATATAGACGGAACTCAGTAAATAGTATTATTAAATTCCATTTACTGAGTTACATAAGATTGATGTTTAATTTTTGGGCAAAAAAATTGAATGATTTTTTTTGTATAATAATGGTATATGCCAAGGAATATTTATGCTTGCTTGCTATTTATTGGCTTTACGATATTAATATTAAAAATAAATATTTTTCCTTAGATACGGGGTTGACTGCAGTTTAGAGATCATGTCTTTGGGAACGCTCCGGAAACACAGGAGACAAAAACTAGCAACCATATTAAGTAAAATCTCTATCGATCTCGCAAAGAAAATAAAAGATGGCCCAGTGGCTGAAATCAATGTACAAGATCTTGGGCCTAAATATTCTCATTTAGTAAAAAGAAAACCCTTGAATACGTATCCTAAAATCTGCCAAGCGATATGGACCGCTGAAGGGTTCCGAAAAGTCGGCAAGGCGTTGAATTTCACGGTGCACTTGACAGTGCCATTTTCGGAATTTACTTTCAATGGAAAAACTTATACAGAGCGAATTGGAGACGAAGCTGCGTTTTGTGAGGTAGCAGCATTATCTTTGTAACGAGTTGTAAATTAAAAGAAGATTGAAATGCTGGTTTTGAAGTTGTAATTTCTATGAATATGAATAGCTTTTGTTGAAAATATGTTGTTTTTCTTTCTCTCTTGGAATTTAGGGTTTTTGAGAAATCTATACAAAAAATATAAAATTAAATTGTCTGTTATATTAAAGTAATGTTTTTTTATTTATTCAGTCAGTTCGTAATCAAATAAGTTACAACAATTTCAATTTTTGTTCAACAAAATTGCTCTAAAATAACTGTTTCATTAAATTAGGTGAAACTTCGATTTCCGCACGCAAAGCCGCGAGCGAGCCGCTAGTAAATATTATTTAATTTATAAAACAATTACAACATTTGCTCTAACTTACAGTTAAAATATCACCTATGTACATTATACATATTGAAAATCTTGAAGAACAAGGGATAAGCGAGGTAGCAAGAGCACTTCAAAAACTTCCTACATACAAACGCTATATAATTGATCATTACTCCAATATTCGTGGATCTATGCGGAATGCCCATAGTTTTCCGCCAAAGTTTAACGAGTTCTGATGTTCTCATTATTGAGTTATCGAATTCCTGCCGCTTTCGAACTGTTTTTTTCTATGACGGCTTGAATGAAATAAGGAATTGTGGATCCAAAAAATAAAACAAAAAATCCAACAATAATAATGATTTAACTAGTGTAGCTTCACGCTTCCTGCATAGCAGAGTAGTCAGCGAGAGCCCAGTATCATAATATTCTGCTCTCTACTTTCTCAAATCGAGATATTGTGCTATGAGTGGCAGATCTCAACCGCTGCGCCTTGTCTTACTTACTGGAGTGTAGAAATAATAATAATTTAAATATAATAATTATATATTTTTTTTCTTTAAGCTTCACGCCGTATCCCGCACACAGCAGGGTAGGCAGAGGGAACCTAGTATTAAGATACTCCGTTCCCCACTTTCCGCCAAATTCGGAGGCTTGCGTGTTAAGTGGCGGAACTTAACGCCGCGCTTTACCTCGACACCAGAGCGAAGAAAATGGAAATATAATTTCCACTCCTCGAGTGGGAATCGAACCCACAACCAGTCGTTTACAGTCACACGCTTGTGCCACTGGGCCACGACTGGCCACAGATAACTATAATAATTTAAATATAATAATCTGGGGCCAGTCGTGGCGCAAAGGAACAAGGTGTGACTGTACAGCAACTAGTTCGATTTCCATTCGAGGTGTGGAAATATTTATTATTTCTGTTTTGTTTGCTCTGACATCGGCAAAGCAAGACGTTAATAAAAAGGCATTTGGAAAACGTATAAAAATTTTGAACGCAGCGGGATTCGAACCCGCGCCTTCTGTATACCGTTCAGGCGCTAAATTATAATAAAGCATATAAAAATTTCGACGTAGCGTGTAGTAGAATGCATGGCTCAGTGGTACGTTACGTACATATGTACATACGTTTTCTAAATGCCTTTTTCAACATATGATGATTTCTTGAAACTACCTAATCTAACTACCTTAATCTATATATATAATAAAAGAGTAGAAAAGTCAATTCTGTACATGAAAAATTTCTGAAAAATTTTAATTGGGTGCGTTAATATATCGATAACAGAGGCCAAAAATCCACTCAGTAGAATTTTTGTCTGTCTGTCTGTCTGTCTGTCTGTCTGTTAATTTGTTCGTCAATCACGCAAAAACTACTGGATAGAAATGAATGAATTTTGGAATGGTGGTAGATTATAGTCCAAAGGTACATATAGGATAGTTTTTATCCCGGTTTTCCTTGTAGTTTTTTTGGAAAAAATAAAAAACCGATATAAGTAAACTATTTATATACTAATATCTACCAGGTAGAAATTTATGAATTTTTGTATGGAGTTAGCTTAAAGATTAGAGCAACATATGGGGTAGTTTTAGTTCTGGTATTCTATACAACTGCCGCAGAAAAATAAAATTAAAAAAAAAACATTTAAATTGTGTTGATAGTTCACGAGTGAAACTAAATTTGTTTTAATATCACTAATATTACTTAAAATAATTATAAAATACACAACATTTATTGAAGATAATTTGCTATTAAAAATACATTTGACCGGTCTACAAAACTTTATATTATCTATATGACAACAAATGTCACTACGTTTTCTGTCACCATCTGTTATTGTTTTGTTTTCATTTTTCAGTTCAGTTCTTCATTTATGGCGCTTCGAACGTGCAAGTTGAGCACTTTTCACTTCGCCAATGTCACGTTGTATGGAAAATACACAAAGGAGGATTGATCGGTAAAAAAGAGATAAAGTTATACTATTATAGATTATAAGTTGAAAAGAGATCCAATAGCTATACTGCAACCTTCACCTATAACAAAACAAACAAATATTTACATAAATACAGTAAGTTAGTAATAAGTAATATTTTACAGATGTGTTAGCTTATAATTTAATATTGTTATATTTAATATATTTACATAAAAAATTACAAAAAGGGCTAAACACGAACGTTAACAAACATTGAACATTAAGGGGACGGGGAGCTTTATGAGGAAGGACATCATATAAGGGACGAACTAATTTAGGACAACAGAGGATGTGAGAGGCGGAACCTTCGTCTAGACCACATTCACACAGTGAGTGGTCCCTGACCCTAATCTTAGCCAAATGTACAGGTGTACATGCATGACCAAGGCGCAAACGACATATAGTTGATATAATCCTCCGTTCAATATGTTTCTGATTATAAAACCAAGGTCGTCTTGGGATATTAGGCTGAACAGACGCATAATACTTACCCTTGCAGGAAACTGACAAATTCCAGTAGTTATTCCACTACTCATCTGAATGAGTAGTTGCAAGAGACAACAGATCCTGGGCCGAAATAGAAAAATGATCTGAAGTGCCACACTGGACGGCTGATTTAGCGCAAGAGTCTGCAGATTCATTCCCACGAATTCCAGAATGACCTGGAATCCACGCCAGAGCAACATCCAAACCCTTTAAATGGCATGAGTACAATTCTTCACGTATCCTTAAAATAATTGGAGATCTTAATTTACTATGAAATGGACTTTCCTTTAAGGCCATTAAGCAGCTTAATGAGTCAGTACAAATAACGGTCTGTTTAAAGTCATGGGAAAGTGTAAACAGGATTGCTTCTAACAAAGCAACAGCCTCTCCTGTAAACACGGATGATTCGGGAGGGCATTTAAATTGTAATATAATTTTGAATTTTGGGATCCAACAAGCCGCACCAACACAACTTTCGTTTGAAAGCTTAGATGCGTCAGTAAAGATGAGGAGATGATTATACCATTTTTGTTGAACTATGTTCTGAAATTTTGTGTTAGTGCCAGGATCTCCTTTGGTCAAGCCAAGATTTGTGATTATGGAAGGGGTATGTACTAAAGCTTTGTACGGCGAGCGGAAAAATGGGTTAGATGGAAAACTTAACAAAGGATGAGGAAGCTTAGTGAGTTTCAAAAAACTACTAAGCAAATATGGTATAGGCTTATCACTAGGAATGAGGTCGGCCAACTCAGGCAGCCTAGACCACAAAGGATGGGAGGATAACTGTAACATTTTGCCAATAAATCGATCAGAAAGGAACTGTCGGCGGATGGGAAGAGGGGGATCAACACATTCCACCTGTAATGCGTTGGTGGGAGTAGATTTCATTGCCCCTAAAATAATACGTAGGCACTTATATTGTATACGATTCAATTTTTCAGTAGCTATTTTATTAAAAGGGTCTAAAATAAATAAGCCATAATCAATATGGCTACGAATTACAGCATTGTACAGTAGTTTTTGCGTGTAAGGGTGTGCACCCCACGACACACCAGACACAGCTCTTAAAGCATGTATGCCTTTTTCACAGTTTTTACTGAGTACGTCAGTATGCGCAATTCCGTTCAGTCGTCTATCGAGAAACATGCCTAAAAATTTAACATTTTCTGTAAAACGTATATTATCATTAGCACACGAAATATTAAAATTTGGAATTGCCCTCTTTTTAGTGAACACTACCGCTTGGCATTTAGCTACCGACAATGTCAAGCCATGCTCAGAGAGCCACTGATTTAGATAGTGCAAAGCAGCATTTAAACGATAAGTTATGTCCTCTACAGATTTTGAGCTGTAATAAAGGACGACGTCGTCAGCATACTGAAGGATGTTACAAAAACTATTTACAGATAATTCGAGGTCATGGGTGTATATATTATACAACAGAGGACTAAGAGCTGAACCTTGAGGAAGACCTTTCCAGACAAGTCTGGGAGGTACAGTAAGAAGCGGATGTTTAACAGATACCGTTCTACCGGTTAGCAAATTACATATGAAATGAGTCATCCTCGGCGGAATACTCAGCTGGTGCAATTTCTGCCTGAGTATCGGAAGAAGAACATCATCATACGCAGATGCTATATCCAGAAAAACACCAACTAGATACTCTCCTTTGGCAAAGGCTCGTCGAATATCTGTAGTAAAGACACTGAGACTGTCTATGGTACTTAGCCCCTTTCTAAAGCCAAACTGAGAGGGCGCTAAGATATTTCTGCTTTCCACCAATATCCACTCCAGACGATTTTTCAAAAGCCGTTCAATAATTTTTGATAATGTTGATGATAAAGCAATGGGTCTATAAGAGTTCGGGTCAGAAGGACACTTTCCAGGTTTAAGGATAGGGATAACAATTTGTGATTTCCATGAATTGGGGATCTTCGTTGATTGAAATATATTATTCACTAAATTTAAAAAGTGGTACTTAGATTTTTCGTTTAGTCTAGTGATAAAGGAATAAGGGATACAGTCTTCCCCTGGACTTGTATCTTTTAAATCCGCTAAGACGGTTGTGAGTTCTTCAAATGAAAAACAATCGTCCATTTCATCCACAGATTCAATCAGCGGGGAGAGGAATAAATTGTGGAATGGAACAGATGGAGGTGCCAATTTGTTAGCAAAATCGTTAAGCCATATGGAAGGATTATTAGAATTAGGACTGACGGCATTGTTGACATTGACATTGTACTAGATTTATTCGTACTCATTAATATTATTATAAAAATGCAAAAATCTGTATCTCTTCTATAGGTAAAGTTTTTCACGGGTAATCTACTAGCCCGCTTTAGATGAAATTCGAAAGAAGAAGTCGTAGGGTCAAATATAGGCTACTTTTTAAAAAAATCAAACCCTAGGAGGTTGAAACAGTGGATGAAACTTATGTATGTTTAGAATATAGTGAGAATGAAAGATCTAAACTCCTTGACTGATTTCGATAATTTTCTCAGGAAATAGTTGATGAGGCAAAGTCAAATATAGGCTACCTCTCTTTTTTAAAAATAATTCCAGAGGTGCTGAAATAGGGTATGAAAGTAGTAGTTCACCCAGCGACGCCGCGAGCGGGTCGTTAGTTTACCCCTGGTATTCAATACAGTTCCCGCAGAAAAATAAAAAGTACCAAAGTCAAGTTATATTGATTATTTGCAAGTAAAGGTATTTTTTTTAATACCAGTAAGTAACACAATTGTAAAATAGAATAAAAAGTCTAAAATTTATTTAAGATATTATGACCAGTTTATAATACTATATACCTGATGGTATATATGTACGAAATCTGCTATCATATAGATATATGATAGCAGATTTCGTACGTTTTCTTACTAGATCAGTTATCACTATACGTTATCAAATAGTATAGACATTGTACTAGATGTATCGATGATTTTCGCAAGAATATAATTAGTGACGCAAGGTTAAATTTAGATCACCCTTTTATAAAAAAAACCAATCCCAAAGAGGCAATAGTAGATGAAAGTGGTAGTTCACGTGGCGAAGCCACGAGCGGGTCGCTAATAAACAGGAATAAGCATAAAGCTGATAGTGAGTATATAAGTATCTTATAATTATAGAAATAAATGTAAACATGCATCAGCATATACCTATTTTCCACTTTTCTGTCAATAACACACAATGTGTTTATTATACAATATATTATTACGTACCTGTTAACTACTTAACTAAAAATAGCTTTTCCACCTCGTTAATATATATTTTAGTTCATTTAATTATAATTTTATGTTTTTTTTTTTTTTTAGCTTCACGCTGTATCCCTCACACAGCAGGGTAGGCAGTGAATCTAGTATTAAGATACTCCGTTCCCCACTTTCCGCCGATATCGGAAGCATTGCGTGTTAAGTGACGGATCTTAACGCCGCGCTTTACCTCGGCACCAGAGAGAAGAAAATGGAAATATTAAATATTTCCACTCCTCGAGTGGGAATCGAACCCACAACCAGTCGTTTACAGTCACACGCTTGTGCCACTGGGCCACGACTGGTAATTTTATAAGTCGAGTCATTATATATGTCCTTCAGCTGACATTTGCCTCATTGTATAATAGCACTGACACAAAATTAGATTTACTCACATATACTTGTAAAAAACGTACCACTTCTTAATAACATACAAATAAGTGGAAATAAAATGCTTATATATAATTTTAAGATTCAAATATTTTTAGTTAAACTAATATACGTTTTTATTCTTCTATTGTTTAATATAATGAATTTTATTTCATTTTTTAACTGAATGTTCCATCGTGGCGATAATTATCAACACCTGACAATAAACACGATGGTTATGGGTTCAATTACCTAACAAGGGAAAGATTATACATTATTTTTATGTCTCCACTTTGGTACCAAAACAAAGCACGGAGATGAGTTCTGCCACTCAACACGGAATGTCTCAATTTCGGGCGTTAAATGGAGGACGGAGTGTCTTGACACTAGATTCTATTTAGCTACCCTGCTATGTGGGGAAAAAATCTGATATTACTATTTTATGATTGATTTTTTAACTTAAAACGCCATTATAATCCTTTTGAATTCTGGAAATTCTGTATTTTATAATACAAGATATAACTTTAAAATTCATTGTCATCCTAAAAATACACAATTATTTTCAAATAAGTCAAAAGTTATATCTCATGATTTCGTAGTATCACCTTGATAATATAGAATAGCTAAGAATTTTTCAAATGCAAAATTTGTGTTTACAATTCATTTCGCGTTCGTCGGAACGAAAAATATCGCGACAGTCTCGGTGGAAATTCAAATACACGTCAAAACTGCCAAATCGTAAGTGCAGGAGCGTGGCACAGCGTGTCAAGTTGTTGTTCACCTATTGCTTCACTACACATTTTATATGTAACAAGGTGAACTTTCGTTAAACCATATCTTACTAGATTCTCGACTACTATAAATGTGTGAGTCTATAAATGTGTGAGTCTGTCTGTACCTTACAGGTCAGATGTGAATGCAATTCAAAATGAAAGTGATTAAAGATCCAGACTCAAATATAGGCGACATTTTCTCCAAAAAATCAAAATTTAAGGGGTGGAATTGGGGGGTGAAAATTTGTGTAAAAGTCTAAACTGCTTGACCTATTGTAATCACTTTTTTTAACTTCCCGCTGCATCCTGCACACAGCAAGGTAGGCAGAGGGAACCTAATGTTAAGACACTCCAATTCCGCTGAAATCTGAAGGTATTGTGCGTTAAGTGGCGGAAGTTAACGCTGTGCTTTGCCTCGGCACCAGAGTGATAAAAATAGAAATATTAAATATTTCCTCTTTTCTAGTGGGAATCGACCCCACAAGCAGTCGCTTTACAGTAGTGACACTTTGTTCCTCTGCGCCACGACTGCAACTGTAATAAAATTTTGAATAAATATAGTCGATAAAGGGTTACAATATAAGGAAAAAGCTATGGTTGATGAGTAGGCCACCAGTAGAACATAAGACAAAAAGTCATTCATGTAAAGAAAACATACAGTAGCTCTTTTCACAAATAAATATCTGTAGTGAAAGTACCTATAATAATTTCATACGGCAGGCTTATTGATTATACTCCCCTAATTTTCATTTTATTTTTATTCTTCAGGTTCTATCATATACCTGCATACTATTATAATTATTTAAATTATTTACTAAGTATTTATATTATTTACCTGCAGGTATTAATAAATGGTTCTAATAATTAAAAAAAAAATTGAAGTTAATAAATAAATACGCGTATCTTAAAAATATAAAGAATTATTATCCGTTAACTCATTTGCCGCAAACAGGGTAGTACCATTTCCAAACAGAATTGGAGATATTGTTTATTGAGTGGCAAAGCAAATGAAAATAATGAAATTATAAGCATTTTCTCGAGTGAGAATCGAACCCGTCACGTTCTAGATTACATTCAGACCTTGTCTCATTGCACCACAACAGCCTCAATGTTACCTATCCAAAACATAATTATTATAACTAAAAGTAAATCAAATCACTTAAATAAATAACAATTAAATTATTAGAAATCTCATTAATAATCAGGAAACGTTAAATTAATGAGGGACTAATAGAATAATCACCTTTATTGTATAAAGTCGTCCGGTACAAATCAATTAACAGAACCAATTTGTCCCAAGTCTCCCAATGAATTAAACCCCTTGATATCTGACCACAGCTTATATCAAGTCGAGAATTGAAATCAAATTAGATGCTTTCGAATAGTCAGTCGTCTTTATTTAGGTCAAGTAAAATGTAGGAACTACGAGTATATACTAGTTATAGTGGTTGGAACTTACAAACAATAAAACAATTTAGTAGATTATATTGTTATTAACAACATTATGAGAGTGAAGTAGCTAAAACTTAAACTTAGTTACAATACTTTGTATAAAGAAACAGTCACTTCAAGCAAGTTTTATATATAGAAAAATATTTAAATATACGATTTTGCTTGCATAAAATATAAAAATCTAATTCTGAAATAAAACAATCTAAGAAATTTCATACCACATCAGCTATCTGCCAGTGAAAATTTTTACAAAATAAGTCCAGCCGTATCAGGAACTACCCAATACAAACATACAGACAGACATACCGAAATTACAAAAAATATTGTTTTGTAATACGAGTATGTACCGTGTATAAATACATACATATTAATTTAGTAAAAAGCGATTATTTTAATATAACAACGTTAAGTTCCGCCACTTAACACGCAAGCCTCCGACTTCGGCGGAAAGTGGGGAACGGAGTGTCTTAACACTAGGTCCCCTCTGCCTACCCTGCTATGTGCGGGATACAGCGTGTAGCTTCACACTACACGCTGTATCCCGCACATACAACAACAAAATAATTAAAAAAAAAAACAAACACTCCAATTCTACTTATTTCTATAGATTTGTAAAAAAAAACTAAATTCTAAGAGAGAAAAACAACAATTTTTTTACAAAAGCTATATATATTCATAGAAATTAAAACTTCAAAACCAGCATTTCAATCTTCTTTTAATTTTCAACTCGTTACAAAGATAATGCTGCTACCTCACAAAATGCAGCTTCGTCTCCAATTCGCTCTGTATAAGTTTTTCCATTGAAAGTATATTCCGAAAATGGCACTGTCAAGTGCACCGTGAAATCCAACGCTTTGCCGACTTTTCGGGACCCTTCAGCGGTCCATATCGCTTGGCAGATTTTAGGATACGTATTTAAGGGCTTTCTTTTTACTAAATGTGAATATTTAGGACCAAGATCTTCGACATTTATTTCAGCCACTGGGCCATCTCTTATTTTTCTAGCGAGATCTATCGATATTTTACTTAATATGGTTGCTAGTTTTTGCCTCCTGTGTTCTCGGAGCGTTCCCAAAAACATGATCTCTAAACTACAGTCAACCCCGTATCTGGTAGGAAAAATATTTATTTTTAATAAAAATGTTGCTAACTTCATATATAGCGCGTTAGAAATGTATGCCTTAGCAATAGTATACAAAAAAATCATTTCAAATTTCTTGCCCAATAATTAAACATCATACTTATGTGTACTGACTGCTCTGGTACCTAAGACAAAGTGCGGTGTTAGGTTCCATCATATATTACGTAGTGTCTCGATTTTCGGGAAGAAAATAGAGAACGAAATGTCTTGACACTAGGTTCTCTCTGACTATCCTGCTATGCGGGGGAAAAGCATGAAGTTGCTTTTTTGTTTTATTTTCAATGTTGACGTTCAGGAAATATTTTTTATATTAAAGTATGAATATATGCACTTAACTTTTTCAAATTTACTTGTTTCTTAACAAGCTGCTCTTTAACTCTATATTAAAGCAATTAAATAAAAAAATAGGCACAAAATAATGTAAAATTTTGGTTTTATGTTACTCTTTTGATATTTATTTATTTGCCTTATATAGGTAGGTATATCCATTTTTTTCAAATCAATACAAAGTATTGTTGAAACACTCCTTCCGTTTGTTCGTCTGTTCTGCTATGAAAAAAAGTATGTGCTAACTGGAATAACCCAATTACGCGATATAGCTAACTAGACCAGGAAATGTAAGTATTTTTAATATTAACCTTCTCAAGAGGAATATTAAACGTCTAACCCATTCATAAACTTTATTTTAAATTTTAAATAAAGTTAGTCGAGCTTCGTCATAAAAGACTGACAAATACTTAGTTATATTTTTAGAATATTAACAAATAATAAAATGCACTCACTTTTCGAACAAATTGCCTCTGTCGTCAATCTCAGCCATACATTGTATGAGCGAACGTGATGAAGCCTGTGTACAGCGCTCTCCAGCGAATATTTCGAAGAATGGCTTTTCCGTGACATCAGACGCATTAACCTGTGAATCATTTTCAATTTTTTTCATAAATTGTACAAGAATTTCGCTTTTGTTACTTTTCTTTTCATTTTTAAACTTATTAAGTGTTATTCAAATAATTAGGAAAATGACAAATATTTTTTTCGAAAAAGTTTAATAAATATTGAACTTTTTTTTGACGCGCGAAAAGATTATTTTTTTAAGTTATCTAAAATGATTTTTCATTTTTTTTAATTAACCTTAGGTTACGTGAAAGTACTTTTTCTATTGTACAATAATTGATTTTCTATTTAGCTTCATAATTGTTTCGGGCTCTATTTACATTTAAATTTTTATTTCTGGACTCTGATATCTAAGACAAAGCGCGGCGTTAACTCCGCCACTTAACATGCAATGTCTCGATTTCAGGGGAAAAGTGGCCGAGATTCTCTATCGTTAAGCTGCTTTTGTTCATATTAAAATGCATTAAATTTGTAGACAGTTCTTCAGACAAGCTTTCTACTTAACGTTCGACGTTCATTGTACTTAGAGAATAATTATTATGAGTTACATCAGTTATAGAAGATTGAATATCTTATATAGTGAGATAAAATGATAAGGGAACTATTTACTCAGAACTGTTGTACGAAGCAAACGAAATTTACAGGGATCGTAATGAATGGCGCTTCATTCTTTCTGGCTACCCCGATATAAATCATGAAGCTAAAAAAAGATAGAAAGACATTATTTATTATCTATTCTCAATACATACTCTTAATTATGTAACTAACCTGTATCTTATTAAATGAGACTGCCGCCACTTCGCCGGTAGCAACCTCTACCGCGACCAGCGATACACCGTCGAGCGCCGTTTCCGCACATAGTTCTAGCAATTCCTCTATTGCTTTAGGATTTAAGTTCACTTCTGTTCCTATTGATACTGATTCGTCTTGGCAAAATGAATCGCTTATTACCTGTAATAACATTTTTTTATATAGACTAGTATCCTAATATACATAATTATATAAGTCATTTTTTAGAGGCCGTCTGACTTTATCTGAAAAAGTTGTGTAGTTTTATTTTTGAGTTATTTAATTTTTTTGGGACCTAAAAGTGGAATAGTCAGAGGACAAAAATCAAAATTTTCGACATCTGCTCTTGTTTACTTGTCATTAAGTCAGTCGATTTGATGAAGAACGTCGTCAAACCAGTCGTGAATTGGCGGAAAAAATGAACTGTGGTCATAAAACGATTCCTAATCACCTTAATTCAATGGGGTTTTGCCAAAAATTTGGGCGTATGGGTGTCTCACAATGTCAAAGCAAGATCACCCTTAAATTGTCTCAGCATCCCACTTTCTATCGACCAACATGCAGTCATAAACTGCGCTTCTTGTACCGAATCTTGCACTGAAGATGAGAAATGGTGCTTATACATCAATATAAGGCAAAGAAAGGAGTAGGTGGCTCCAGGTGATAGGCCAAAGCCGAAACTTTTGTCTATAGAAAATCATAATTTGTGTGTTTGGTGGGACTAGAAGGCCGCGGTACACTGGAAGATGCTTGAAAAGCATGGCATTGGCATGGTCAAACTATACTTCTTCACGACAATGCCAGGCCGTATGTTGCACAAGTCGCCAAAGCGAGCTCAAATGGCCTTCCTTCAGCATCCGCCGTTTTCTTCCTTGCCTTGTATTTCAATTTAAATTAATTCGATTAATCACGTGCTACTCACCCTCAGCGCACCGGAAAATGTTGCTGCGGACAGAGACACTATTCTGTACTTCCCTGAAATACACACATTGTAAATTATTTAAATCGAATTTCTATTTTCAAGACTGTTCCTCAAATGTCTTCAGTTATATTATTAATGTAAAAAAACATCGTCACGCCTTTTCTCGCCTAGTACGGTAGTCTTGAGACTAGAATTTCTAGGCAGGTAGGCAGAGTAGTGTCAAAACACTCTCCACTTTCCTCCCAAAATCGAGACAATGTATGTTAATAGAAAATGAAATAATATCTAATCATTCTGCCAAGTAGGATTGAACTCACAACTATAACTATTATATTCTGACGCGGTTACGAAGTTTTAAAATTTTAATTTTAAAAATTCATACTATTATTTGAAAAGCTGCGATTCTTTATAATACTATTGTTTCTTTAGATTACCTTACTAAAATAACAAGGTCGAATAATGATAAATGATATTCCATGATAAAATATTTGGATCAGTTCCAAACCTTTTCATGGATTCTTCTCCCACGCTCTAATGGGATAGAGGCTGCGTCCAGGTCCCTAAATACTTTATCTGAACGACTCAAGTATACTAATTCTTTTCGACGGCCCTTGTTTACTTAATTTAAGTTGTTAATATTTCTCGTACAAATTTTCGTCCTCTATTTCGACTTTAGCCCCTATGAGCTGTTCTTTTATTAAAAAAAAGGGCAGCCTATTTGACATGCGTTGCGATTAAGCAGTTAATATTTTTCATACGAAGATTTATCCCCAATTTCAATAGCTTTTGAATAAAAAAATGCTTATATTTGATTAACCTACGTCTTTAACTATTTTAATTCCAAACTCAGGTGGGCAGGTAGATTGGACGTGAAAGCGTAACAAACACAAAAAGAAACACATTTATAATATTTGTATGGATCTTAATATCTCTGATTGACTGGGTTCTTAAAACTTTGCAGCTTTAAGCTATTGAATATCTTCTATAATAATCTAAATAAATAGGATAAAGTACCTAGTCTTGTCATTTTACGATTAATTATCTCCTTATATTAAGAAAGCTTTAAAAAATTGCAAAAATAAATATATATTAACTAGCTCACTTGGAATTTATTTTACAAGGTTAAAAAAGACAAAAAACATTAGAGACTTTTAAAGGTGCCCTTGACATGTACCTACCAAAATGAACGCAATAGTTGTATGATTATGAATACAATTAGTTTTAATTTTAATTACTTTTTTGAATATTTACATTAATGGATGTATACATGTATCCTCATCTAAGTGGAAATATCGATATTATTCCTCGCGACGTAATCACAGAGCACAACAACTCATAAAACAGTACGAGTATATTTTGTAGCTTTGTCTATACTTATAAAATAATGAAGTTAAATTAGTAACTTTGTTTGTAACGGCTAAAGTTCGAAAATACTAAAGTGATCAAAAAAAATTCACAATTAGAAAGTTGCACTATTCAGGAGTGCTATAGGCTATATTTTTTATGATTGGACAAAAAGGCCAGAGAATCCTAATTGGGCTCAAATAAGGGAAAGTCTGAATCTGACCAGGTGGCAAAGGCGCGAGTGGATCGGTAGTGTTTTATGCATCGCAAGGTAGCCAGAGAGAACAATTAATCTCATTTCATTTTTTTTTATTTCTGCAGTAATATGTCAAGTGAGTTAAAACTTTGTATTACGAAAATATATATCAATAAATTGATTATTGCTTTGTTATCGTTATCATATAACAATAATAGAATTATAAATAATTTCATAATTTGGACTAAATCCATATTAAAAAATATCTTAAATGTAAAAGTCTATCTGTCGGTGTGTCTGCCTTCGTTCCGATGAAATTCTGAATAAAAATAATTAAAGATCAAAAAATATGCTACTTTTATATACTTGTTTTCAAATATCATTGAAATAGGTGTTATAAGTTTGGCCGCCCAGGTCCAAGGACGATTCCCGGGGGCAGTTCCCGAGATCTGGGCTAGTGGCGGCAGAGGAGCAACGCCAAGTTTTAGTGGGTAAACGGCCGGCGTACCATCTAGCCGAACCGGAGTCCCACATAACCGCGTCCTGTACCCCGGGCCATAACCGTATCCGTAACAGTAATAGATTACATGACGTTAAAAAAGGTGTAAGTTTATATAAAAATTATAAACCGCTCAAGTAATCGTAATATTTTTTTTGCATAAGTATAATTTATTATCTAGGGTTCAATATAGATTACTTTATTGATTTTTCAAGAATCCTCCGCCAAAGGGTGCAATGTAACGAAATACGCGGCGCGTTCACGCGGTGTAATCGCGAAGGGGGTCCATCTAGACCAATTGTGGTGTAAAATCTTGACGCGGTACAATTATGACTAGTACAGTTTGGATGGTCAAACAAGACAGCTGATAGCATGTGTTTCTTAACTTTTAAAAATAATAAATATGTGCATAACAAGCTTTTATTAAGCTTACCGTCATTTGTAACCATCCATTCCATGTTAACAGATTAATAATTTAAATAAAATTTAAATTTAAAATAAACGCAGCTAAACACCGGCGCACGCGGCGATATCACACACTCACTGATGAATGAAGTGATTGTTGACTTCCACACGTTTAAATAAATGAACGAAAAGATTTATTGGCAACTGTCATTGCATGCAGTTTACATTACTGGTTCATGAAGTAATATTTGTTAATAGAGTTTTAAAAAGTAAACAATGTATATGCACTTAATGGTTTTAGTAGATATTAAGTTTAAAGCGATTTGAGGTTTTTGTTTACAATTTATTTTATTATGTTTGAGAATACAGGAAATTTATCATAGGACTGTAAACGACTGGTTGTGGGTTCGATTCCCACTCGAGGAGTGGAAATATTTAATATTTCCATTTTCTTTGCTCTGGTGTCGAGATAAAGCGCGGCGTTAAGTTCCGCCACTTAACACGCAATGCCTCCGAATTTGGCGGAAAGTAGGGAACGGAGTATCTTAATACTAGGTTCCCTCTGCCTACCCAGCTGTGTGCGGGATACCACATGTACTTATTATAAAGTATATAATAACTGCTACCTAGTTAACTAAAAATGGGTTTTCCAGCTCGTAAATACATCCATATTTTAGTTCATTCAATAATTTTATAATTTGAGTCATTATATATGTCCTTCAGCCGACATTTGTTTCATTGTATAATAACACGGACACAAAACTAGATTTACTCAGATATGTTGAAATTAAACGCTTGTATAAATTTTTAAGATTTAATTGTTTTTACTTTTTATGTAAACTTATATTTTTCTATTACTTAATATTTTCAATTTTATTTCTTTTTTTATTTAACATGTACAAATACTTTATTTGTACATTTTAAATTTGAAAAAAATGTCTATAATTGTTTTTGAACATTAAATACTCTTGAAAAGACATTTAAAGATTTTCCTAAGTCTGGAATGACACTTTAAAAATCAAGTTAAAGCCGTGCTTTGCCTCGACAGCAGTGTGATAAAAAGGGAAATATTAACTCGCCACGACTGGCCCCAACTGTAATGAAATCTCTATATATAATAAAAGAGTAGAAAAGTCAATTCTGTACATGAAAAATTTCAGAAAAATTTTAATTGGGTGCGTTAATATATCGATAACACAGGCCAAAAATCCACTCAGTAGAATTTTTGTCTGTCTGTCTGTCTGTCTGTCTGTTAATTTGTTCGTCAATCACGCAAAAACTACAGGATAGAAATGAATGAATTTTAGTATGGTGATAGCTTATAGTCCAAAGGTACATATAGGATAGTTTTTATCCCGGTATTCTATGTAGTTTTTTTGGAAAAAATAAAAAACCGATATAAGTAAATCATTTGTATATCGGTATCTACCGGGTAGAAATTAATGAATTTTTGTATGGAGTTAGCTTAGAGGTTAGAGCAACATATGGGATAGTTTTCATCCCGGTATTCAACATAACTCCCGCAGAAAAAAAAATTAAAAAAAAAAAACATTCAAATTATGTCGATAGTTCACGAGTGAAGCTAAATTTGTTTCAATATCACTAATTAAAATAATTATAAAATAAAATAAGCATAACATTTATTAAATATACATTTGACCGCTCTATAAAACTTTATATAATCTATATATTTATATAATCTATATGACAACAGATGTCGTTTTCTGCAACGGGTAGCGCCATCTGTTATTATATAGCTGACATTGTATTAGACATATCCGCACTCATTAAAATTATTATTATAAAAATGCAAAAATCTGTATCTCTTCTATTTGTTATGTTTTCACGGGTAATCTACTGGCCCGATTTAGATGGAATTCGTAAAGAAGATTGTTGAAGATGCAGGGTCAAATATAGGCTACTTTATAAAAAATCAAACCCTAGGAGGTTGAAACAGTGGATGAAACTTATGTATGTTTAGTATATAGTGAGAATGAAAGATCTAAGATCTAATCTAAAGATCTACTCTGGTATTCAAAACAGTTCCCGCAGAAAAGTAAAAAACTGGCAAAGTCAAATTGCATTGATTATTTGCAAGTAAAGCTATTTTTTAATACCAATAAGTAACACAATTGTAAAATAAAAAGCGTAAAGTTTATTTAAGATATTATGACCGGTTTATAATACTATATACCAGATGGTATATATGTACGAAATCTACTATCATATGATAGCAGATTTCGTACGTTTTCTTACTAGAACAGTTATCGCTATATGTTATTAAATAATATAGACATTGCACTAAATGTATCGATGATTTTCTCATGAACATAATTAGTGACGAAAGTCAAATATAGACTACCCTCCTTTTATATAAAAAAAGCAATCCCAAAGAGGCAATAGAGGATGAAAGTGGTAGTTCCCGTGGCGAAGCCGCGAGCGGGTCGCCAGTTTTGAATATAATCGAAAAACGGTTGCAATATAAGGAAAAAGCTATAGTTGATTTGGCAGTTCATGCGATCGATGCCGCGAGCAGGCCGCTAGTTATAACATAAGACAAAAAGTCATTCACCTAAACAAAGAATACAGTAGCTCTTTTCACAAATAAATATTTGTAGTGTAAAGTGCTTGTGATAATTTCATACGGTAGGCTTATACTTCCCTAATTTTCATTTTATTTTTATTCTTCAGGTTCTTTATAATATTAGGAGATAATGCATGATGAGTGGTAAAGCCAGTGAAAATAATGAAAATATAAGCATTTTCTCGAGTGAGAATCGAACCCGTTACGTTTTTGATTACATTCAGACCTTGTCTCATTGCACCACAACAGCCTTAATGTTACCTATCCAATACATAATTATTATAACTAAAAGTACATCAAATCACTTAAATCAATAACAATTAAATTATCAGAAATCTCATTAATAATCAGGAAACGTTAAATTAATGAGGGACTAATAGAATAATCACTTTTAGAGTATAAAGTCGTCCGGTACAAATCAATTAACAGAACCAATTTGTCCCAAGTCTCCCAATGAATTAAACCCCTTGATATCTGACCACAGCTTATATCAAGTCGAGAATTGAAATCAAATTAGATGCTTTCGAATAGTCAGTCGTCGTTATTTAGGTCAAGTAAAATGTAGGAACTATATACTAGTTATAGTGGTTGGAACTTACAAACAATAAAACAATTTAGTAGATTATATTGTTATTAACAACATTATGAGAGTGAAGTAGCTAAAAACTTAAACTTAGTTACAATGCTTTGTATAAAGAAACAGTCACTTCAAGCAAGTTTTATATATAGGAAAATATGTAATTATACGATTTTGCTTGCATAAAATATAAAAATCTAATTCTGAAATAAAACAATCTAAGAAATTTCATACCACATCAGCTATCTGCCAGTGAAAATTCTTACAAAATAAGTCTAGCCGTACCAGAAATTATACAAACATACAGACAGACAGACCGTAATTATAAAAATATTGTTTTGTAATACGAGTATGTACCGTGTATATGTGTAGTTATTGTATGTACTATGCGTTTAGTATGAGCAGTTTAACATAACAAACAGTTTTAACATAACAAACAGACACTCCAATTCTACTTGTTTGAATAGATTTCTCAGAAAAACTAAATTCTAAGAGAAAGTAAAACAATACACTTTTAACAAAAGCTATATATATTCATAGAAATTAAAACTTCAAAACCAGCATTTCAATCTTCTTTTAATTTACAACTCGTTACAAAGATAATGCTGCTACCTCACAAAATGCAGCTTCGTCTCCAATTCGCTCTGTATAAGTTTTTCCATTGAAAGTATATTCCGAAAATGGCACTGTCAAGTGCACCGTGAAATTCAACGCTTTGCCGACTTTTCGGGACCCTTCAGCGGTCCATATCGCTTGGCAGATTTTTGGATACGTATTCAAGGGTTTTCTTTTTACTAAATGTGAATATTTAGGACCAAGATCTTCGACATTTATGTCAGCCACTGGGCCATCTCTTATTTTTCTAGCGAGACCTATTGATATTTTACTTAATATGGTTGCTAGTTTTTGTCTCCTGTGTTCTCGGAGCGTTCCCAAAAACATGATCTCTAAACTGCAGTCAACCGAGTATCTGATAGGGAAAATATTTATTTTTAATATAAATATGTTATATATATAGCTAACTTAATAAATAGCGATAGCTAACCTAATGAAATATATTCCTTAGCATCATTCTACAAAAAAAATCAAATTTCTAAATAAATAATGAAACATCATACTTATGTAACTCAGTAAATAGAATTTAAGAATACTGTACTATTTAAACACGACTGTTAATGCGATGATTGTGGTTTCGATTCCCAGTCGGGGGAATGATTATTTATTATTTTAATTTCTATGCTTTGGTACCAAAGACAAAGTGCGGTGTTAGGTTCCGTCATATATTACTTGGTGTATACGATTTCAGGCAGAAAATAGAGAACGGAATGTCTTGACTAGGTTCTCTCTGATTATCCTGTTATGCGGGGGGTTGTTTTATAAATCCACTAAACTAAGTAAACATTATATGCTAAAATTTTTATAATTTAAAACTTAATAAAATATATTCGAAGTTGACGTTGAGGAAACATTTTTAATATTAAAAATATTAGTGAATGAACTTAAAGTATGTTTCGTAACCAGCTGCTCTTTTACTCTATATTAAAACAGCTCGCTTAGGCACAAAATAGAATACAGTTTTGCTCTTATGTTACTCTTTAGATGTTTCATTTTTTAATTTACGTAGTCTTATTTATTTTTTCGAAGTATAAAGTAGTGTTAAAACACTCCGTTCTGCAATTTTACATATATATTTAAGAAACAGACAAAGAAAATATGTGTTAAGTGGCATAACCCAATTACGCGCTTTATCCAACTAGACCAAGGAATGCAAATATTTTTTAATATTAGCCTTCCCAAGAGACACATTAAACATCTACCCCATTTATAAACCTTATTTTAAATTTTAAATAAAGTTAGTCAAGCTTCGTCATAAAAGACTGTCAAATACTTAGTTATATTTTTAGAATATTAACAAATAATAAAATGCACTCACTTTTCGAACAAATTGCATCTGCCGTCAACGTCGGCCATAAATTGTATGAGCGAACGTGATGAAGCCTGTGTACAGCGCTCTTCAGCGAATATTTCGAAGAATGGCTTTTCCGTGACATCTGACGCATTAACCTGTGAATCATTTTCAATTTTCTACATAAATTGTATAATAATTTCGCTTTTATTACTTTTTACATTTTTAAAGTGTTATTGACAGAATTGGGAAACTGATTGATGATTTTTGAAAAAGTTTAAGAAAATTGACCGTTTTTTGACGCGCGGAAAGATTCTTGGCCGGTTTCCAAGAGGCGCGGTTTTGAGTCCCGCTACGTTCAATTTTTTATACGTTTTCTAAAAATATTTTTCATTTCTTTTTAATAAACCTTAGATTACATAAAATATTTTTTTCTATTTAAAATCATTGCTTTTCTATTGAACTTCACGGAAAAAAATCCCGTGTAGCATCGTCTGACGGCGATGGTTCCAGGTTCAATTTCCCCTCGGGGGAAGATTGTATTTAAATTTTCCTTTCTGGACTCTGGTATATAAGACAAAGCGCAGCGTTAAGATCCGCCACTTAACATGCAATATTTCGATTTCAGTGGAAGACGGAGTGTCTAAAAAAATAGATTATCTCTCTCGCTCTTTTTCTCGCGTTAAGCTGATTTAATTCATGTTAAAACGCATTAAATTTTCATTTTATATTTAAACCTACAATATTGGCGCTTTGTAGACAGTTCTTCAGACAAGCTCTCCACTTCACGTTCGTAGTACCAACGTCAACGTTGCTAATTATTATCCCCTACCGTTAATATATGTATGTAGTATGTATATTACTCGACGGTATGAAATTTCAGAAATTTTGATTATGTGATATTTGTTAAAAGAGCACATGCTTAAATATAAAAGTGATTTTGAGATAAAATCAAAAACTAAATATTTTAAAACAACGTCTATCAAGCAATCTGATATCTAAGAAAAAGTGAGGCGTTGTGTTTCTTTTTTTTTTAGCTTCACGCTATATCCTGCACACAGCAGGGTAGGCAGAGGGAACTTAGTGCTAAGACATTCCGCTCCCCATTCTCCATTTCCGCAATTGATAAAATAATACCGTTTAATCGCTCTGTATACATATATTAATTAAATTAACACGCTAATCTAATCAACGTATAATTCTGTACTTTCTTAAATAAATTGTACACATACAAATTATACTTCTTACTACAAATAATGGGCCTAGTATTTAAATACACATCCAAAAAGTGCAGTAAGTAGTTTCCCTTATCAATTTATCTCACTATTGAGTGTTCAATTTTCTATAACTGATGCAACCTAATTATTATAAGTTTCTCTAAGTAAATAACAGCTAGCATTCTCTCATAAGAAAGATATATAAAACAAATGTGAGCGGTAAGTAACTTAGAGAGACCTCGGTTGACCTTCGAGAACACAGTATCGATGATACTGGAGGAAAGTCACGTGAAAATCATGAAAAGACCTCGAAGGTTGTGTATGAAAAAGTAAATTATAGTCTACGAAGCGAAAAAAGCGTGCAGGGACCGTAATGTATGGCGCTTCGTACTTTCTACTACAACTACCCCCCTATAAAGTGTGAAGCTAAACAAAGAAAAAAACATTATTATTGTATTCTCAATATATACTTTAAGTTAACTAACCTGTATCTTATTAAATGAGACAGCCGCCACTTCGCCGGTTGCAATCTCTACCGCGACCAGCGATACGCCGTCGAGCGCCGCATCCGCGCATAGTTCTAGCAACTCCTCTATTGCTTTAGGATTTATGTTCACTTCTGTTCCTATTGATACTGATTCGTCTAGACAAAATGAGTCTCTTATTACCTGGAATAACATTTTTGTAGATAGATTATGAACTATTTTTTTTTTTTTGAAGAAGGGAGGCAAACGAGCAGAACGACTACCTGATGGTGAGTAGTTACCTTCGCCCATGGACATCCAAACAACATTAGGAAGGTTGTGCATGCGTTGCCGACCTTTAGGGGGAGAAGGATAGGAAGGAAGAAGGATGGGGATGGTGGGAAGAGGGAGAGAGCTGGCTTACATGTCATCGAACCGGAACACATCATTAGATGTTTGGTGGTTCGTCTTTGACATGATAGTGGTCGCGAGCCAGTCGGAGAACGAATCTCCTACCATCAAGCTATAATGAACCATGAACTCTTAAGTTCGTACTTTTACAATAAAAATTAAGTTACTTCTTAGAGGCCGTCGTGTGAGATCGTCTGAGTGTAACCGCGATGGTTGTGGGTTTGATTTTCATTCGGGAAAAGATTATAATTATTCTAAATTCTCCACTCTGGTTCCTAAAAAAATGTGGCGTTGTGTTCGCCATTTTCCAACACACAATGTCTCGATTTTTTGACACTATGTACTCTCTACGCGGGAGCGTAAACGTAAAAAGAATTTAGAGTTTCGATGTTTTATTTCAAAAACGAATACGATGAACATAATGATCACTGAAATTGTTGATAAATTAAGCTTGATTAAACCTGTATTATAATAGAACGATTTAAAACTCAATAAACAAAATTTGATGAGAAAAAATGTGATTTTGAAATTTAAAAATCCTACATTTTGTGTAAGTTCCATTCAAATAAAAATATTTTATCCGAATCTAGTGGAAACGTTTTTCTTTAGTAGCATTACATAATACAAAATAGAATTCCAAAATTCACAATACTCTCGCAAAAACAATATATTAGATATATATATATATATATATATATATATATATATATATATATATATATATATATATATATATATATATATATATATATATATATATATATATATATATATATATATATAAATTATTATAGATATATTTAATGTAAAAGATTTAAGATTTATTCCAATAAAGTACAATTGAAATAAACAGAAGAACAGAATAACTATCAACGACATTTATAGCAAAGCGCGACAAGTGTTTATTTAAAAGAGAATGCACAGTATTTTGTATTTCAATTTAAACTAATACGATTAGTCACGAGCTACTCACCCTCAGCGCACCGGAAAATGTAGCTGCAGACAGAGACTCTATTCTGTACTTCCCTGAAATGCACACATTGTAAATTATTCTGGGTATTAAATCTTATTTCTATTCTATTATCAAGACTGTTCCTCACATGTCTTCAGATATAATAGTAACTAGCGGCCCGCTCGCGGCTTCGCCGCGTGGACTACTTAATTTTGTTCGTTATATTGTAGCCCTCGGGTTTTGTTAGATTTTTGAAAAATAAAGTAGCCTATGCTTAACCTTGGATTATCAACTATATATATTCCAAAATTCATTACAATCGGTCAAGCGGTGTAGATTTTTCATATAAACTATCATCCCCTATTTCAACCCTTTAAAAGTTGATTTTTGAAAAAATAAATAGCCTATGTTAGACGCAGGGCTATTTACTATTTTCATTCTAAATTTCATCCAAATCGGACTGGTAGATTAGCCGTGAAAGCGTGACAGACAAACACACAGACATTCCCATTTATAATATAAGTATGGATGTAAAAATCAGTTTCATGTTTTTTCCCGTGTAGCGTGGTAGTCTAGATTTGGAGTTAGGTAGACTAGATTTTTTCTATCTAATTCAGAATTAGAGACAATCTAGACTAGCGAGATATTCCGTGTTGAGTGGGTGGAACTTAATGCTGCTTTTTGTCTTAGGTACAGAGTAAGAAATGAAAATAATATATAATCGTTCCCCCGAATGGAAGTCAAACCTATAATCATCGTAGTTAGATCAGACGCTGTCACACTGCACCATAACTGTGTCAATATTTTTATTCTTTTTTTTAGCTTTACGCCGTATCCTGCACACAGCAGGGTAGGCAGAGGGAACCTAGTGTTATGACACTCCGTTCCCCACTTCAATGTCAATATTAATGTAGGGTTATAAACATTAGTTTTTTAATATAATTATTCTAGGTGTGTTTGTGTTAATGCGACAATGTTGACCTTCAAAAACGATTATTGTAGGTTCGATTCCTTTCGATGGAATGATTTTATTTTAATTATTTTAATTTTACCCCTTAGCTAAAACAAAGGGTAAACTTGAGTTGCGCCACTTTGTAAGCAATGCCTCGAATTCGGTCGGAAAACGAAGCATGAAATGTATCATTCTTCATTCTCTGCTAGGCTCATTCTGCCTTCTCTACTATGTAGGGAGACATGTGAAGCTGTAATAAAAGTACAGATACATTTTACACACTTTACATTAGATATATGTATGTATCTGTATGTATTATACATTCATACATTTTTTTTTGTTATATTCACGCTGTATCCCACACACAGCAAGATAGGCAGAGGAAGTCTAGTGTTAAGACACTCTGTTCTCCACTTTCCACCGAATTCGGAGACAATGTGTGTTAAGTGGAGGAACTTAACGCCGCGCTTTGCCTCGACACCAGAGCGAAGAAAATGGAAATATTAAATATTTCCACTCCTCGAGTGGGAATCGAACCCACAACCTGTCGCTGTACAGTCATACTTTGTGCCACTGCGCCACGACTGGCCCCAATTCATACATAAATATCTAATGTACATTAGATATTAGATGTTACATAAGATACACTTTATATAACATAGAAACATTATAAGCAAACAAAATATTACTTGTAATGGAAAAAAACGTAAAACTATATTTTTGTACACTTTAATATGTTACAAATAATATCTGACAATTATAATGGGTAAGCTTTACAAATGTTCGAAAAGAATAACTAAGTGGCTATTTAAAAACACTTAAAGACAATAAGTATTGTTAAAAGAAAATTACTCTCGTTCAATGCTCAGTTAAATACTAATTTTAATATAAGAAGTGACAAACAAGAATGTTAATCAAAAATAATAATAAATATTAATGAAGAAAGTGGGGAACGGAGTGTCTTAACACTACGTTTCCTCTGCCTACCCTGCTGTGTGCGGGATAGCAGCTAGAAGTTATAAAAAAAATTGTTTTCAAAAGCAATAACCTGCTTGAGTTTAGATTACCTTAAAGCAAGAAAATTCTCCTTTTAAAATTCGTTTTACTATTTGAAAAACAGTACATTTTTTAGAATACTATTGTTTCTTTACATTACCTTACTAAAATTACAATATACGTATATATATTTTTTATAATCGCAAATACAATCTCAAAGGCTATACCGAAAAGGATTCAAGTATATTAATATGCTAAAGGTCGAATAATGAAAAGGGATCAAAGATAAAGTATTTCGATCAGTTCTAAACCTTTTTATGGATTCTCCTCCCACGCACATATGGGGATAGAGAAATATTGTATTAAAAATATATATTAAATACTATGGAACCGCTCACGGCTTCGTCCACGTGAACTACACAACTATAGTTGCTACGTATTCGACGGCTTGCGTTTTCGCTTAATTTAACTGACTAATTTTTTCACACAAGTTTTCATTCCCCATTTCAGCTTCCTAGGGGCTTGTTTTTGAAAAAAAAGCTTAACTATATTCATTTCAAGTTTCGTCGAGCCGGTAGATTGGCCGTAAAAGCGTAACAGACTTTTATATATAATATCTTAATATCTTAGACTTTGCTGCTTCCATTTGTTAGAAATACTGCTACATACTTCTTCCGCCTCGTGTTCATACGTTTCCTGCAGGGGGTCCTCATGCTTTTTATGTGACCTTCATCCTGCGCATTTTTACTTAGTCAATTAATCTAATATATTGTTTATCGAGAGGTCTATCTACGTTGTACATGACCTACGTTCTTTCGAAGGTCAACTAACGTCCTTTTTTTCCTCACACTAATCTCATATCATATTTTCTATTACCACAGTAATATGTCGAATAACTCACAAAATTTGTATAATATTAAAATTTTGCGAATATATGTCAATAAGTTGATTATTGCTATGTTATCGTTATCATATAAATAACAAAAGTATTATAAATAATTTTATAATTTGGCCTAAATCCATAATACATAATCTCTTAAATGCGATAGTCTGTCTGTATGTCTGCCTGTTTTGCTTTCACTGCTAATCTACTTTTCCGATTAAATTCGGATTTAAAATACTTAAAGGTCATTAAAAAAGTGTGGCATTGTTGGTTTCTTATTTTCAAAAAGCAACTCCTAAAGAGTTGAAATAGGCATAACAAATTTGTATAAAAATGCTCAAACTGTTCGACTGATTGTAATGATTTTTTTCATCATAAATATAGTTACACAGGGATGTAGACTACTTTATGTTTGTAAAATCCTCCTTAAAGGATTGGAATACAACGAATTAGTTGTGTAGTTCACGCGTTGAAGCCGCAAGCGGGTCGTTAGTTTACTAATATATTGATATCTTTTGTATCTAGACCAACTGCGGCGTGAATTTTAATCTTGACCCGTTAAAATTATGTAGACTAGTACACTACGAATGGTCAAACAAGACAGTTGGTAGTTAGTATATGTTTCTTAACTTTTAAAAAATAATTAATATATATAAAACAAGCTTTTATGAAGCTTACCATCATTTGTTACCATCCATTCCATTGTAACAGATTAATAATTTAAATAAAATTTAAAATAAACGCAGCTAAACACCGGCGCACGCGGCGATATCGCGCACTCTACTGACGAGTGAAGTGATTGTTGACTTCCACTCATTTGAATAATAAATGGACGAAATGATATATTGGCTATTGTCATTGCTTACAGTTTACATTACTGGTTTATGAAGTAATATTTGTTAATAGAGTGCTAAAAAGTAAACAATGTATGTACATTTAATTGATTTAGTAGATAGTGAATTTAAAGCGATTTGAGGATTTGTTTACAACTTTTTTAATTGTATTTGATAATACAAGAAATTTATCATAGGGACAACCTATGTATATCTATGTCATACTATTTAAAAAAGTAACAACAAGCGATATGGAAATACAATATTAGTAACCAAGAAATAAATAAAAAATAAAAATATTTTATTTCGAATAATTAATTGAAACACAACTTTACATAGTTTAAAGCAGAGTCGCTCCCCGCGTCGGTCTGAATGTATATATCTTCAAAACTACGCAACGGTTTTGATGCGGTTTCTTTTAATAGATAGAATAATTCAGAAGGAATATTTATATCTATAATACATGCATAATATAGTACAGCAAAACTGATAATTTCAGAGGTTTCTAATGTGACGTCGGCGCGGCTATACGCATGCTATAGTATATGTAAATATTTGTGTAGTTCACACAAGCGAAGTCGCGAGCGGGCATTATAAATTAATAAATAAATAAATTAAAAATTACATACTTTTAGATTACCTTAAAAATGAATGCATGTAAAAGATGTGCTACTCTACTTAAAAATGAATGCATGTAAAAGATGTGTCTGAAATCAACCAATTTTTGTCTCACGTGGTCATCGAACCCGTAACCTCTGGCAATATCATTCAACGTTATTATATTAACGATAACATAATAAGAAATGATAAATTTTACAAAGATAAGCCCATACAAAATAGCATTTGTTATAAAATTTTATTATTTAACAGGTGATAAGATTTTAAAATCGTAATTCCTATAGAACTTGTTTACATAATAGCATTTGAAGTCAAAGTCACCGTTGCGAAGGCCAAGCATTATGTAAATGACAGACGAATTTTGAACAGCCGCTACAAATGGTCCCATTTTCTTGTAAAGTAGAATAAGATCTTACGGCGAAATGTTTTTACCCATTTTACTCTTATTTTTATAAGATGAGTTAATGTTAGTAAATTTGAATCTTATATGTGTATACTCGTATTTTTTTAAAACAACCGTCGTTTCTTTGTCGTATGTATTTTTGATACTGGACCCCTTGAACATAGATGCGTAATGTATCGGTCGTCTTATATATTAATGACGTTTTTCAAGAAATACTTTTAAAAGTTTGAAGTTGAAAATGTATGTATTTTTTCACGCTTTTTTCGCATAGCAAGGTAGCCAAAGAATTTCAAGTATAAATATCTCCTTCCTCCACTTCTCGCCGTGTGGGACACGGCAGAAAGTGGAGGAAGCAGAGACACATATCTCACACAGGAGTTAGCAAGAACCTAGTGTCAAGATACCGTGCTCCCCGCTTTCACAAAACCAAACACGACTTTTTTTTAAATAAAGTTTTACTATTAAATATAAATTTATCTTACTTTAATACGACACATAACGGAGATAGTCGAAGATACTTAATGCCTATTGCTATATTTTCATATAGGTACATATTCGCGTGATATTTCAAAATCCAAAAAAAGGGAGATCTTCGTGATTTCAGTTCAGTTGGCAGTGTTTGATTATACATATACACTACGAGTGTGGGTGTCAACTGCCACTCGACGGAATAATCAGTTTTTTTTTTCTCCAGGTTTTGTGGGTCCAGGTAAAGCGTGGCATTGAGTTGCGCCACGCAACATGTAATGTCTCGGATTCGGGTGATAAAAGGAGTAGTTAAGTGGAAAAGAGTGTTTTTACACTAAGCTCCCTTTGCCTAATCTATATGGGAAGAAACGTTAAACTAAAGAAGAAAGACAAAAGCAGATACTCTAGCATTAATTTTTAGAACGCGTGGAAAAATATATAATTCTCAAATAAAAGTAGCCTAAGTTACTCATTATTACATCAGCTATCTACCGGTGAAAGTCCCGTCAAAATCGGTCCAACAGTTCTGAAGATTAGGAATAAACAGACAGACAAAAGTTGTTAAAATTGTTATTTTTGAATACGAGTATGTATCGTGTGTATATGCATTTAGTAAACACGGTTATTTTAATATTTAAAACAGACACTCCAATTTTATTTATTTGTATAGATATTTGTATAGGGGCCAGTCGTGGCGCAGTTGCACAAGCGTGTGACTGGAAAGCGACTGGTTGTGGGTTCGATTCCCACTCGAGGGGTATTATATTTAATATTTAATATTACCATTTTCTTCGCTCTGGTGTCGAGGTAAGGCGCGGCGTTAAGTTCCACCACTTAACACGCAATGCATCCAGAATTCGGCGGTAAGTGGAGAACGGAGTGTCTTAACTCTAGGTTGCCTCTGCCTACCCTGCTGTGTGCGGGATACAGCGTGAAGATAAAAAAAAAAGTAAAGATATTAGCATTGAATGGAAAACTAACACCTGGCATTCACTTCTATAGAGGCTGACTAAATATCTGAAATTTAGAAATCTATTCTAAAAGGAGCTTTGAAAATGTTATCTTAGGAAGATTTCGAAGCTTTCACCTAACAAAGGATTTATCTCTGCTGGAAATCAAGATTACTTTTTAATATAACATTTTTTAATACATTCGTATATTTTATTTCATAGACATAAATATTTATATTTATAGGCCAACCGTGGCATAGGGACACGAAGTTTGACTGTAAATGTGACTAGTTGTGGGTTCGATTCCTACTTGAGGAGTGGAAATACTTATTATTTCCATTATCTTAGTTCTGATGACGAGGTAAAGTTCGAGGCGTTAAGTTTCTCAACTTAACACGCAATGCCTACAAAATTCAGCGGAAAATGAGGAACAGGGTGTCTTAACACTAGGTTTCATCTACCTACCTTACTGGGAGCGGGATACAGCGTGAAGCTAAAATAAATATATATTTAAACTTATACTGTAAATCAAATGGTTGTGGATTCATTTCCTCTCGGGAGAAAGATTGTATACTATTATTATTTCTACGCTCTGATACGTAATACAAAGAGCGGATTAAGCTACCTTAACACGCATTGACTCATCTCAATTTCAGGTGGAAAGTGTAGATCGGACTGTGGACTTGACTAGTTTCTCTCTGGCTACCCTGCTATACGGAAAAAGCGTTGGCTGATTGAGACCTAAATAAAATATAAAAATTCATTGCGATATATACAAAAAATAGACTAATTTATTATAATAATTATCGCTAAAGAAACTTTTCAAGTCCACCATTTCCTTTTTATATTATAATTTCATTGTTTTAATCTTATTTCATTCAGTTCAAGAAGTTATAACGTACTTTGACTCGACAACTTTGTTATTAAGGCGATTTTTATTGTTATGCAATCTACATGCAAATGTGTTAATAGAGATACTACCGATATTCGTTACTATGTAAATTTGATGAATATCAATTCTTTTATTTTTCAAAATCGCGTAGAAAATGTCTCTACTAGAGTTCATATTTATTTAATAAAAAAATATGATAACAATAAAAGAGGTCCTCGTGGGGCAATGGGACATCGTCTAGCTATAAACACGACGGTTATGGGTTCGATTCTCATTGAGTGTAAAGATATAAAGTTTTCATGACGCGCAAATAAATGCCGCATTAATTTCCACCGCTTAACGCGAAATATCTCGAAATCGTACAAGAAGCGGAAAACGGAGTGTCTTTACCCAAAAGTCTCTCTCCTTAACCTACAAAAGAAAAAAATAATGGATTTTAATATTATTGCCAAAAACTGCACTATAAACTAAAATAATAAACTAAGCTGTTATACTACTCGAGTATAGAGGTAGTACACATATCGGCTAGTATAAGCTAGGTGGTCTGATAGAAGCTAGCGTCCTCAAAGGCCAAAGCTAAATCGTTTTAACGATCCAGATGAAATTCAGTTCAGGCGTAGACCAAAATGCAAAGATGGGGTATAGGTAAGCTGTATTTTTTTATTTTTGCGTGCTGAAACTCTTTCCTATATATTTCCTATTTTCGGTAAATAAAATGTATTAAATGTCGTTGTGATTATCATTTTGTCACGCGTTTTCTATGTATTCAGAAGTCTCAACATAAAAGCAAATATTTACTAAAATTTCTCAGCTTTTGTTTATAACAATGCATCTCATAATACAGCTCTTATAATATGATATGATCTTTTGTTGCCGCGATTACTACACATTTTGAAATTAAACTATTTTTAACCCGATTAATCGCGTATATTTTCCAATACCAAAAACATACGCGATTAATCCGGTTAAAAATAGTTTCATTTCAAATCTTATAATATAATCTGTACAAAATTACATAAAGATTAAAGTTGAAAGCAAGTATGAATTTATAGTATTATCATACATTTATGAAATTGATAAACATTAGAAAACGCATAAAAAATTTAAAAATTTAAACGCAGCGGGATTCGAACCTGTATCTCTTAGTAGATGTCTAAAATGCCGCCAGAAAAGAAAGTACAGTTTGGCTGTCAGAGCGCTTGAGCGATTTCTAAAAGGCGTGAATTCTATTTTACACGTTTTCTGAAAAATATTTTTTCAATTTCAGTAAGTACGAATACAATCCGTGATTTTGTTTAAACAATAATCCTTCAAACGGGTTGTAAATAGGATCTTCGCTGCAAATCTCTTAGTAATGAGCTAATTCCCGGGATCCAACTCGGTTTAACGCTCTAAATTGTATTATTGTCAGCTGGCCGCGGTTAAGTCGCATTGTCTCTTAATAGTCTCAAAATTCGACTTCATTCTGTGAAGAGAAGTTGAAATTTTTAAATTGTGCACCGAATACTTTCCTGGTTTTAATTGTTTTCGTAAATTTTTATTCATATTTTAGTTTTTAGATAAAAAAATCTATTATCTAGATATTTTGTTACTTAATTCTAGAAGCTTTGGCTTTTCTATAATTATTAAAATTTTTGATACATGGTTATAAAATCTATAAAATGGTTGGATTGGATTCCAGAAAGCCCAAAAATATTCTTTTTTTATAAGAAAGCCTAGAAATTACCTGGAAGGTGGAATTAACTCTAAATTAGACAATGCTCAAATGCTACAATTCGGAAAAGTTCCAGTTTCATAAATGTAACGAAATCTTTGTGCGTGATAATGCCACGTTATTGCAATGATTTCTATTTCAGTCACTCACTCCAGTACAAAGGTTAATTCTAAAATTTGTAAATTATTGATTAAACAACAAAACAGTTTTGCTAAGTTCCTTGCGCCCGTTCTTCTCAGGTCCTAGGCATTAACTATTTTGAAGTAGCGATAATTTATTTGAAGTTCAAAAAAGAGTTTAAAAAAAGCATTTACCTTGTTATTTTAATTAAAATCCCTTTAGCTTAAAATCTTCTTATATGACGTATGACGTATGTGCAAGATTCGTATAACAATAGCAAAAATTAAATGATTACTTGTTAGAAGTATATACGATGCTAACATAAATCCATGGGTAAAAGCTAGTAAATATTTTTGCACCTCAGCAAACAAAATTTAAAACGTTGACAGGCGCAGATTCCCTCGCAACGATAAAAGTAACGTTGTTAAAGTTAGAACATACCACTTAGAATATGAAACTTCTTGCCTAAGTTACAAGTTAAAACTTTCTGAACATGTTGCATACGGTTGAGAAAATGTTTTAGAATTTTCTTCTTTTTACTTCAAGTTTGTGTGACGTGACTGTATTTTTTTTTCATCTTTACAGTATTCAGAATGTACCTAGTTGTATGACACTCTGTCTCTATTTTCTGCCCAAATTCAAGACATTGCATTTTGAGCGGCGGAACTCAACGCCGCGCGATATCTTGTATCGCAGCGGCAAGAAACGAAAATAATAATTGTTAAATAAAAGTAATATAATAATAAATGTTGTCATAGTGTCATCTCATCATTTACTTATTTGTCAAAAATTGAAGTGGTCAATATCAGTAAGAACCAGAATGGCAAAAAAAAACTAATATTATAAATTTTCGATTCTTGAATCGAACCCAAAATCATTGCGTTTACCTTTAATTTGATACTATCGCACTTCACAACGAAGGTATTAGTATTATTTTTATTATGAACACTATTTTCTGATATAACGAAGAATCCGATTCAAAGAGCTGCTTCAGCATAAAGCAATCACCAAGTAGTAAGCGACAATTCAATTCGACAAGTATAATAGAATCTGAAAAACATTCAATTTCTACAAACTGCAGTTTTCTTTGTGTTGTGAAATATTTAAGATTAGTCAAATAATTTTGCTATAATATTTTTGGATTCATTTCCCCTATGTTTATGGTTTTTTTCTAAGGTCAAAAAGGAGCATAAAGAAGTATTCTGCTTTTTAATTTTTTTGTTAAATTTATTAAATGATCTTAAAAATACTATTTTCCTTTCTTTTCTGTGATACAGTACCTATTGTTATGCATATTGAGTTATCTTATAAGTGATGTATACAACTACTACAATATATATTTTCAGGATGCGCAATTATCGGTAAGTAGATTGTGTACAACGTTGACTTCCTGTTTAATAAAATAAACATAAAGAAAAAACGTTCTTATAAATAACGTTCACTTTGTAAATGGCTTTTGAATTTGTTATTTTAATATTTCATTTAATAATGACAATAAATGTACATTTTTATTCTTTTGTAGATATATTATATAGAACAAAATTTTAAAAATTGAGTTCGAAAAATAATGTATTTAATAATGTTTTTATAGCTTCACGCTGTATCCTGCTCACGGGAGAGTAGGCAGAGTAAGCCTAGTGTTAAAACACTCCGTTTTCACCGAATTTCGAAGTCGCGTTTCAGTCACACTTGAAACTTTAAAAATAAATGTTAAAATATTTAGGTATAATATAAAAAATATTTTATTTTTATAACGAGGTTTATAAAGTAATTTACACAAAATGTAACGTTATTCAAAACGCCTTTGGAAGGTGCGTAAATTTAATGTATTTTGTAAATTTTAAAGAACAAACGATGAGGTAACAAGGCAGGGAGCGTGTTTAGAATTTGCGATGCCTCTCGCTTACCTTATAAATTAAATTACAACTCTCCGTGACGTACAATTCGAGGGTCTGCCTTTTAAAATAATTCTCGTTTCCTTAAAGTTAGTGTCAGGAATACATTTTTTTTCATAGCTCTCGTCTATTTTTTTTTTAAATAAATGAAGAATATATTTAAGGATGAATCTTCTAAAGTCCATTAGGATATAAATACTTTACTTGTACTTTTGTACTGATAAAATTATAACTGAACTGATAAAGTATTCAGCCGATTTCAAGAAGGATTAACATATAAACATTAAATTTGGTTCGTATATCTCTTAGATTTCCTAGAATTCCATTCCCATCACCGACTTATGGAGATATAAATTACAGATGATGTAAACCTTACCCTTATGACATAGATATTTTAAATTTGGAAAAATCAATTTTAATGTATTTTATAATCTTGCACTAACTTATTAACTGAATTTCCTCTCTCTTATATACAGATGAGCGTGTTTGAGGCCCAACCTATTGTGCATAAATATAATGTTAATACCTTGATATTTTGAATATAGGTATCGTTTTCATAACGTTATACTTATGTAAGATATAAAAAGTTAACTGACATTGCACGAACCACATTGACATTGCACGGAGCAAGTGGCGGTGGGCGGGACATGTCTGCCGCAGAACTGACGGAAGATGGAGTCGAAGAATTCTAGGCTGGAGACCGAGGCAGGGGAAAAGAAACGTGGGACGACAGCTAATGACATGGACCGATGATCTTGTTAGAACGACGGGCCGTCAATGGATGAGGAGAACTAACAGCCGTATATACTGGAAGTCCAATGAGGAGACCCAGCAGTGGGTGAAAATGGGTTGAAAGAAGAAAAAGAAGAAGTAACAGAGTTGCTTGACAATAGCCACTCTCTACTTCTCCTGGGTGGTGTGTACAACATATGAATACTTTTAAAATTATAATCATCGGAACATGAAAGCTTGAATATCAAATGTGGGAATAAGAATATAAAGTAACTTGACTAACAGCTTCACGCTTTTTCTCGCATAGCAGAGTGGTCAGAATGAACCTAGTGTCAAGACACTCCGTTCTCCTCTTTCCGTCGGAAATCGCGACATTGTGTATCAACAACTGGGGCTCAACGCCGCGCTTAAGCTTAGAAAAATAATTGAATTATGATCATTCCACCGAAAGGAAGTAGAACCCAATAGAAATTACAAACAGACACTGTCTCACAATGTCTTATAATTATATATTCGATCGAAATCACTAAAAAAAAGATATTAAGAAATAAAATAACAACAACTTTGTGTTCAAATACTTTATTAGTCCTCATTTTTTTACTATTCCTTTTCAATATTTACGGTACTAAATGTAAGCAGCGAACAACACACATAAAAGGATACGTCTAAATCAATTACTGGTATCAATTCGATTCCTTCAGTCTGACGAAATGAATTCTATTGAAGTATCAAAAGCTTTCCACTTCTATAGGAATTCGTATTGAATGACAAATTGAATATTTCACCTTGTTTATGCCTTTGGTAAAAGTACATAAAAATGTTTTAATATTGCTGTTAGGTAATAAATATAGAAATTTTATATAAATATAGTTTACTTGTCAACGAGAATGACACCGTCATGGTACAGTAGAATCTAAAACTAACTGAATGTGACGGTTGTAGGTTCGTAAGTATATCGTTATTTTTAATGTAGACGTTACGCACACAGCAGGAAAGTAAGAGGAAACCTAGCGTTAAGACTCCGTTCTCCATTTTCCGCTGAATTTTGGAGGCATTGCAAGTTAACCCTGCAGTGGTCGCGCGGACTACATATGTAGTCCACTGATACAAAATCCGTTTTATTTTGCAAACGCCAAGCGCTAGTTTTTTGTGGCGCTAGGTACTTTCAAATGACTAATCCAGGGACGTACTCAGTGCATCGGAAGCGCCTATCATGCGTGGGTGCATTATTAGTAGCTTTGCAAAGTTCCTGGACTACATATGTAGTCCACGCGACCAATTACGTAAATGTTTTTCCTGTTAGTATCTTTTTTGCTTTCATTTTTTTTATATTAAAATTGTCATAAATATGTAATATAAATATGATTTTGTTATGTTATTTTATTGGAGATTGATCTAACATTAAATTTTTGGATAAAAATGGGTGATCGACAAGCTGCACAGATAGAGGCGTGGTTGAGACAAGCTGAAGCCGACGTCGACGATTCTCAAGCTAAGTCTAGCTCGGATGAGGAAGTAGATTACTTAGAAGAGCAAAATTACGAATAACAATTAAAACAGGAGCAAGATATCAGAGTCAAGGGACAGCTAAAGCTCTGAAAATGAGAAACCACCTTAGCGAAAATCGCAATGTGATGATTATTACACTAGAGTTGATGACACAATGTGGTCTAAGACAATTTTTCAGGTCAAAGGAAGAACCTTTAGGCATACTATAGTGCTTGTTCCTCCTCGTCCGAAAGGAATAGCCAGGCAAAACACTGTCATTCAAAACTGTGTGTCATTTTTCGTTGACGATCAGATAAGGTTGGATGAAACGATTGACTGAGAAAAGAATTAACTCAAATTCATTGATAAGGTCTTCGACAGTAAAAATTTAATGTTTCCTGGGTATTACAGACAAAGAAAAACAAGCATTAGCTTTACAGATGACGTCAAGTAATGAAGTACGTCGTTGTCACAACTATGGAAGAACACACAATAAAAACACCTATAAATCGTGCACTGCCTGCAAAAAGTTAATTTGTGGGAATTATTTCCGATCATGTGTCTTTCCTGTGTAGAAAATATTATAAATTATTAATTTTCATAACTATATTTGACTGTCATCACAATCAATACGAACCCTGTTATTTTTATGCCATTTTAGAGAAGTATTTTTGTTTTTGTTTAATAGTTATACAAAAGAGGTTATAACTATGTTATGCTGATTTTATATAGTTAAGCATACTATACTGGCTATATTCCCACAAGTAAAGTAAAAAAAATATATAGATAACAAAAGTTATTTCAATTTGAAAATGGACTACGTATGTAGTCCACGCGACCACTCATGTCTCATTTAGGTGCGCGACCACTGCAGGGTTAAGTGATAATGTAGGCGTTTTATCAATTTAAATTGTACAAGCCCAAAGTCAGCCTGCTGACCTTAAACGAAAGGAAAGGAAAACTACGTGGTTCTCTCTGCTTTCGGTCGAATACGAACTGTACGTGAACATATATATAACTGTAATTTAAAATCCTAAGCCAATTCAGTATCCAAAATAAGATATTTGTTGAAAATATCTATGTAAATTATTTTATTATATGTTCGTAATTTGTAATTTTTATTTTCATGTGTTTTACAATTTTGGCAATTCTTTCTAAAACGATAAACGATAAACCATTGAAGTAAATCTATCTCTTTTTGTAATATTTTCTATTATCATTTTTATTTTTTTTCCATATCATTAATTCACAATACTATTTAAAAATCCACATGAGAAAAAACAATACGAAAAGCTTTTCACAATAATATTTAACATGGACCTTTAATTTTGGACAACGCTTTTTAAGCTTACCATGTTTTTTCATTCATAAGGGTAGACCTGTCATTAATATTTATTAATGTACGTGTCGGGCTGTCAATTTTACAGTATCTCCACGTAATTTTGTTAATGGAAAAATAATAACACCCCATAATTTGAATTAATTCCGTAACTCTGGAAAATGTAAGAAAAAAGTTGTTTTATAGGACATTTTCGTAATGATTTGGTAAAAAATAACAAAAAAGGTCCCAACGTGCCAAAGAGTTTCGAGGTGATTAAGTTAACTTTTTGCATTTTCATTTTCCTGTCTACCCTCCTTTTAGTTCTTTCCGTAATAGCCTCGGAAACGTGAATGTATTTTTAATTCTAAATGATGTTTAACATTTTGCGATAATATTTTGACTTTTAACGGCATTTCGACAAATTGGTTCAAGAAAACTTTGTAGGATACCGTCATATAGCATATCGTTATTATGAAAATTATTGCTTTTTACAAAAACATGTAAAGTGTACAAGGTACAAATTAATAATTATTAAATTTGCTAATAAATTAATAATTAGTATATTGTTTATTATTAATAACTAAAATATGGGTTAAGACCCATATTAAAATAAGTTTTATTTTCCATAAAATTTCGTATATAAAATCAAACCATACATAATAGCAAATTCGAGATCGCTCGAGAACGAAGACACTACCGACATCCGACTGAAACAAGGCCTTCACTCTGGCCTCAATTGCAGTCGAAACCAAAAGTGAAATTTGTCAACGCTTATCACTTTATAATATTCTTAACATTCATTCAGATCGTCTAAGGTTACTTGGAATAACTGGTTGTGGGTTCGATTCCCACTCGAGGAGTGGAAATTATATTTCCATTTTATTCGCTCTGGTGTCGAGGTAAAGAGCGGCGTTAAGTTCCGCCACTTAACACGCAATGCCTCCAAATTCTGCGGTACGTGGGGACCGGAGTATAACACTAGGTTCCCTCTGCCTACCCTGCTGTGTGTGGGATACAGCGTGAAGCTACAAAATGGAAGTAACTTAAATTAAACAATGTCTTAGAACTAGATTCTCTACCAGATAGATTTAGATGAAATTTAGACTCTTTAGTTTCTCTACGTACTTTATTTCAATCGTTCCTCCGGGGGAATCGAACCCACAACCATCATAATTTCAGTCAGACGATATCCCACGGTGGCACTACGGCCTTAAATTATATATTATTATTTATTTAACATCAAAACATCATACATCTTTTTTTAAAATTATTTATTCTTCTATTTATAGCTAATTGTGTTAATGGTGTTTATACATGTAGACATTATTATAGAGTTATTGAATAAAAAACGGAGCAAGAAAACCGCTAAAATATTGAGATTTTAACCTTGGATTCCCTGTGCGGAGATAAACAGTGATTCCATCATAAAATTATGCCGTCGAAGAACTATGAAATGTGACATATTTAAAGTTTTCACCAATAAGACGTGCAGAAAACAAGTTATATCTTTATAATTATGCATAAGAAATACAATAAATAATAAATAAATATTACACTCACAAACATGTGACGAATGAATAAATACCCTTTTGTTTCAACTTGCATACGTCGCTAAGGTAGCGCGTATTTTACGCCTCAGTGGTTCTAGTGGCTCCTACTAGTTTAAATGTTTGAATGCAAAATGGATGTATTTAAATACTTAAATTCAGAATCTATCTTTTTAGTGTACTTTTTTTCAGTTCCACTCTTTCTCCCGCATAGTAACCCGGGCAGAGAAAATCAAGTGTTAAGACACTCCATTTACCATTTTCCACCATGAAATCGGTAACGTCTCGGCATTGTGTATCGAATAGTGGAACTGGATTCCGCGCTTTATTTTGTTACCAAGGCGGAGAAATTTAAATATTTTGAATATTCCCCCAAATGACACTTAACCCACTACCATCCCGTATACAGCTTATCACTATCACACTGCGCCATAATGAACAGGCCATTAAGGCTACTTTGCTACTTTAATTTCCAAGTTCTTTTATAAAAATCGTTAGTACATAATAATATATATTTAGTCATTTATATTTAACAGTTATTGTAATCTAGAAAATACAAAATTTATTTTTTTTTTTAGAAAAGACTAAATTTAATTCTAACGAAACTATTAAAGTGACAGTAATAAATTACATTACTATACAAACATAGTACCCAATACAAATTATTCTTAGGACGTTTTGATAATGGCAAGGAATATCCGGTGGGTATTAATTCCAAACGAGAATGTGACGTATGCGTCTCGCCACTTCGATCCTGCCGATTGTAATGCGAAACTAAATTGTCAAGTGACGACTATTTTGTCTGGTTTGTTATGTCAGTAGTATGGAAGCCTTTAAATACGCTTGGGGCTTAATATCGTTAGTTTACTTTGGAATATGTGTGGAAATTATTAATTTTACTTAGATTTTATATAATTTATGAACATATTTGAAAGGTTTAATATAAAAATGTCAGGGCAAAGGCGCTTATGTTAGCGGTAAAAATGTTTTGTCAGAACTTTCATAGATTCGACATTGCGTATAAAAGATTAAGACATTTTTTGAGCTTTTTAATATGTTTTTCACATGCTCCTATTAACTACCTCTATAAACGCGCTCAAACTCAGTAAATAGCTATTTAATTTTAAATAATTCTTTTATTTTTTTAGTAGGTATCTGGGACAAAATATGGAGTTGATTTTTACTACCTAACACGCTGTCTCGATTTAAGGCAAAAAATGGAGAACTAAGTGTCATAAAATTACGTTCTCTCTACCCTGTTATGAGGGAAAGAGCATGAAAAATTCTCAGATGTTAGATTAAGAATGATTCTAATTAGGCTTATTAGAATCATTCTTAAGGACTTAAAGTTAAGTTGGGGCCAGTTGTGGCGCAGTGGCACAAGCGTGTGAATCTAAACGACTGGTCGTGGGTTAGATTCCCACTCGAGGAGTCGAAATATTTAACATTTCCATTTTCTTCGCTCTGGTGTCGAGGCAAAGCGCGGCGTTAAGTTCCACCACTTAACACGCGATGCCTCTAAATTCGACGGAAAATGGGGAACAGAGTGCCATAACACTAGTTTCCCTCAATCTACCCTGTTGTGTACGGGTATCCCGTATCCCGTAGCGTGAAGCTAAAAAAAAATACGAAATACCAAAGTCCATATTTGCGATATATCTCATATCCATCCGTGTCTTCAACTTCGAGTCATCCTTCGTTTGCGACAACATTGCAGTACATCTGCTAACTTATTCCTAAACAAAAGGTTAACTTAAAAAAGGAAAATCCAACCAATTTTTCTCTTCATTACCGCTACATATGTTTTCCTTTACGATTCAAAGCGTCCCCTTATTTCTGGCAAAAACACCTCTCGGGTCTGATAGTCGTCGAAATTTGCAATTCTTGAATTTCAACCTTATTTTAAAAGGTTTTTGGGCTATTTTTGAAGTTGTATATTCTAACTACTTATGACATTTGGTTGAAAAATTAGTACTCGAGACAGTAGGCTGCGGTCTAGGAATTAATGTAGCCTGTCTAAAACCTAGCACGCACTCTTAGATGTTTTCTCTTTGTTTATATGATGTCTGCGGCAGTGAAGAGACGCCAGATTTGTCTTGTCTAATAAAATATATTAACTTTTGTAAGTGAAAATTTGTTATGGTTTTCGTTATTTTTATTTTACTTTTAGGTATGAATCTTGGCTACATTATTTCACAGGGGAAGAGCGTCTGATTATAAACGCGTTTGATTGTCAGTTCGATTCTCACTCGGAGAAATGATCATAATTATTTATTTGCATTTCTACGACCTAGCTAGGGGGTCCAGATGGAAGGCTTGCTCGCAGCGATCCCCGCCAGTCCTACTTGCTAGGACATGCAGCGTTCCATCCGCCAAGATCATCAGGGCACAGAATGTTAAGGCGTTCCCCCGAGGCGACGCGCACCAGCGCGTCCCCGTTGGTGTGAGAAGTGGGGAGGGGGAAGGAGACGAGTGCGGCGTTGGGGACCGCCACCCGACACGCCATGTCCGAGACGGCGGGAAGTGGAGGACGGAGCTACAAATAGCTACGTGGAATGTAAGAGGAGGGATGGAACAGAAGATGAATGAATTACTAGATGTGATGGATGATAGAGATCTGGATGTGATCTGTGTGACTGAGACCAAGAGAAAGGGCAGTAACACTACCGATCTGCCGGGCGGTCGCGTGGCTCTCTGGACCGGCGTACCAGAGAGTGATCGCGGGTGCCAGGGGGTAGGTGTGTTATTGTCCTCTCGATTGGTGTGTGCAATGGTGGAATACAAGGCGATCAACCCGAGGCTCCTTTGGGTTCGCTTTAAGCTGGGGATAACAAGATTATTCTTGTTAGCGGCCTACGCGCCAGTATCCTCAGCTCTATCAGGCGAGCTAGAGGAGTTCTGGGAGAGTGTCAGGGAAGTTCTAGGTAGCGTAAGAGCGAATGAAAAATTAATAGTGTGCGGTGACTTGAATGGATGGGTCGGAACCGAGCGGATCGGTTACGAGCTTATATTAGGGAAGTACGGTGATAGGAGAGTGAATGAGGCTGGTAAGCTTATTTTGGAACTTTGTAAGGAGAAGAATTTGTTTGTGGCAAACACGATGTTTGACCACAAACAAATTCATCAGTACACATGGGAGCGAATGGAAGAGAAAAGTATGATTGACTTATTCCTGGTGGATCAGCGTATTCGGAACCAAGTTATGGACACACGTGTGTTTAGGGGTGCCGACTTAGGAACGGACCATTATCTGGTTGTTACTAGAATAAGGGATCTGTCCACAGGCTGGCGCGCCCGCACGAGGTGTCCAAACTTAGAGGCGAATAACCGCATAAGAAGCTGGAAGCTTCAAGATCCACCTATTAAAGAGGAATATAAAGAAAGGGTTTCCAAGAACCTAGACAGTTGCGAAATAGGAAATGAGAGTGTAGAAGTATGCTGGCAGAATCTTAGGAATAGTATGACTGAAGCAGCAATAGAGGTGTGGGGTACTGTGAAAAGAGGCTTTAGTAAAAAGCGCGATGAATGGTGGGATGACGAAGTGAAAGATGCCGTAGAAAGAAAGAAGAAGGCATGGCAGGATTATAAAGCCTCTGGTAAGAATAAAAGTATGAGAGAGATCAAGAAGAAAGAGTACAAGTTGCAAAAGCACCAAACGAAAGCACTGATTAAGGCGAAGCGTGAAAAGTCGGAGAATGAAAGAGATGAAAGGTTGACGAACAACTTCCGAGAAAACACGAAGCTTTTCTGGAGAGAAGTTAGTGATTCTCGGGGTTCTTCGTCAACCTGCAGAATGAAAGGGGTGCTTTCGAAGGACGGTGAAATATTAACAGATCCAACACCTGTTTTGCAACGATGGGCGGAATTCTATAAGGAGATGTATGAATGTAATGACGCCTCTGTCTCAAGTAACAGCGATATGCTGAATCTTGATATAGCAGACGGCGAAATCAGTATAAAAGAAGTAGAGAGTGCCATAAGAAGTCTGAAATGTGGTAAGGCAGCGGGAGCAGATGGAGTTACTACTGAGATGATCAAACATGGTGGGCCGCGCGTCTTGGACCTGTTCTTTCATCTGTGCAATTTATGCTGGAAGAAAGGGGAGGTCCCAGATGATTGGCGAGGCGCAGTCATCGTGCCTTTGTATAAAGGCAAAGGTTCACAGATAGACTGTGCAAGCTATAGGACTATCAGTTTGATTAGCTTAGGTAGTAAAATTTATGCTAAAATTTTAGCGAGAAGAATGCAAGAGAGATCTGAGAGGCTGTTGTGGGAGGCCCAAGGAGGCTTTAGACCTGGAAGAGGGTGTATAAACTAGATCTTCTCCCTCCGCATGATCACGGAAAAATTCTTGGCGGTAAACCCAAAAGTTTTCTGTGCTTTTGTGGATTTGGAGAAGGCATTTGATAGAGTTTTGCGAAAGAAGTTGTGAGAGATACTGCCTCGGTACAATGTGAACGGACCCTTGTTGCAGGCTGTAAAGTCTCTTTACCGAGATCACTCAGCCTGTGTACGAGTAGGAGCTGGCATGTCGCCTCGGTTTGATATTCAATCGGGTGTCAAACAGGGTTGTGCCATGTCAGCTTGGCTGTTCAATTTGTACTTGGATAGTTGTCTCCAAGGAGTGAAACAAAGTGATATGGGAGTGAAAGTGGGTGACTTGAAGGTAAACTGCCTGTTGTACGCAGATGATGCAGTGCTTATTGCATCATCAGAATGCGAGTTGCAGGCATTGGTCACCATCCTGAAAGATGGGTGTGAAAATAATGGTCTAAGCCTGAATGCGAGTAAAACTAAGATTCTGGTGTTTGAAAGAGACGAAGAAAGAACGGAATGTAAGATAATGGTTAACAGAAAGAAATTAGAACAAGTGAATGAGGTGGTATATTTGGGAAGTATGTTTAGCAGAGATGGAAGGTATGATATGGATGTTGAAAGGCGTATTGCTGCCGGTAACAGGGTTAACGGTGCCCTCGCTGCGTTGATGCGACGGCGGAACGTGAGCATAGCCGCACGTTTAGCTGTGCACAATGCAGTGCTGGTACCGACGCTGCTATACGGCAGCGAAACGTGGGTATTGCAGAAGAAGAATGAAAGAAAGATGAATGCTGTGGAGATGAGATCTCTTCGAAAGATGTGCGGAGTCAGCTTAGCTGACCGTATCCGCAATGAAGAGATACACAGAATGGCAGGTATTAGCGAGAAGCGTAGCGTTTGGCGCTCCGTTCTCTCTGACTACCCCGCAAGGGATACAGCGTGAAGCTAAAAAAAAAAAAAAAAAAAAAAAAAAAAAAAAAAAAAAAAAAAAAAAAAAAAAAAAACCTAGTCAAAAGACAAAGAAAGGATGCATGAAAAAGCGTGAAGCTAAAGGAAAAATAAGAATACAGAATATCTTCAAAAAATAAATACATCGTAATACTAGACAGTCGGTACCATGGTAATAAATATTTTTTATTTATTTGTAAGTTTTAGGAAAAATCCATATCCTATACATACAATGCATACAGTGGAAACAGGGAATCATTCCTACAGTTATACAGGTTCTCGATTATAAGAAGTACCAACCATTTAGATATAGGTTACGAAAGATACAAAATTGGACTAGGTAAACATATTTTGCTCTAAGTTGAAAAAAAAAATGTGTGTAGTAATCTTCGTAAATTTTCTTTATACGTTTGTTTATCTGACTGCACAACCAAAACAGACTCTCCGCTTAATCAGGTTTTAGACAACTTAGCCACTGACTGCTTGAAATTGTTGTTGTTGTCCTTGTTGGCGGAACTCAATACCAACGTCGCATATAAATATTTTTTCAGGCGGAATTGAACCTACAACCATCCAGTCACATACAGGAATACAAAAAGTTTAAATAACCTTTTCGTAACATGATTAATAGTTCACTCAGAGCGTTAATTACATAAATATCGAATTACACGTCAATCGATCATTTTTCAGCGATACTTACCCGCGTATAAACGTAAATACCAAATAATGAGTATTTATTATTTTCGCAATCCATCAATTTTACTTACAAAGATTAGCCTGACGAGATGAATGAGGCGAAAAATGACGAATGGTAATCTCTGTAAGGCGGTATTTGGATCAGGTAAGCGACTTAATGACACGCAATACATCATCGTTATATCATATGAATAATGGATGAAATTTACTGAAGACACCTAATTTGAAATAATATTGCTTAAAGATATTTGGGAGTGAAGAAGTGTTGGTCGTTTATTTTTTATAAATCATATGTACATATAATAAAAAAATAAGTGATCGGTGTCTGTACATGGCAGATGTATGAGAAAATGTATTTTTAGGGCCATTAATCAATGAAACAGAACCTTAAAAAAATATTTTTTATTTTTTGTGATTGTATGCAACAGTCTTACCAAATACATTTCTAATGAATATTGTAGTTTGGTAATCTTCCCTTAACATTTTGAGTTTATTTTATTTCAATCAGTTCATAATTAAAAAAGCTACAACAATTTCAATTTTGTTCGACAAAATTGCTTTAAAATAACAGTTAGGTATATTAAATTGGGTAAAAATTCAATTTACGCAGGCGAAGCCGCGAGCGGGTCGCTAGTTATCAAAAAATCCATTACTTTTCTAGTTAGTGTATAATATCATATGGTATACATTTTTATAATTTAACTGTACCTACTCTAATAAAGGATTCAATTGTAACAGTTCCAGTCTAGTACCATTCAATACAAGTCCATTCTAATATACCAATTTTTACATAACCTTTATGAATTTTCATTTTCACGTCCCATTTGTTTGTTATGAAAACTATATTGGCTGAACACTAAAATTCTATACATTTTTACACAATGGTTTATTCTGTTAATACAATTATTAAGGTCCTCGTAGCACGGTGAGACAACGTCTAATTGTAACCGTGATGGTTGTAAGTTCGATTTCTACTTAAGTGAAGAATTATATTATTTTTATTGTTAGCATGTCTGCTAAGGGATTTTTATTAATTTCTGGTTTATAAACATTATTCTACGAACGATCGGATCGAAAAAGCATATGATTAAATACTTTTTAACATTTTGAAGTTTCCCTTAGAAAATTGAAAAAGACATTTTTTGGAAAACTGTTAAAAACAAAAAAACGTTTCAATAAAGGGTATTAGAATTTCACAGCTGGTAATAGAACGCGGTCAGAGTCCTTGAAAGGTTTTCAAGAGGCGCAGTTTGGAATCCCACTGCGTTCATTTTTATACGTTATTATTATTTTCATTTATCCACTTTGGTACTTAAAATGAAGTGAGGCATTGCGTACTGCCACTTAACACACAATTTCTTTGTTTTGGCCAAAAATTTGAGAACAGAGTGTCTTGAAATTTTTAATGCCAATACCAATCCAATAAAAAATCCAATAAGATGCGTAAAAAATGATAAAACAAATGAACAAAACACATTTTTTTTATAATTTATTACCGATCAATAACTTCTTTTAAATGTTTCAACGCTTCATCCAACGCCATATAGACTTCTTGAGTGTCAGGTGCTCTCAACTCTATAGACGCCGTGTGACTTCTGTTTGGCATCTTATGAAATAAAGTTTGCGTTAACGGACAGAACACATCCGGGTTCATAGAATCAGTCTTTGATTTCCCTGTAAGGTAGCTCATAGGCACTCCTATAATAAGTACGGCAATTGCACCAGCGAAAGGGCAGTACGTAAAGGAAATGCGAAAGAGTGACTGAAGAGGCTTTGTAGGCAACTGCTTCCTGTAATGTTCAAAGGTTGATTTTTTTTATTTCGTTTTTTGTACAAAGTAAGAATATAAATATTTTGATATGGTTAATTAAACGTTGTTCAAACGAAATTTTCTTTAATTAACGTTTAGAAATTCTTGTATCCATCCTAATTTTAGTAAAGCTTATTACCTATGTATATACAATTGGCAATCGTCACGCAGTGGGACAGCGATGGTTGTGGGTTCGATTTCCATTCAAGGGAATGGTGTTATTTCATTTTAAATATTATTTTCATTTCTATGCTCTAGCACCTAAGAAAAGCGCGGGGTTAAATTTTACCACTTAAAACACATAGTGTCGATTTCAGGCAGAAAGTGGAAAACGGAGTGTTTTGACAATAAGCTCTCTCTGATTACCCTGCAATGAAGGAAAAAGCGTGAACTATAAATACATACACATAAAAAATACAATATTCCCTTAAGCCGGTTACAATATTCCAACAGTTGACGACCAACTTGCTCAAACTTAAGGAATACTTAGTTAGTAATGTAAAAGTCATCCAACGAGTAAAAGAGACTAGAAAAAGTCATAAAACTATACCGAATCGGGTAATAGTAATATGGAGAAAGTTTTAATAAGAGGGAAATAAAACTTAGCCTCAAGTCGATATCACCAAAGTTGGGGAACTAAGATTAAAACTTTGCCGGATATTTAACGCGCCGACGCACTGCGGTTATAATAGCGATTTGTTTGTTTACTTTTGTTTTTTTTTTATTATAATAAAGACGCTATCTTGGTATAGTAGTTAAGTATTCGATTAAGTGACATTGTTTTGAGTTCGAATTTATTTTGATTTATTGAATTCGATTAATTGATATTATTATTGATTCATTTCATGTTTGTTATAGATATTTAAACAAGTATCCCGTCAACTAAAGCTGTATAAGATTTTAATAATCATCTTGTAATTTGCACTAACAGGGGAAAAAGTGGTACTATAATTTAATATATTAAATTACCACTGCGCCACGACTAGCCCTACTTACTTTTTCTGTAATTGATTAAACATATTTGACTTCATTCAAAAAGTTCAAATAAAAAAATCTTACAAAAACGACTTCAACTCATGGTAAACAATACATATAACTACAATGAACTAACCAAAATCAAAACAAAATACCCTCTAACCACATAACACGACAACTTCATACAAAATTAACGAAGACAGTATGATACAAATTGAGCAATTAATCTGACAAAATATACACCCTCTGCAAATAAGTCCATTAAGTAGTACATTAGGTATAGTACTTAGAAAGCATTCAATATAATTTATAGAAATTTCATTACGTGAAAGTTATTATCATTTACTAAAAAAATGAAATAAATAAAAACAAATAAAAATTATGTTAATATCGTAATAATCTTTCATAAAAAGTGAAAAATGATATCAGGGGCGGCGCAGAGGAACAAAGTGCGTCATTTAACGTATACTGATTGTGGGTTCGATTCCCTCTCAAGAAGTGGAAATATTTAATATTTCCATTTTCTTGATTCTCGTATGGCCACAAAGTAAAGTTCCACCATTTAACACGCAATGCCTCCGGAAATTGGGAAATGGAGTGATTTAACACTAGTTTTTCTCTGCTTACCTTGCTGTGTGAGGAATACAGCGTAACGCTAAAAAAACATATAAAAATAAGATGCATAACTAACTATTACATCATCACCCCACCACCACCAATCAAACCACCACACAACACATTTCCATGCAAAATTAACAAACACATCGCTAAACAAATCGACCAATTAATCTGACTGGATATCAACACACTACGTCAAGTTAAACTATGCTTACTCAAAAAACATTTAATATAAAACTTGAAATCTTTTTATTTCATTTCGTGAAATCTATAATCCATACTTATATTATAAATGCGAATGTCTGTCTGTCTGTCTGTCACGCGTTCACGGCCAATCTACCGGTGCGACTTTGATGAAAATTAGAAAGAAAGTCGTAAAAATTACTGAGTCTAACATAGGCTACTTATTTTTTGTACTGTAAAAATTAAAAAGTAATTAATTTTCAGCTAATTGTGATTTTTATGTGATTTCCCTACAAGCAAACAATGAATTGTTGATATTTAATTGTTAGTTGAAATTAAATTTTGCCCAAAACTGCATAACTAATCACTAAATCAAATCAAACTACCCTATTACACCAAACAACACGACAATTCCATACAAAATTAACAAACGCATTTTGATACAAATTGAGCAATTAATCTGACAGAATATAAACACAAGGCAAACGAGTCAATTAAACTATACCTACTTAGAAAGCATTCAATATAGTTTAAGTAAAGCTTGAAACCTTTTATTTAATTACGTGAAGTTACAACCATTTGCTAAAAAAAGAAAATTAAAAAAATACCAAACGTTCTAAAAGTTTAAGAAATTAGAAGATTTATTTATTAGAAGATTAAAAAAATTTTAGAAAGAAAGCTGTAACCATTTACTAAGAGCGAAAATTTAAAAAAAAATATGTCAATTTATAATAATAAAAAAAATCATTAATTACTAAATCAAAACAAATCACACTACCACACTAAACAACGCGACAATTCCATACAGAATTAACAAACACATCACTAAACAAATCGAGCAATTAATCAGACAGGATATAAACACACTATCAAGTTATCAACACAATACAATTAATACTCACACGGCATTCGGTAATATTGTCGTCACGTTTACCAAATGTGTGAAGTTGGCTTTACCACATCCCATAGTGACTAGGGGTTTCCCCTGAAAGGTCAATGCCCCCGTCGCCAAAGCGTTCTCAGCGCCTATAAGCAGCCAGCCGCAGAGTACCAGGCTTAGTAAACATCCGGATAACGCGCCCTGTAAAGATTGTTAAGTATTGTGGATCGGTTTGGCTTTTTGTGTGTGTGTGATGGAGAAATGTGTGAATAGGTTTTTTTTTTGTTTTAGAAAGTATTTTTTTTTATATTTATAACTTTTTGTAAATATAGTAAATATAGTATAGTAGTTGTGGCCAGTCGTGGCCCAGTGGCACAAGCGTGTGACTGTAAACGACTGGTTGTGGGTTCGATTCCCACTCGAGGAGTGGAAATTATATTTCCATTTTCTTCGCTCTGGTGTTGAGGTAAAGCGCGGCGTTAAGTTCCGCCACTTAAAACGCAAGCCTCCTCAAGTGTCTTAACACTAGGTTCCCTCTGCCAACCCTGCTGTGTGCGGGATACAGCGTGAAGATAAAAAAAAATATATGGTAGAGGCAGGGAGAATCCAGTGTCACGACACTCCCGTTTTCCAATTATCATCTATTTTGAGATTATGCGTAAGGAGTGATAGAACTTAACGCTGCGATTTGTTTGGTCACTAGAACGAAGAAATTATAATAATTAAATTATGATTATTACATCAAATGGGAATCGAACTACCAATCAATCATGATTACAGTCAAACGGTGTTTCACTACGCCACTGCGGTCTCGTTGTTAAAGGTAAACAGCTATATTATGAAAATTAACGAGTTTTAAATTGAAGCACATCTAGAAATGTAATTTTATTTATTACAATGTATATATTTTGCTGCCATACATTCCACGTTTACAAAAAAGAATGTTTAGCACTAAAATTTCATACAATGATACTGAGTGGAGATGAAATATTTTGACTCATAAGATTTATTTAGGCTATCGTGGTGCGTCTGACTGTAATACAATTGATTATGGGTTCGATTTACACTCGAGGAAATTATTATATTTAGACTATTTTCATTTCACTTGCAAGAAAGTGTCTTGTCCTTTTACTTCCCCTACCCTCCCTCATGCGGGAGAACGCAAAATATATCTATTTAAATATTTATTTCATATATTAATTTTATAATAAGTAATTCATTATAAATTTTAGACTAAGATTTAAAAGAAGAATGGTGTGAATTACAGGCAAATTTAAAATTTATCTACGTGTTAGGAAAATATTTAAGCTTATTTTGCAAAATGTTTTATTACAAAGTGTAATACAACGCCATCTATATAATTTAAAACAAACTACTTATAAGCACTACTATGAATCTTTTAAATTATGAATGTTACACCACATAGTTCAATATGTACCTAATAGATGGCGCTAATATTTGAATGAATTCACGATGAATGTGATATTACGTCGCTTTTATTACTTTCACCGTTCTATGCGTAAATCATGATTTTACATAAACATCCGTTGTTAATATAAATATATTTTAATATAATACACATTATAAAAAATACTAGTATATTGTGTACAGAAAATTCGCTCTAAGTTTTCATTGCGAAAAAGGAAATAATTTGTATGCAGTCATTGGTCTATTTATAGAAAAATCTACAGACGAATAAAAAAATAAAAGTTTCAATTTTATTAACTTTTCGAACATATGTACTTTACTTTCATTTCTTATATCAATTATATTAACTTTTTGAAAATACTTACAGAACAATTGGCTCGCGAGAACACAATGCCCAAAGTGAATAAACCGAGTAGTGTGCCAGCAGTGACCCCCGTCACCCCTGAAGCGACGTGCTGCAGTCTGTCCAGTTCCCGCGCCAGCCATACTACGCATGCACAGTATAAACCAAGGAGGATACAAAGAAGCTGAAACAACATTAAAATATTATATCTTTTAAATTTTACATAATAATACATATAATAGGGGCCAGGCGTGGCGTAAAGGCACACAGTGTGGGCTGTAAAGCGACTGGTTGTGAGTTCGATATCCACTCGAAGAGTGGAAATATTTAACTTCCATTTCCTTCGCTCTGGTGTCGAGGCAAAGCGCGGCGTTAAGATTCGCCACTTAACACGCAATGCCTCCGAATTCGGCAAAAAGTGGGGAACGGCACTCTGCTTTATCCGGGATACAGTATGAAGCTAAAAAAAGAAGAAAAGTACATATAATATTTAAAAAGCAGCTTCATATGTTTTCTGGCTAGCAGGGTAGATAGAGAGATCCTGGTGTTCGTTAATTAAATCGATAAATAATAAAAGGTAAATAACAACCTCAGGAGATTATGTATGTATAGAAATTTTGGTAACAGTGGACAATGCTAAAGAGGTTATTCTCTCTGCCTACCCTGTTAGATATGATTCTTTTTAAAGCTTCTTGCCTTCGCACGCACGGTGTCAGAGAGTACCTTGTGTGAAGACACTCCGTTCTCCACATTCCGCCAGAATTCAAGAAATTGCATACCTATAGAGCGTCGACACTTCAATAATTTGAATATTTAATGATTCCCCTGATATTTAATTTCAGTTTAAAAAATATATGTAACAATTGTCCAACAAATGTCCTTACTATGGGAATACTTACTTTCATAATTCTACAGCATGTTAGTTCTCTGGTGCCTTGAGGCATCCACGGTCTTATAAATTCTTCAAACACAACCCCGGCTATTGAATTTATGATAGATGCAATACACCTGTAACAACATTATTATCTTGTTAAACAAACAACGTACTTCAAGTCATTAAACTTATATTAAGCTTAAACACATTTTTAGAAGACACATTAAAAAAATGTTTGATTTGAGATACGAACCTCTTGGAAACGATCGCTTTAAACGCTAAGCCATGCGTCCAATGCATCGCTTAAACAACCAATTTTATATGCTTTCTAAAAATGTTTTACAATTTCTTAAGTGTGTATTCATTTCAAAAAGTAATTTTTTAAATGTGTGTTCATTTCAAAAAGTCGACAAAGCTCATTTCAAAATTTTTAAAAATATAAACTAATATTGGTAATGCTAAAATATATCTGTCTATTACGCTTCGCGGCTAATCAACGGTCCGATTTGGATGAAATTTGAAATAAAAGAATGTCAAACATAGGCTGTTTATTTTTTACGCCTATATAGTAAAAATAGGAAATGAAAGTTTTACTTGAGCAGCACAGTGGGCCGTCGAAAAAAGAAAGCAGCATAAGATCGTATATTTCACGCAAGCAAAGCCGCGAACGGGTCTCTAGTATTATAATAAAAAAAATTACATACCCTGCAGTTGCACTGAATATAGAAATTATAAATATACCGCAAATCCCCGGGAACATAGTTGATAGATTGTTAAGAAAATGCGGTACGAGCTGGAAAGAGGATAAGTTTGCTATAGTATTGTTTACCTTTGTTCCGATAATAAACAAACAAGTACATATATAAGGTGAGATAAATTGTTATCGTTTAAGCAAACAGCTGTCATAGTACACTAGACGATTTTAGTCTGATGTGAAGATTTAATACACATATTGGTGAATAATGAAAATTATTTCTTATATTGGTTTTTAGAGAGAAAATAGTGTTAAGACACTCAGTTCCCCATTCGACCGGATTCGAAATATTGCACATTCATTTTCACGCTATATCCCGCACACATTGGGGTAGGCAGAGGGAACCTAGTCTTAAGACACTCCGTTCTCCACGCACCGCCGAATTCGCAGGCATTGCGTGTTAGGTGGCGGAACTTAACGCCGCGCTTTGCCTCGGCGCCAGAGCGAAGAAAATGGAAATATTAAATATTTCCACTCCTCAAGTGAGAATCGAACCCATAACCAGTACTTCACAGTCACACGTTTGTGTCACTGTGCCACGGCTGGCCACATTTAGTGGTCGACGTTGTGTCTACTATAGAAGAGAAATGGCTTTTTTTAATTATTGTAATCATACCCCCGAGTGGGAGTTGAACCCATAATCAATCGTGTTTATAGTCAGCCACATACCTCTACTCACTTCGCCTTGACGGACTAAAAATATATATACAGTAATAAACAAAATTATCTAGATGTTTTTATAAAAACTATTTATTTGATAATTTGTAAGGAAATCGACTAACCTGTTCATGTTTTTTTATTTGTCCAGTAAGTAATGGATCACAGCCTGAAACACAAGCATCGGTTTATAAAAAAAGAATATTAATTAATATTTATTGTCCTAAGACTACAAAATATTTTTTATAAAAAAAAGTTAAACACTACTGCTGTATAAATAAGTTGAGTAGATTCTAGGTAGCAGTATCGAAAAGTCGATTTCTACTGACTCACTTTTTGTAAATTATTTGCTCAAAGAACTTAGGTTCTTTTGATTTTGAATATTTTTTTAACGTAGTACGTTAAATAGCAAACTCTGTCTTTTTATTGGTCTTTATTATAATTCATATTATACGGTATTACTTCTAAATAAATCTCAACAATATTTAATAACTATTGTCAATTAAGACTGTAGAAAGCCCTATACCCTAGAAAAACACTACAAAAGCTATACTCTATAATTTACTAAGTTATTTCTTAAATCTCTATATTTACAATTAAAACTACAAGAGCTACTACAATAAATAAAGAAAAAAATACCTGCAAACCAAGCATATAGAACCAAGCCCAAAAAGCACGACAGTAGCTTCATCAGAATGATTCCCACGCAAGAAATCGCCAAACATATCCTCGCTTGACTGATAGTAGGAACTGCTAGAAGCTTTTGTAGGGAAGACTGGCTCAAAGCTATCTTCCACAGCCAATTTGTGCTTAAAGCTAATGTTACTACGAAGAAGGAAGTGTGATGCGCTAGTTCAGGATCTGGACTGAAAAAAATGGTATAATGTATATTGTGACCCAATAACAACAAAGAGAAGAGGCCAGTCGTGGCGCATAAAAATCGTGTAAGTATAAACGCGACTGGTAGTGACTTCGATTCCCACTCGAAGAATTTAAATATTTAATAAATATTTCATTTCCTTCTCTCTGGTGTCGAGGTAAAATCGGAGTGTTTTAACACTAGGTTAAAACCTAGCCTAAACTAAAAATATAAATAAAAAAAGACAAAACAAATAAAAAAATAAAATGGATACAAACTTTTTGTTGTGACTTCTATTTCGACTCGGCGGCATGATAATTTGCAGGTTCACGCTTTTTCCCGCATCGGCTACGACTGGGTGCTGCGGGGCAGCACCCTTCGAGGAGTGAGCGTCGTCTGCTACGCCGATGATACCCTCGTGTTGGCGCAGCAGAGGACGTTCCGGGAGGCGGCGGTTCTCGCCACGGCCGGAGCGGCCGTGGTGATCGGGAGGATTCGTCGTCTCGGTTTGGAGGTCGCCCTCGACAAGTCCGAGGCGCTCTATTTTCATGCTCCGCGAAAGGGCCCACCAGCTGGGGCCCACATCGTCGTCGGCGGTGTTACTATAACCGTCGCGCGGAGCATGAAATACCTCGGACTTGTCCTGGATGGACGGTGGAGTTTTCGGGGCCACTTCTCCATCTTGGCCCCGAAACTCCTGAGGACAGCGGCGGCTCTGGCGCGCCTTTTGCCCAACGTCAGTGGGCCGTGCGTGTCGAGCCGTCGGCTGTACACCGGAGTGGTCAGGTCGATGGCGCTCTACGGTGCCCCCGTTTGGGCGGACGCCCTGGATCGGCAGAACGTCACCCTGCTGCGGCGTGCGCAGAGGGTGATGGCCATCCGGGTGATTCGGGGGTACCGGACCATCTCCGGTGAGGCGGCGTGCGTGCTGGCTGGAGTCCTGCCGTGGGACCTAGACGCTGTGGCTCTTGCGGCGGTCTATTGCCGGCGCAGGGAAGGTCTGGCTGAGGGGCTCGTGGCAGAGCCAGCACTGCAGGAGGAGGAGCGCAGTAGGGCGCTGGAAGTGTGGGAGTCCCGGCTGGCAACACCAACTGCCGGCCGGTTAAAAAAAAAAAAAAAAAAAAAAAAAAAAAAAAAAAAAAAAAAGGTTCACGCTTTTTCCCGCATAGCAGAGGGAACATAATGTTAATTACTTAACGCCGTGCTTCGTTCAAAGTCCAATATAATATAATAAGTACATAAATGAAAATTACATATAATCGATATATATAATAAGCAGATAAATGAAAATTACATATAATCGAGGAATGATTTTCATTTTCTTCCTCTGACAAAACAAAGCATTGCTAAAGTTTGTCACTAAGCAAGCAATATCTTGAATTTGGGCGGAAAGTGTAGAGCACAGTGTTTTGACACTAGGTTATTGCTATGCTCGATAGAACAAAAAATATAAAAATTAAAACCTATAAAAATTACGTAAAATGTTTCTTTTTATAACCTTATTATTCATAATTATACGAGCATGCGGTAAATTTAGTTACGCTATATTAAGATGTGTTATAAAGTTGGTAAATAGTAAATACGTGTATTATGTTATCACGATAAAAATATTTAGCTTCTCAACCCAACAAAGTTTATATACCTTGGTAAAGTACAACGACTTGTATATACGTATTTTTTGCTAATCTAGTGACACATTACTTTGGCTGCTTCCCTTACATTTTCTTAAAATGGTTCGAAGAAATGACATATCACATTTTTATATACATAAATTACGATAAGCCCTCGAGGTGCAGTGGGACAGCGTCTGACTAAACGCAATTGGTTGTATATTCCACATTCACTCGAGGTATAGATATTTAAATTGTTTTCATCCTTTCATCCAGGTAAAAAGACGATGCATGGCGTTGAGTTATGCAATGTTGCAATTTCGGGCGAAAAGTGGAGAATGAAGTGTCTTAAGGCTAGGTTCTCTCTGACTACTCTGCTATGAGATAAAGCGTAAGCGTATAGCAACAATTTTTTTAACATATCATAGTGATATCAGTGGTGAAGTGTCATATAACACTTTTATAACTATCCCTCAAGATTCCCCTAGCCTTATGCTTTTTTTAAAGGCTGGATTACTTCTACGTAAATTTCATATTTCGCCACTAATATATATTATTTTAGTTCATCAAAATTCATAACTCACTCGTAAAAAACTAATCTGCCTCCATGATTCGCTATTTCCCACATCCTCTTAAAGCCCATTGGCAACAGAGCCAAACCGCTTGGCAGGGCCGTGCCAGCAAACGCGAGGAAAGTGGTGACTATGCCCATACTGACGACGGCTCGCAAACCTCCCACAGCAATAAATGTTGAGCAAACGACGCAAATTACAGCTGTAATGCGGCTTGCTAGTGAATTTGTAACTGTAACATAATCAAATATATATAATTTAGAATTAATTTATATTAATTGTGAGAAATGATATTGTTTTGGGGATGAAAAATATGTTGTTACATAAATTTTGTTAAAATGTATTTTGAATATAAGAAATGTGCATGTACATTAGATTCCTTTAATTTCATGATCTACATTTTAAAATTTCATTTTTTTTTATTTAAAAAAAAAATAGCTTCACGCTATATACCGCACACAGCAGGGTAGGCAGAGGGAACCTAGTGTTAAGACACTCCGTTCCCCACTTTCCGCCGAATTCGGAGGCTTGCGTGTTAAGTGGCGGAACTTAACGCCGCACTTTACCTCGACACCAGAGCGAAGAAAATGGAAATATAATTTCCACTCCTCGAGTGGGAATCGAACCCACAACCAGTCGTTTACAGTCACACTCTTGTGCCACTGGGCCACGACTGGCCATTTTTTACTTTAATTTCTAGATATCTGTTATTACTATACTAGTTATAACTATACTAGTTATAACTATACTAGTAATAACTTGTGGCAGTTCTTAACTATGATAAAAATATGTAACTTGCAGTGGGCAAAGAGAACCTAGTGTCGAGGTTTTCTTATCTCCATTTTCCGTCTTAATCTAAAACATTGCACCTCGCGCTTTGTCCTGTCACCAGAGCGGAGGGATGAAATCTCTCAAGTTCGCGCATATTGCCTAACGCTCTAAGTTTAGACAACTAAGTAGAAACTATTATACCTTCATACACATATTTTCATTAAAACAAAATAAATTCAAATATACAGAAACGAGTCAAAAAAATTTTTAATAATTAATATACATTTATTTATTTTTACAAATTTTACATAATTTGGTTATGTTAACTAATTTAGGTAACTATATATACCTATTAATAATAGTGAATTTCTAATCACGCGAATCTTGTACGTCTTAAAAAATAAATATTTGCTAAATGTCTTACCAAGTCTAAACGCCAGAAGTGGTACATAAGGCACAATGGGTAGCAGCATAAGTTTGCTCACTACAAACAGAACCGCTGCTATAGTCCGCGTGTGTGTAGAAAATCTTATTTCCAAATATTCAAAACTAGATGATAGCTGTAGTCTGTGAAAAACTAAATAAAAATAAATAATAAAATAAATTAAATAGTAAAATCCGTCAAGTAGACGGTCGTGGTGCAATGGGACAGTGTTTAACTATAACACGATAGTTGTGGGTTCAAACCCCACTCATGGGAATAAGTATATTTAAATTTTCTTTTCTTCTCTGCTCTTATACATAAGGCAAAGCGTGGCGTTGAGTTCCGCCACTCAGCACGAAATGTCAACTTTTAAACATTTTTAAAGTGTTATTCCACACTTAAGAAAATTGAAAAAGGCATTAAAAAAACAAGGCATTAAGCAATGCGTTCAATGTGCTCAGTGCAATGTGCTCAGTAGTGAGAGGGCCTGATCGGTATTCAGGAGGCGCGGGTTCGAATCCCGCTGCGTTCAAATTTTTATACGTTTTCTAAATGCCTTTTTTATGAAATGTCAAGATTAAAGTTGGAATAGGGAGGACGGAGTGTCTCAACACTAAGTCCTCTCTGGACACCCCGCTATGAAAAAGCGTGAACTTGCAGAAACAAAAATAATAACATAAATATATTAGTTAAGTAATTGAATAATTTCATCCGGAAAAGCTAAAAGGACTATAAAAATGAGCAAATATAAACTATAAACACGTATTTACACGACTTACGACAGATTATTTCAAAGCCGTAGTATTAAGCCGAGTAGATTATTAATTACCTACGCATAATAGTGGAAAAATAAGCTAAAAAACAAATGAATGCTATAAATTAAATGTATAACATGCTATTATTAGGAATTTATTTATTTTAGGAAAAATAATTTGAAATTTATTGGTATTAAAAATATTGTGTTAATATTTATTTAGAGAGACCGTTTTATTTGCCTATGCTTAATATTTTAAAACATTTTTCATTTTTAAACAGTAATGAATTTATTAAAGTATATTAATTTAATCAATATGCTTTATTATACTTTACTATCGGTTAAAAAAGTATTTTCTACTAAACTATACATATATGTAATGTAAATATATTGAGAACGTCGACTAAAAAACAATATAGCTAAAAAAATATGGTGAAATTATTCTAATAAATTTATTGTAAAAATTCTTGTGTCTCTTGAAAGACAAGGCACAGTGTACACTAAGAAATTTAATTTAATTTTTTCTCTGTCTCCTATCCGAGCTTTAATTCGTATAACATGTTTAATTACAGATAAAATCTAAGAATTTTACTGATTCAACAGTCTTAACAATAGAAGTAAATGCATATTAGTTCATTTCAGTAATGCAAATTATGAAGACACAAGAATGAAACATTAAAACACAAAATATTTACCTGGCAAATATATAACAGCTGTTAGAAAAGTGACTAAGATAAGCGACAGCGCTGACGCCCAGTACTGTGTGCCCCGGAGATATATCTCCACTGGTACGCCTAGTAGAGTAATACTCGTCAAATGGCTAAAATATTACATATTTAATTTTAAATTTCATTTATGTTTCCTGCAGACAGACAAAAATTATTCTATTTTTATATCGTTTGCCTGAATGGCTTTAGTTATACTTCTTAGTTTGCCGCCAAAATAGTATGGCGTCCTAAATGTCAAAACATATTTAATTTTTTTTAAACTGGATAATATAAGATCTTTATTTTTAATTTTATTTAACCAAATATTTTTTTAACAATGATGATTATTTGTCAATAGGAAATGCTATTTACTAAACATTGTTTCAAAAAGTTGTACCTACATACTCTTTTAAGACAAGAAAAAGTATTTGCAAATTGCTATTAAAACTGGTTAAAAAAGATCTATAGGATTTTTTTCTTTAATTTAAAAAAAAAAACTATAAGTTGGATTTAGCCATTTATTTATTTTAATGTTATGATAAATTTACGAACACAATAAATTATTTAGAATTACCTTGCAAATGTAACGGATTAAAAATATTTCTGATTAAGATATCAAATAAAATACATAAAAAAAGAAAAATAAATAAAATATGCTTTTAAAAACTTACCTAGCTGTCAACGCCAATGAAATAGATATGATTGACATATTCTTTCCACCAAACAAAAACCCATTTACAGTATTATATTTTTTACTCACAAACAAAAAATACACTATCAGTCCTATCACCACACCCAAATTAATTCCGAATAAGCAATATTCCGCTATATTAAAATATATAAGGGACACAGGAACCGTTGTATTTCTCATTTTTAACATAAAATATTAAATATATACTATATTAAGAGAGTTGTACTAAATTGTACCGCGCGTGACGAACGCTGGCTTGTAAATAAACCGTATCGCAGTTAAATCAGCATCAATTAAGAGAATAAGATAAAGGTACATAAAAGCGGATTTCAACTTTATCTAATTGCAAATAACGTGTGGATATTTAAGACGTTTGTTATATGTATGACAAACAGTGTTAGCCTGTGATAATATCCTATTATATGTGCAAAATAACAATTTTTTTATAAAATTTTAGTATTTTTCAGCATAATATGTTACGACATTGTAGAGATATGACGTTTTTGATTGGCGCATCTAATGTGTCTTAATCTGAAGGTTGTAGGTTCATTTCTTAACTAAGGATAGTATTCATATTTACTTGTGGTTTTTTTACTAAGCATTGCTTACTGATGTGTATGTCAATTTATGCGAAAGTGTATTTAAAATAATTAAGTCAACATGTGTTATGTTTTTTTATCATTTTAATGTATTAATATGTCTTCGCTCTGATGTTGAGGCAAAGTACGGTGTTAAGTTCCTCCATTTAACACAATGCCTCGGAATTCGGCGGAAAGTGGTGAACGGAGTGTCTTAACAATAGGTTTCCTGAAGCTAAAAAAATAATTTAAAAAAATGTATTTCTAATGCGTAAAACATTAGAAATACATTAATATAACTATAAATTATTTGCTTTGCTGCACTCCTGCTCCATATAAACTTTATGCTAAGTTTGAGGTAGTTATTTAGATATCCGTAGATGATATTATAAGTGGCTTCCGCCTGAGTTGACGTAAACTAGTGGCCAGTCGTGGCCCAGTGGCACAAGAGTGTGACTGTAAACGACTGGTTGTGGGTTCGATTCCCACTCGAGGAGTGGAAATTATATTTCCATTTTCTTCGCTCTGGTGTCGAGGTAAAGCGCGGCGTTAAGTTCCGCCACTTAACACGCAAGCCTCCGAATTCGGCGGAAAGTGGGGAACGGAGTGTCTTAACACTAGGTTCCCTCTGCCTACCCTGCTGTGTGCGGGATATAGCGTGAAGCTATTTATTTATTTATTTATTTGACGTAAACGACCAATGACTTGACGTGAACTTATTAGGCAGAACCTTGTGATCTGAAATATATTCCTGTTTAAAATTTTGATAATCAAACCGTTAAAAAAAACAAATTTGTTATTTATATATTCTTGAGCTTAATTAACTTTTTATTTTAAATTATATAATTAAATTAAGTTATACAATCTTTAATTTGATTATAGAATTTATTTTTTATTTGTATAGCGCCATCTGTTGTGGAACTTACAGACTACAATGAAACGCGCTTTGACACGACTTTGGTTATTTTCATTGTTCGTAAGTGTAATACTATATGCTTCACCATTTCATTACAAGATGGTGCTGTCTTGAGCTTTAATATTATTTTATTTTAATAAACTGTTTTTTATAAGTATTTTTGCAAGAATATACATTGAACAATCGATATTTTTTTATTTCTTTGGATGTCTAATTGTTACTTATATGAAAAAATGTGCTAAATCAAATATCAATATTTATCTTCAAACACAAAATTAACAAAAAAAATTATAATTTCAACTTGTTATTTCCAGACTTCATATTTTAGGAATATATCAAACATATATATTTTCATTTTGGGTTCTGTACATCTTATATGTGACATGACATAACGTTAAACAATACTTTAATATTTCGATTTTAATTCCCACAAATCTGAATTAAGCTTTGAAATTATAAACATAATTTGGTAAGAATTACTCACTTATAAATATAAGTAAATTTCTTTTTCCTAAGACTATATATATAAATATAAAAGTCCTAAAAGGACTTGTCGTGACAAATTTCGCGTTATCTACACTGGGTGAAGCCTAAAGGGTTATATTATTATGGATGGCGGGTCGCTCTTACCAACATTAGAATATTATGCCCACACCTGCCTCGTGCTCCCGTAAATATACTTTTTGCCATTTCTTGTTTGTATACATAAATTCATAAAACGTAAGATATATTTTCCTCTAAGGCTTAGGTTTTTTACAGCAATTTCACAATTTTTCTGCATAGCAGGGTAACCAGAGAGACACTAGTGTTAAGACACTCCGGTCTCCACTTTCCACCACAAATTTAGATATTGAGGGTTGAATGGCGTGAACTCCACATCGCACTTTGCCTTAAATACCAGAGCAGAATATTGAAAATAATTTCTAACTGATTCTTCCAAGTAAGAATCGAAGCTACAATCATAGCGTTTAAAGAAGCTATCCCACTGCGCCATGATGGCCTCTTTTTCTTTTTGATTAGTTTTTTCTTCTTATTGTAACTATTTTTTGGAATTATTTTTTCACATTTCACGTACAACTTGCCATCTAATGATGTGGTCGATACTAAATTGGTTTGTTTTTATTATTTTAATGATAATATAATAATTTATGTTTCTATAACTGGAAATTAGACTTGTTTGTAGGTTGAAATTAGTTGCCATATAATGCTTCTATTTAGGCGCAAATGAGGGGTTTTTAGGTTCTTGTTAGACAAAGTGAAGTATTGGGTTCCGTCGCCAGATGAAATCATGTTTTTAACAAGAGATTTCTTCTTAATAAAAAATAGTCATTAAATTTATTAAAGATAATTCATAATAATAAATTAAAGAGGAATAATTGTAAGACATACACGACTTAAGTAATAGACTTGTAAGGTAACTAAGCCTTGATAGGTTTTGAAATTCATTCATTCATTCATTCATTCATTCAACCAATACATAAAAACCAACATAGCTATTACAATATAAAACTAAACACTTTGTACGGTATCACAAATTCACTTAATACACAATTTCGCAAATAATTCTTGTACGGAACACCGGGTGACGGAGAACCAAGCGGAAGTTTCGCGAAGGAGGCGGGAGAGCTCAGTTGAGAAAGCGCGCGAAAGGGATCATCAAATACAACCTACACTAGTGCAATAAGGACGGAAATAGAGAAAAATTAAATTATATTTCCCAATGGTGTCAGCCTGTTATTAAGTGGCCAGACGCCATTTTGAATTATTATGTTTTTTATTTCTTTTCCCAGGTTTCCCTTTTGTACGAGGAATTCCTTTTATTTGTAATAGTTGCGGGACCGAATTGCAAATGGATTTCGAAATGTAACTGTTGTAAATCAAATGAACCATTTATATGACGTTAGGGGCTAATACACGTCACCAAAAATATACAAACATGCTTTTACTAACAACATGTGGTTGTTCTGATATGTGTGAACTATATTATCAATATTTATTATCTAGCCAATGATATATTCGGTATAATAAATTAATTAGGGAATGAATTTATTTTGAATTTATAAGTTTTTGAAATTATTGGTATAGCTTACTAGGATGAATATTTTTTTGCAGTTTCAATCTTTTTCTCACATAGAAAGGTAATCCAGACATTGTGCATTAATTGATGGAGCAAAACGCCGCATCTTTATTTTATGTACTAGAGTGGAGAAATGAAAATAATGTCATTATAATTATGCCTCCAAGTGGAAATCGAACCCACAACCAATTGTGTTTGCAGTCAGTCGCTGTCTCATTGCCTCACAACGGCTTATGTAATTGACGTTTAGATTCAGTCCAGTTTTCATTAAAAACAGTGCAGACTACGGATATGTCGAAGCATTTAATTAGGCACATGCGACTTTGATCCCTAATTGTAAGTAAAACAAGCACGAAATTGCGTTGCAGATATTTATAACGCGGGGACCCCATGAGTTCAGCTCTGTGTAAAAACGCTCTGGTACGTTGGTACCGAATACCACCATAACCATTGTAAGTACTTCCTTGGCCTGATCAGAAAAAATGCCACGTTGAATTTCACAATTCTTTATAAGTAACAATAGGAAAACATTATGAACATATTTTTTGTCATAAAAATCATACTAAAAACCGAAACTGTTTAAAAAGGGAAGTATAGCAATTGATATTTTTTTACATGTATATAATATACCTATGTAACTTTTATTTTATTAACGAAAACAAAAAATAAACTCGCCCATTAAATTCAAATTTATTTGTTTCTTGAAGAATATAATAAATATAACATTTTCCAATCATTTATCATACAATAATATAGAAAAATAATTAAGTTTTCAAACGTATTAATATCAAATGTTAATATAACCACAAAAGGTTTCATCCGCCCTATGACGGTTCGGAAAGGGCTCTTTACATTTCTGCGACGCCTGGGGTAAGGAAATTATAAAAGAACGAGATGCCTAGTAAGGGATTAGGGTACGTTTGACCATGAATGTTATGCCTTTTAAATGTTATAGAATAATATAGACGTATAATTATGATTTTCATTGTACAATAAAATAGACATTAATTGTTTTATTTGAAAAGCAAATAATGAAGCAAGGTAATATTTTTTTGCAATATGTTTTTTTTTCTTGTGTGGCAACAAAACACACAAGAAAAAAATTAAGAAGGTAGAATGATAAAAATCTATGTCTCTTTCCCACTTTCGATTTAAATGTGAGATATTGATTGCGTGTTGAGTGGACGCTGCGCTTAGTCTCACGAGAACAGGGAAGTGAACGTAACTTAGAAATATTCATTCCCCGAATGCGAATGGAACCCATGACAACCACGTTGACAGCCAGGCGGTATCTCATTTCGTTAGGACTGCCTTTTTGACGATAGAACTTGGTGTGATAAAAATATATTTTCTATATAAGATGACAAATAAAATTATAACATATCTTCCTTGTCTTCTTCCCCGTAAAATTTAACACGGTTTAGAAACGCAGCTTAGTGAAAAACTTAAAAAGTTGTTGTTTTACTTTTGATATTTACTTACCAATGTACTTGCTCATACGTTTAAGTAGCTTAACATAAATAATACTCTTTTTTTAGTGTTTCCATAGCGGTATAGTCACAAAGAACCTAGTGTGAAGACACTTCGTTCCTCACTTTCCGCCCAACAAAACATCGTGTGTTCAGTGGTGGACGTCAATATCGCGCTTTGTATCGTTCAGCTTAGCGAATTCACAACCAACCGCGATTACAGTTGGAGCTGGCCCACCGCATGTGATTTGTATACTGTAGTTTAAATAATCCATACTTTGTTATTATAAATGCGAAAGTCTGTCTGTTTGTCTATCATGCTTTCAAGGCTAATCTACAGTAGATTGACTACAATGGAAGTAGTAAATAAACCAGGGTCAAATATGGGCTACTTATTTTTTCTAAAATCCACCTGTAAAAGAATTGAAATAGGGGATGTAAGTTTATATGAAAAATCTAAACCGCTTGACCGATTGTAATGAATTTTGGGATAAATATAGTTTATAATCCAAGGTTAAACATAGGCTACTTTATTTGTCGAAATTCACCCCTGAGGTTTACAAAATAACGAAACATTTATGTAACTCACGCGGCAAAGCCACGAGCGGGCCGCTAGTTTTATAATAGTTTATAAAAGAAGATCTAGTTTTGTTATCACTAGATCTCCAGTCTTTTTATCTTACTTAGTTTTAAGGATTATGACGACTAGGTTTTTGCTAATTACATTTGCTTGTTTGCTTGCGTCTCTCGTATATAGGGTCTTGTAGACTTTACCTTCTAAAAATAGAACAGCAGAACAGCTATTCAGTTTAACCAGACCGTAGGTTATCTTGAGCTGAATATCAAGTTTATATTATATTTCAATGTTCTGACTGATATAATCCGATGAATAGTATAATACAAAACAACAAAATATAATGAACCAAATAGTAAAGTCATACCGTTATTATACAGGCGCTTTTTAATGAACACTAGCTGTGCCCAAAAATTTGTAGCCATAAAATTAGTTAGCATAAATAGTTCATAATTAGTGACTCCTTATAACATCAATTATCTGCCAATGGAAATTACGTCCAATTAGGGCCAGCCATTCCAGAGATAACCGGCACAAAAAACATATATATTTAGTAAAAAACGGCTATTTTAATATGACAAATAGACACTTCAATTTTGTTTGTTTTTCTTTCTTTTAGCTTCACGCTGGATCCCGCACACAGCAGGGTAGGCAGAGGCAACCTAATGTTAAGACACTCCGTTCCCCACTTTCCGCCGAATTCGGAGGTATTGCGTGTTAAGTGGCGGAACTTATATTTTCATAGATAAAATATATCAGAAAGTAAGGAAAGTAGCCAAAATTCAGAGTATTAACACTACACTATTTTAAGGGAAGATTAGATCTTAAAGAATGGTCATTTATAAACTTTAAGGGTTGAAGCTTTAAAAAATGTTGGCACGGCCGCCGCGGGTGCATGATAAAGTGATGATAACAGGATATACTGAAATGAATTGGCTCCTTTAGGCCATAGTCTACGTGATAGTTGGTAGACAGTTTTGTAATTCTAATGATGTGTTTTTTATATTGAAGGTAATATGAAAAGATTAAAAATGAGGTACTTAGGTCTAAAATATCCACTTTTGTTATAGCTTCATGATTGTTACTGTATCGCATATACATTGTTTTCTGCTGAAAGCCTAGTGTCGAGATGCTTTGTTCTCCACTTTCCTTATCAAAATTGCAACATAGCATCTTAAGCGGAGAAAAACAAGTTTCCAGAAACGGCAATGACAATAACTTAATTATAGTGATATGCCAACTTTGTGTTCTATTTTTATAAAAACAGTAATTAATGCTTTATATTATGGATTTTGTAAATTTATTATTGATAAATTTGTGAAGTCACTTGATGCTGTAGAGGCTCAGTGCTTTCCGTACGTGATCGTAACTGTTATGAGTTTAATTCTCTCTCAAAGGATCGTTACCGATTAATATACTTTAAGTAGACTGAAGTTATGAAGTCAAGTTAAAATAGTAGTATCTGTACCTTAATAATAGCTTCACGCTATATCCCGCACACAGCAGGGTAGGCAGAGGGAACCTAGTGTTAAGACACTCCGTTCCCCACTTTCCGCCGAATTCGGAGGCTTGCGTGTTAAGTGGCGGAACTTAACGCCGCGCTTTACCTCGACACCAGAGCTAAGAAAATGGAAATATAATTTCCACTCCTCGAGTGGGAATCGAACCCACAACCAGTCGTTTACAGTCACACTCTTGTGCTGGGCCACGACTGGCCACCACTGGGCCACGACTGGCCACTGACTGTACCTTATAATATAAATATATCTATAAATAGTATATACTATAATATAGCATTAAAGTAGTATCTGTAAGAGCAGATGCATAGAATATATTCACGTTAAAATATTTTAAGATGAAAAGCAGTAACAGAATATATTTTTTTATATTTACAATTTTTGTCTGCCTGTCTGTCTGTTTGTATTCGTATTTATTAGACAGATTTAATGGTTTTATTTAATGTATAGCTTTTAACCCTGGGCACAACTTGGAGTATAACTGATTCTGAAAAGTGGAAAAAGTAATGTAGAAAAAAATAGACCAGCTAAACTATAAATAAAGCAATGAAACCTGAAGAAAGGTTTCTCAACAAGATATATAAAAATTATAGATCTGAAATAATCTAATGAAGAATGGAAGAAAATAAAAATGAAAGTTGATGGTAAATGTAAGTAATATAACATTATAAAGTTATATTTCTGAGTTGAAATTAGTTCTGAGTAGTAATATGTTAACACAATTAATAACATATGATTTTAACTCTTAAATTACATTGTTAATTCACACTGTATGTAATCACACTATATGTAAATAACTTTACATATAGTGTGATTACATACAGTGTGAATTAACAATGTAATTTAAGAGTTAAAATCATATGTTATTAATTTCCAAATCAAGATCTGAACTCACGACCTCAATCATAGACCAAGCGTAGAAACTAGCAAGTACTGTTTTCTTGTAAATTAGTCATAACCGTATCAAGCTTTCAACGATGCTTTTAGCATCGTACTCAAACATAATGGCCCACCTTGCGACGTCTGAATATGTTCTTACATCTCCTACTTACGTATGTATAGCATTTTATTTTAAATTTATTTTAATATGTTTCCTTACATAATGCTGTTGCAATATCATATAATAATATTTTATTTAATATCTTACTGAGTGGTTGTTTTTGAAGATTAAACTGTAAATGTATTTTTTTTTGCTTTACTCTGTGTCCCGCACACAGCAGGGTGGGCAGAGGGAACCTAGCGATAAAACACTCCGGTCCCCATCTTCCGCCAAATTCGAAGGCATTGCGTGTTAAGTGGCGGAACTTATCGCCACGCTTTGCCACGACACTAAAGCGAAGAATGAAAATATGAAATATTTCTATGTAAATGTATTTTGTGCTGCCATAATTGAATGCATGTGCTGGAATGGTTGTGGGTTCGATTGTCGAACAATCGAATCGAAGGAATGGTCGGTCATATTCGAATTATTTACATTTCTCCATTTTGGTAAGATTTAATTGACTCAACATAAATTGAGTCGATTTAGGTAAAAAAGTGAAGTGACTTGACACTAAGTTTCTCTGAGTAACTCGTCGACCGGGAAAAACGTGAAGCTAAAAAAAAAAATTTAAATACAAATCTAGATTTAAATATATATAATAGGGTTTAAAAATATTTGATTAACTAATACTTATACATTCTTCATTGCAAAGAATTTATAACAAACGAAAAATTAACGCAAGATACGCGAGCTTAACGCTAAAAAATATTACCTTTTAGCCAATCTTGGCGTATGGGATATATGGCAGACTTTGTATCTTAAGTATAAGATATACTTATGCTATGTAGGTAACAAATAATACTATGAATAGATTACTTTTGCATTCGATTAGTTAAGCTTTACGTTTTGATATGTTATCTTGCAAATATTGACCGATTATGTTAACAAGCTTTAATTGAGATAATGTAAGTTAGTGTGGGTCAAAATCTTGCCAGTTAAATTTGATACACTTTCCAGAGTACGCTGAAATATTAACCTTTAGTTTCTCTCTCTGTGGTTGGTCCTTCGTAACTGAAGATCATGGGATGTTGAGCTGGAATGGGCGAACTGTCTTCAACGGCTCCTGTCGGTCGCAATGTAACCAAGCGCGTTGAAGGATTGTGTGCCTGATTTTTTTAGCTGATCAGACCATCTGATGGGTATACGGAGACTAGGTCTCTTTCCTTCCGTATTACCAACGATGATCAGTTTTTCGAGGTTGCTGTCTTCGCGTCTCATCACGTGTCCAAAATAGCTCTGGGTAAGACCCTCTTTTCTCAGTTTGCTACCAGCGCATTCTGAGCTAGTTTGGACCCTTTAGTTTGTTGACAGTATAATTATTATATAAGTAGTGTTAATCTAAAATTGTTGCTGTACTCATTATGCGTGTCAAATGAAAGAGCTAACTTCTAAAACACAACAGACCACCATAAACTCAAAAGTACATATATTTTTAAAAATGTAGTTTTTTATTAATATAATTTTATTTTAACTATCAATACTATACCCTTAATTAAACATTTTGTAAACATATTGAATCTAAATATATTTAACTATTTTCATCAATTTCAGCAACTTTTCTTATACCTATACCTAGATATAAAGATATCTATACTATAACTACAGTCTACACATATGTAATGTAAAACCAATAAAAACAGTAGTTTCTATGCTAACAAAGCATTACCCGCTTCACCTTTTAGTGTCAAAAGTGTGAGAAGAATATGGGTAAACAAATCCTCCAATTTCCATCACATTTATTCGTTGGGCTGACGTCATTCCCCCTGAGGGGGTGTCCTAGGAACGTGTAATTTCTTAGTAGATAGTGTGAACGACACGCCCTATTGCCTTCGATTCGATATATTGATAGTTTTCTTACTTATGTCTATCTATATATGTAATAAAAATATAACATATCGGTGTTTGTATATGGAAGATATATGAGAAAAAATATTATTTAGGACATTTATCTATGTAATGGAAATTGAAACAATGCTTTTATATCTATTTTTCTGCCGATTTGTGACCGTTAATTTTATAAACGGCTTCACCGCAATTTCGAATATAGTGTTTTGTTGAACATCTCTCTTATTTAAAGTTTATTTCACATCAATCGGTTCATAAACAAAAGAAAATTTAAATTAAATTCAAGAACATTATTATAAAATAACTGTTTAATAAAAATGACTGAAGCCTTAATTCACGCAGGCTAAACCACGAGCGGGCAATATGCCTTCAAATTGTTGAAACATATCAACATATGTACCTTCTTACTTATTATTTATATCCAACCAATATAATATATTACATATTGCGTATATCCACGTGTCTTGTTATCTTTCTTCCATTTCGCGTAATAATAGATCATTACTAGTCTGAGATTGTAAGGATCTCGAATGATGTTACTAGATAAGTTTATTAACCTTTAACCTCAGTTGTTTTCAGAATCGTATATTAAATATTATCTTGAAGTAACAAATAAAATTAGAATATTAAAAGTACTTTAGATTTTAATATGTAAATCTAGATTTACATTTTTATAATTTTAATTAACCTTACGTATTGAGACACGTTGAGAAACGTTGAACCTCGTATTGAGATACGTTATTTGTGAGGTCAAGACCCGCTTACGTTGATCTAAGCTTTTGTCTTAGTTTCATGAGAGTGCCTAGCTAAAATGAAAAGACAGAAACTTTTGATTGAAAATGGTTAATACAATGTATTATATAAGCAGCTCACGTCATTTCCTGTCTAAAATCGAGCAACGTATTGAGGTACAAAACTCAAGAAATGAATAAGCAATTATAAGAATATATCAAATAAAGATATAGATAAAATAGAAGACATAAAATAAATGTTTTAATTTACGCTGTGTCCCGCACACAGTAGTGTAGGCTGAGGGAACCTAGTGTTAAGACACTTCGTTCCCCATTGGTTAATAATCAACTTATTACACGACTAATGGTTTCAGGTTCAACTTTTGTTTCACATAGCAGAGGGTAGGCAGAGATAACCTAGTATCATGACAGTCTGTCTGCCGGTTCCCGCCAAGTTAAAATCTCAACGCCGCAGCTTGTCCTATATGTATGAGCTGATAAATGAAAATAATTTAAATATAATAATTACCCCAACAGGGGATCGAATCCACAATCATTGCGACTACAGCTAATCGCTGTTCCACTATACCACAATGGTCTTAACCAATGATGTTGAACGTAAACAAGAACTATATTTTCACACAAACGAATAAACAATAAATAATATACATGTCAGTATTTTTTTCCATCGTGCATATTTTGTTTACGCGTCCCATTCATTTTCGATTCTCGTCCCGAACCCAATATCCTGGAGGCGTCTATTTATTTAACATATCATATCAGCATTAGCTTGATATATGCTTTGATCCCTGGGCAGGGCCGTTTGATTTATGCTTGCATTATCAAAGGAGTGTCAAGTGGTGAACGGCTGATGTTTATGAAATATAAATGGTGGATATCGTTTATTTAGCGAATTAACTAATAATTGGGTTATAGATTTTCTTTATTTTTTAAAGTTAGATCTTATTTGAAATGTGTGAAAATAAATGTTAGCGTATTAAAAAGAAAAAACGATACCCTCGAGGTATTTCTTGACATTACTTAAAATCTGTCATTCAGTAAGTGAAGTTCATTGTTCTCCAGTGGCACAGTTTCTAAGTCTAAACGCAATGGTTGTGGATTTGATCCCCATTTGAAGCATAATTGTATCTAAACTAAATTTTCATTTATCTGCTCTGGTGAGACTGAGTGTTAAGCTTAATCACATATCTTGAATTCAAACGCAATGAGGAAAACGGAATATTATAACACTGCCCTCTCTGCCAGCTCGCTATGAAGGAAAAAGTGTGAAGTGAAGAAAAACATTAACTTGGCAATAACTTACCTTTAGTTCTGATTATGTACCTATGAATTATTGTCTAAGTTAGTAAACTTATTAATATTTTTAATTGAGCAAATTAGATTAAATTCCACTTGTTAACAAATAAACATTACTCTCTTTATAAAAAAATGATTCTATAATCACTACAATTCTTAACACACCTTAAAACATACAAAAACACAAAAAAATATTCATTTTCGAAATCGGTTAAACACTCAAAGATTGGTTTCTTTTTCGTACGAATGAAATATCCATATCATATAAGCATCTAGCGACGAATTTTCTAATCGCGTCCGCGAGGAATAGGGTAACATAATATTTCACTAGCGCCCCGGGCGGGGATGGGGTGGCTGAGATGAGTTTTTTACGCATTACTGCCGTGTGGATTCGTACTACATTCTATTTATAATTTAGTTTTGTCATTTTACTCTTATATTATATGTTAGCGTGTGAATGTAAACGACTGGTTGTGGGTTCGATGCCCACTCGAGGAGTTGAAATTATATTTCCATTTTCTTCGCTCTGGTGTCGAAGCAAAGCGCGGCGTTAAGTTCCGCCACTTAACACGCAAGCCTCCGAATTCGGCGGAAAGTGGGGAACGGAGTGTCTTAACACTAGGTTCCCTCTGCCTACCCTGCTGTGTGCGGGATACAGCGTGAAGCTAAAATATATACATATATACGTTAGTTTGGTGTGAGTTGTGTAATCATTTGTGTTAAGTTACTTTTAGCATTAAATCATTAAACGATTAGAAGTCATTTTGGTAGTTTTGAATATTATATAAAAATATTCGTTTTAGGAGTTCAAATGGGCGACAAATGGAGGTATGTAGAGTACAAAGTGACTTAAATGACATTAATTAATTTTTAGTATAGGTACCTCTACTCAATTACATACGTATGTAATTTATAGAAATAAACTAGGAATGGAAGGAAGTAGGAACCTACCTATTTTATTTTCAATATCAGTGCTAAAATGAAAACTTAGAACCATTGTGTTGCTGTGGGATAATGTCTAACTGTGATCACAATTGCTTGCAGGCTAGATTCCCAGTCGGGAACTAATGATTTTTTTTTAGGCTTCACGCTGCAGGGTAGGCAAAGGGAACCTAGTGTTAAGACACTCCATTCCCCACTTTCCGCCAAATTCGGAGGCATTGCGTTTTAAGTGGCGGAACTTAACGCCGCGCTTTACCTCGACACCAGAGCGACGAAAATGGAAATATTAAATATTTCCACTCTTCGAGTGGGAATCGAACCCACAACCAGTCGTTTACAGTCACACACTTGTGCCACTGCGCCACGACTGGCCCCTGGACCGCCACTGCACTTTAAATTTAAATTATTTTCATTTATTTGCTCTATTACCTGAGATAAAAAAAAATGAAACTTAATCTAATATATAACAAGGCTAAAAAACGTCTTGACCAAGCCCTTTAAGTTCCATTTCCATTAGAACATTATAGATATTATAAATAAGTATTTATAGAATATTTTATAGAGTATCTGTGGGAAGCACACAACAATGTTTTCGTTCCATCAGCGGCTCGTGCCTCTGAAATGAAGTTGAGTATTAGAAACGCAGCTATCTCAGAGACTACTTTCAATGTATTTGATAAGTCTTTCAACAAACTATTGAAGCGGTACTCTTGGAATTGAATGATTTCCTCTATTTCTAGTTCTAAGTAATATATCTATTATTTCAAATAAAAACATTTCCTAACGAATTATAAATTCAGTTAAAATTACTTATTTATAGCTTTACGCCTTTTTCCGGCATAGTAGGGTAGTCAGAGAGAACGTGATAACAAAACACTCCGTTCTGCACTTTACATTCGAAATCGAGATGTTGTGTGTACTACGTAAAAATGTGTTCCATCTTCACATGTGAACGACTGGTTGTGGATTCGATTCCCACTCAAGGAGTGGAAATTATATTTCTATTTTCTTCGCCCTGGTGTCGAGGTAAATCGCAGCATTAAGTTGCGCCACTTAACACGCAAGTCTCCGAATTCGGCGGAAAGTGGGGAATGGAGTGTCTAAACACTAGGTTCCCTCTGCCTACCCTGCCGTGTGCGGGATACAGCGTGAAGCTAAATAAAAAAAATAATAATAACTAATATTATAATAATTTCTATATTTTTTTATTTCTAATACGAATGATCATAATTTAACTATTTTAATTTTTCGCTCTGTCGGGCAAGACATAGAACAAGATCTGATCTGAACGGAAAGCAGAGAACGGAGTGTCTTAACACTAAATTCTCTGTGGCTACCTTGGTAAGCTAGAAGCTAGAAAAATATTAGGTAGTTTATGTAGGTGTATAATCACAAATTTAATTTAGAAAAACTATATTTAAAGAAAGAAAAGTTTTAACAAACAACTTTACACCTATAGTAAAAATAGATATAGTCGAGTACTAAGTCTATTCATAGATCTATTCCTCAGAGGATATCGACATGTAGGTATTACATTACAAATTTTTACTTTAGTTTTTTAAGATGTGGAATTTGGAATTGACACATTTTTTTGCAGGATTTTTTAAGGCTTTACCAATGTTGGTTTCAATTTTCACTATATTCGAAAGACAAAAAATATATATATTTAATCTTTTAAAATTATATTTATGTAATTGAAAACCAAGGCCATTCTTCTTATCAAAATAAAACCAAAGATGACCTAATCAAACATTATTCACCAATATTCATTAAAATTGTAAAAAATAAAAATTTTAAATAAATGATGTAAACAAAATTACATCTAAAAACAAACAAACTTTCATACCAGATCAACAATACGACGTGAACATATTATACACGAATTAACCTATTCGATTCCAATACTTAATAATAATTCTTGGCTCGTGTCAATACAGCCAGTAGACTACAGTTTATCGATATAGCTATTACAAAAGATGTAAATGATTATACAAATGTAAGCATGTCATTAACAGAGCGTATAATCACAACAAATTACGGCAACCTATCACTTCCTAAGTGTTAATTCGTCCGTTAACAAGCTTGCTTAGGTATGCAAAGCCGTGTCCAAACCTCTCTGCTATTAGTCTTTGACATTGGCTTAAATGTATGGAGATGGCTTTTTTGTATGTATGCAGAAAAAAAATATATATTCGGATATTTTTTAATTTATATAATTTTTGTAAGTTAGTAAAAATTATTGCATATATTATTGCATATATCAAGATGTACAAAAATGTATTGCAAAGTATTTTTGTTAAATAAAGCCTTTGCAAAGGGACGTGTGAGATTTGAACCTACATTCAATGTGTGTAGCTGACTACTTGCTTATTTTTTCTTTTATAACAGGCTGATTTTACTTTTCTTTTTTTTAGCTTGATGCTTTATCCCTTGCGAGGTATAACGGAGTAAATGCTATGCCATTTTTTAGGCTTTTACATTGTAATTTCTATATGTCTTATTATAGTGTATTAATACAATTTATACTATTGCTTTTTTTATTTCAATCAGTTAATATAAAAAACACTTCGTAATTTAAATGAAAATGTAAGCAGGCAAAAAAAAGCAAAAGTTATAGTTGTATACTTTATGCAGGAGAAACCACGAGCGGGTCGCTAATACCTACTACATCATATCTACAGTTTTAAACTACAACTGTCTAAATAAAACCTAATAAGTAAAATAATTTGATTCCATCTAAAATAAGCTTAAAACGGTCGCCACATTTAACAACCAGGGCCCTGTGGGGCATTAGGGGGCGCCCAGTGTCCACTCGACGTTGATGTATCATGTCGGATCAGACGCGTCTGTCCGCTACCTAATCTCCATACATTATTGCCTGGATATTGTTCAAATAAATGGTGCTTGGACTTAAGTTCCGCATAGGGTTGTGTTTTTGCTTTAAAATAGGCTGTATTTATGTTCTTATGCTATTTATAATAAGTACTTGGCACGTTTCTATTTATTTTAAGAATAGTTATAATTAAAAAAAAATGAAAGTGCAGCGTTAAGTTCCGCCATTTATAACACAATGTCTCGATTTTAGGCGGAAAGTGAAAAGTGAAGTATTTTGTTACTACTCTATTATGTGTTTTCAATTAAAATTAATTTCACTTTGACAAAATACCAACAAATAGCATCCGTCAAACAAAATATGTTTAACGTTGGTCGTCTATGGAAAGTGGTGGTAATATTAGATAATGATACCAGGCTCTCTATTATTTATATGCCACAACGTAAAAAGAGATGCGTGAAGATACTCATAAAAAATGTCGATTGTTTTATGTTTATTCAAACATAAAATTTTAATTTGTTACTAGAATGGTTAACTAACGTTAGTTTTCATTCCCCCTTTAGTTGCTCTCGTATATAAGGCAAAACACACGAATCTACCACGATTGCCTGACTTTGAGAATATAATATATATTTTGTGTGTATAATGTGAATTAATATAATAAAATAATATTAATTCACATTATGCACACAAAATAGTAATGAATAACAATTTAACGATTAATAATTGTATTAAAGCCTCATTTATTTAAAAGATAAGTCTCTATTTCTGACGTGGAGAAGATATAAGAGTATAGGACAGGAAGAGAGATAGTCACAAAGATTTTTTGTTATTGGGCATTATTGTGTGATTTTTTTTCAGCTTTAAACTCTTTTCTGTATAGAAACCAGAGAAAAACTTGTTTTTCTCTGGTGTCAGAGAAACGAGTTTCTCTAGATATTTTGAGAGCCAGAGTCATATATTTTACCTTATTTCGAGGTATTTGATTAACAAATAAAATAAATGCATATTACTTAATATTGAAGGTTTTAATCTATAACAATTAATTAAACAAATAGTATATAAGCATATAAAATATAAATGTATTAAAAAGAAACGATAAAATTTCAAAATTATATCTTTTTCAAAAAAGCATCCATAATATCATTATGTTCTATGTACCTATCTACTTATTTCATTACAATTTTTATACAAATTTAGTAGAAATAACTGCTATAAATACAATTTAATAAGTACCTAACTAACAACGTAAGAAAAGAAATTCTCATTAAGCAGTCTCATCTCAAGTACCAAGACGCTTTACCACATAGCCGTCTGAGACCTGAGTGTAGTAGATAAGAGACCGGGCCAACTATTAACAGCTACGTTCTGTGAATTTAAAGTCAGATCTCACAACGACCGGCTTTATAATTGTTGTGCCCTGTAACTAGTCGAATTGTGCATTTGAATACATTGTCTGTTCGGAAATTGTATGGAGAGAAGCTGAAAATTTAAAATAAGTAGCTTTTTTACCACATAAGGTATTCAGAGAGAACCTAATGTCGAGACTCTCCGTTGTCCACTTTCCACCGGAAGCATAGCGTGTTAATTGGTTGAACTTAACGCTACGCTTTGTCTTAGATAGCACAATGGAGAAAACGAAATAATATATAATCATTCCTCCGAGCAAAAATCGAACCCCAACTTTTACGGTTACAGTGAGACACTATCCAACTGCGCCACAACGGCCTCTGAAAATTTTAAATTAGCTTTATTTATATTGGACGCTGTCATACTGAAAGTGACATAAATCTGACTGAATCCCATAATGCTTTGTAAAAGTCCCACTCAAAGGGATAAATATTTGAGTTTCATCAATTTGGTTCCAAACGCGGCGCTAAATTCCGCCACTTAACATACAATGTTCCTAACTAAGGAAAAAGCTGTGCGATTTTTCTTTATATTATTTCTGCCTGTACAAATAAATGTATGTATGTATTTATATTAAGTAATAATTAACATAATTAAAAAATATTATTTATCAATATAATTTTTTCCAAAAAATCGACATACCCACCAAACAAACCCCACCCATCTAACAAATTAATCAAAACAGATAAGAAGAAGAAGAAAAAAAAAAGCACATAAACGTAACGAACTTACAAAGCAAAATTCATTACGAAACGTTATTCAAAGAGCGATCTGAATTACGCCTAATCCAATATTTGTTGAAGAACGCTAAGTAAAAAATGTCCCAATTAGTGTGACCGGGTTCTAAGAGAAAAACAAAATTGCTACGTAGAAAGTCGTAACTCAATTACGGCGATGAACCACTGTCGCAATAAGGCACTCGTTAGCAGTTAGCTCTTTTGGAGCATGCGCCGTGACCCTAGGTCGATAATGAGAAAGACTTCTCGCTCTGGAGCCTCACCATCACACATCCTTACAGTTTAGCGTTCACGTATTTACATACGCCCCCACATATGCATATGCGCCCTTTAACTGTGACGTATGTGTAACGCGCAGAGTGGTTTCAGTGTAGAGGGCTTTTGGCGAGTTTAGATGTTTTGACTTGAATTTAAGTTTGTTTTCATCTTCTTATATTATAGTGGTGCTTATAAGATTAATAAGAAATAAGGATAGTGAGTGAAAGTCTATTGAAAACGTAGTAATCAGTTGTCTTAACGTGCTGGTTGTAGGTATAATAGTAACCAATTCTTATACTGTAATCAATCTGTTCGAAGTATTTGATTATACTATAGGTATAGGCCATTTCACTAGATGTCTTTTTTAATGTAGAAACTATAAAAAATATTTTATTTACCTAATGTAGTGGATGCAATTGCGACTTATATTTATGACTATATGTAACTGTGGTAGATTCAAATACTATATGAAAAGTTTTATTATGTATTTTGCTTAACTTAGTGTTATTTTAAGTCCCACAATTCAACATAAAACGCCTTTGATTATAAGAAAAGTGGACCACAGAGTAATATATTACTCAGTTCACTCTGTTTATTTTACAAAACATAAGATTTAGTACAAAATAACATTATAATACAACACAACAAAAAAAAAACATAAGCATCACGCCTCAAAAGCTCTGCACCAAAGTTAACCTGTACGAACAGGACGCACACAATTGCACGTTCCGTAACTATTTTATATTCATACAACATCATGTATTTGTAGTGAGGTCTCGGAATTTGTTTAATGGCGTTCTAACATTGACATTAGTTTGTCGAAAGAAATTTATGTGACTTGGATGTGTAGTTGAATAAGGTATTAACTTTATGGTACACTATTGTTGTAGTTTTGGAAGCTTATCCGGCGATTTCGTTTACCATTTGAATATTCATGAGATTTATTGGTTAAGTTTTTTTATTTATGTGCCATGTTTTGTTGGTAAATGTCGCGTTTATCGTAATTAATTTTGGTTAAGATGGAAAAATACTTATATATGTAGGTAATATATATGTAGATATGTTTTTCTTAATTTGTTTTCAAATATTTGTAATGACTTAAAAAGCAAGCAAGAGAATCAGAAACAATCTAGTGTCAAAAACACTTTTCGTACAAAACCGAGATAGATAAAAGATATATCTACTTACGTTACGTTATCATATAAAACACATTTATTACTGTACAATTTTAATAATATATATACATATATATTGTACAATTTTAATACAATTATAATAACAAATGGAAAAATTACACTAAACATAAACAACGTAACTTTAAATTACATTTGCAGTCCACTATATACCTACCTACCTACGAGTACGTACTACAAGTTACAAAGCCATAACTCTCGACGGTCTCACGTCGCAATATAATTAAAATCACAACTGTCCCGCGGTCCACTCGCCCTGGAAGAAAGTGCCTCCCCGAAGAGGGTGGGGGAAGGGGGTGTCCCCTTAGAGTTCCACATTAATATTCTCCACTTTATCTCTATATGCAAACTGGTACTCCTCATTGTGGCCGCTCTGATTCTTCAGAAGTTTTCCTTCGCTGAATAATTGTGCTGTTTCAATGCTCGGAATGAGAAAGTTTTTGTTGAACTGAACTACATTTCTTAGATGAAATATTATATCTGTTTTCCTTTTGTTAAATTAACTGTTGATGTAATCTGTCAGGTTTTTTTATGTTTTAAATTTTGATTCGAATGTTTGGATTAATTTGTTTTAGAGGTTATATCAAGTTAAGTCTACGATAGGAATGTATGATATAACGAAAATCATACTATATTAGGCTATTTTAAAAAAAAAAAACTGCTTCATAATTAGATGGGGCTAATATAAAAACACACACAGAGAGAGAGAGAGAGATTAGATTATTTTATTTATTTTTATTTAGCTTCTCGCTCTATCCCACACACAGCATGTTAGGCAGAGGGAACCTAGAGTTAAGACACTCCGTTCCCCATTTTCCGCCGAATTCGGAGGCATTGCGTGTCAAGTGGCGGAACTTCACGCCACGTTTTACCTCGACACTCAAAATGGAAATATTAAATATTTCCACTCCTCGATTGGGAATCGAACCCGCAACCAGTCGCTTTACAGTCACAATTTGTGTCTTCTAAATTATAAAAAATGTTAGATATTTTCATTTAATTCTGTACATGGGCTAGTTTCGCCTAGGGTAAAACTTGGTAATACGCCCCACTTTTTTTTAACCTTCAATAAAACCCAAATAATCATAGATTTAATTATTTCTTTTATTCCTGGACGTTAATTGGTTCGTTAACAATAATTTTACAAAACCTTAATGTAATAGGAACGATGGTTAAAGATCTATTTCAATTTTTTTGCAGACATGGAGTGGGGCGTTTTATCAGGTACATGTTACCTAATACGCCTCGTTTTGTATTATAAAATGCCCCATGCAATTTAAAATGTCCTCATATATGTCCATACCTAAATTTTATCCAAAACGTAAATAAACACAATATATCAATAGTTTAATAACTTACAAACATAACACAAATGTAAGGCAAGACTTAAAAGTCCTAAAACTCTAAAAAAAAAAAAACATTTTCATTTGTAAGTAATTAATTAAAAGAAAAGTTGTAACAATAAAAAACACCAGTCTTCTAAATTAATGATTAAAAAAATAGTCTTTTCAATAAAAAACATAAATTTAAAACTTTGACATAAACCAAATTAAAATCATCATAAAATAGTTGAATAGAATAAAATCAAATCTTGCTGCTTTTAACAGCTTCTCTCTCAGCTTTCTGCCTATAGTTGTTACACAACGTGGTACCCTGAACGTGTCAAACTTGAATCCAGTCTTCAGGAGACTTTGTTATGTAGTAATTTTCTGTACATTCAACGCTTTTATTTATGTCCATATCCGAACAGTTTTAAGGTGCTTCCCAAAGATGGAACTTTGAAGTGCTTTGAAGCTTCATTCTCTCCCATTTTTTACTTCATACAGATCGCATTGCCTCCAAGAAGCTAGAAGAGTCTTGCGTTTATATTTAAGAGACATACTCTGTAATTAAAATACAATATAAATTGGTATCTATGTAATTTCGGTACGGGGGCATTTTAAAAAACATGCGGTGGGGCGTATTGCAAATTTTGCTTTTTAAAACGCCCTATCAAGAAAAAAGCCTCAATTTCAAAGTTATCACGTTTAACGAACATTTATAATAAAGTGTATTTATGTGTATTTTCAACAGTTAATATCAATTTAACTTAAATTTTATAAGTATTAAAATATAAAAAAATGTTTGCAACTTACCACAAATTGTAACTTCACTGAAACACTAAATTTATTAATATTTTTTAATGGAGCGTAATAAACCACACGTGCACATTAGCTATGTTGTTTATCAACTTATGGCTACTCTCCGTGCAATAAGTGTATCATCTAGCTTTCTTAATGTGCCTGCTATGGCTGTGGGGCGTTTTGTCAATTGGGGCGTTTTACCTAGTTTTCGCCTATATATCAATAGCAAAGTATAGCACGCCTTGTTAAAGCATAAAAGTCAACATATTATGTTTATATCAGAACAAAATATTATTTTAATATTCATGATTACAATATTAGTAAAGAAAATATCGTTACATAGCGTATACCTAATTTGTTTACTAATAAAAAATGGCTTAACCCTTTTCTAGGAATGTCTATTATAATGGAACACGGACCAAATACAAAATTATATTACAAATAATGCTCGTTAATTTTTAATATAAAACAATGTTTTTTGTTACGTACTAGCGACTTTCTCGCGGCTTTGCCTGTGTGAACTACACGACTATAATTAAATAGGAACTTATTCCTTTTTCGTCATATATCTTAAACCACAACTTCGTTTAAATTTATATATATATATATTTTTTGTAATATTTTTATTTAATAAGCAATTAAAATTTATCAAAATATAATAGTTAAAACTGCATTTAAATGGGTTAAGTCATTTCTGAATGTAGCGTGCCCAAGCTGAAAAAAATCTTGGGTTACATTCAACACCACTGAACACGCGAAATCTCGATCTCAGGAAAGTGGAGAACAGAATGTCTTGACACCAGGAGATCTAGTTAAAAAAAATCATATATGTATTATGTACAGACAGCAATCAGTTACATATAAAATGTACCTATAAGTAAAACGTAATAATATTCCGAAAGGCACAAAAATAATTCCCACCCTCTTAATTACTGACGCAATAAGAACATTCGGAGCGCGAATTTCTTATAATTATAAGGGATTTTCTTACAAAAACCAAAGGCATTTGTTAAATACAAAATCTCATTGGTCATCTCGTTCGGAGGTAGAGCTCGGCGTTCTAATTACAAATAATCAACGCTTCTGATTGGCGGTTCACTTCCCCCCGTCTGTTTGTTCTGAGAGAGGGCGTGGCCTCTCGCTCACTCTTTTAATTAGTGCAAGGAGTAAATTGCTCGTGAAAGAGAGCACCGGTACTAGTTTTGCTGAACGCCATCTCTTATTGGATGGCGGCACTACTGGGGGGTAAGGGGGATAGTTCTATAAGCATAGAAAACATAGTTGTAGATAATTATAAGCAATGCAACATTAAAAATATTAATGAAAAGTTCAAAAGCCACCCGCTTTTTCACCGCTTCCCCCTTTCCCCGAAGTTCCACGCCATTAAATTTTAATGTAAGTCCTAAATTAATTTTCCCCAGACGAAGAAACCGTTATAAGGGTGGATTTAATGTTTAAAATTATGATGCCAGTTTTGTATTATTGGACTAACTTCATTATAATAGTAATTGGATTCCTATATATACTTCAATATTTTTATTTATTTTTTGAGAATTGACACTGTTGTAGCGCAGTTGCTAAGTGTATACAGGTTGCAGGTTCAAACTCTACCAAGGATATGCTAGATATCTATTTTTAATATACGGTTTATCTATATCTACAATTCATAGGTATATGTAGTGCGGCGTTTGGTTACGCCATCTCGAAACATCAGAAATAGAGTACTAGAGGAGAGCGGAGTGCCCAAAGTAACGTATCACTAAAATCTCAATACCCACCCTCAAAAATACCGGAAACAAACACGTTTAATAAAAAAAAACAGTAATCGATCGAATCCAAGTTATATTACAATTACCCTACCAGTATAGACTGTGCTGTCGTACTCTGGATTTATATCCTATAGTTACAACTGCGAGGGCCAAATCCTATGTTAGTTCGAAACAGCAATTTCCAATAGATAAAACTTCAAGACAGATTTCAAATACATTAGGCAGGGACTCCGATGGGGTGAAAGGGTGAAACTATTAAAAATTCCTCGTACTAAACGTGGTTTATTTTGGTAGCTTCAAGCTTGGCAGAGTGGAGTGTATGATACGTATATTAGAAATTTCGCGATACCTCCTCTTATGTGGCTTACCTGAGTGCCTAGTGGAGGCTTTAGTGTTATTTGAGCTTCTCAACGTCTGTCATATTGCTTTTTTGTTGTCGAAATTAAATTTGTTTATATAGCTTTTTTTAATATTTTTTTTGCATCTAGCTAACCAGAGGCCGTCGTGGCACAGTTGAACAGCGATGTCGACTGGATGATCTGTCTGTAAGCGGGGTTGTGGGTTCAACTCCCATTCGGGGAACGATTATATTCAAATTATTTTCATGACTTTGTTCTGGAATTTAAGGTATTAAGGAAATGAAGAATCCATTGCCCTGAGACTACCTTGCTGTGTAGAAAAACGAGTGAAGCTGCCTTTTCCAGTCTATTTAGGGCTCTTGCTTATTTTTAAAGTATTATGATAATTGTAAAGTAATATGAAGTTTCTTAGTGAATATTAATTTAAATAAACGTTATTGTTTGTATAACCGTGAACGAAGGATAGATAGATACTATTAACTATTCTTTTAAAAAGATTAAATATTAAAACGCTTGAAACCGTGGTAATAAATAGCCCTTGAAATATGATTTTCAAACGGTAGACAAAGAAAATCTTAAAAGTAATTTTCATAGAAATATACCATACAACTTATTGCATATATGGACACACTATAGGTAGTCTAAACGGAGGGTGACAACGGGACGGCAAAGTAGGTAGCACCTATTTTGCAAATGGCCTACGATTTATGCGCCACCTTCGTGATTATTCGTAGCTCCACAATAAATTACTCTGAGTAAGAGGAGAGGATTTTGTTTTCGAATTTATAAGCTGATTTCGGGTTTTGAAATGTCTGAATGTAACACTCGTTTATTTGAGAATGTTCTTATTTGTAACCCGTTTGTGTCTGGGAAAAGTTGTAATTTTTTAAATTATGAATATATGGGCCAGTTGTGGCGCAGAGACACAAAAGTGCGACTGTAAAGCGGCTGGTTGTGAGTTCGATTTCCACTCGAGGAGTGGAAATATTTTATGTTTGCATTTTCTTCGCCTGGTGTCGAGGCAAAGCGCGGCGTTACGTTCCGCCACTTAACACGCAACGCCTCCAGAATTCGGCGAAAAGCGGGGAACGGAGTGTCTTAATACAAGGTTCCCTGTCCCTTCCCTGCTATGTGCGGGATACAGCGTGAAGTTAAAAAAAAATAGGTATATTTTGTTCAAAAAGTATTAGATTATGGTAGATAGTTATAGAATTTACTAAGTCCATGCATAAATTTCGTTTAGATCGGGTAGGTACATACCGATTGTTGTTAGTGAAGAGATTTATTAATGCCCCTGCTTCACATAAGAGACTGAGCTCTGCCTATATATGGTGTCTAGGTCGAACGGAAAGTGGAAAAAAGAGTGTCTTGGCACTCCGCTCACCCTGCTACGGGAAAAGCGTGAAACAACAGAGAACTTCACTTCATGAATGAAACATCAACAAATTAACTATGTTGATATTTCATTCATAAAGTTTAAATATTATGTAATTAATCAAATATTCAATAGATTCATCTTTAATAGCACGAGAATAAAAAATTAAGATAATATCTAAGATAAATATTATCACTTAAAAAAAACCAAACATAAACTTTCAAGACATTAAATATGTATATCCGGTTCACATGTAGGTAAATTAATTCAATTAAACGGGAAAAAAGCTCGTTTACACATAATAATTTATACGGCAACATAAACATTAATCTAAATGATGCTTATCTATGAGACATTGTAAACTAAACGGCCATTATACGGCAATTAACTTCTATGTTAATCAGATGCACCCCAGTTGAAACTATGAACTGTGTAATTCATTCTATTTATGTAAGTATATGACGTAGGCATAGTGTTAGTCTTTGTCCAAATATATCTTATATGTATTGAATGAGGCCAGGCGTGGCGCTGAGGCAAAAAGTGTTACTGTAAAGCGGCTGGTTGTGGGTTCGATTTCCATTCGAGGAGTGGGAATATGTAATATTTCCATTTTTTTCGCTCTGGTGTCGAGGCAGGGCGCAGCGTTAAGTTCCGTCACTAAACACGCAATGCCATCGGAATTCGGCGGAAAGTGGGGAACGGAGTGTCTTAACACTAGATTCTCTGTCTACCTTGCTGTGTGCGGGATACAGCGTGATGCTAAAAAAATCTTATTATAGTGACTCTTCATTCTATTGACGAAGCAGAATTTAATATAAAAGCTTTTATAGGTGCGTTAGATAACTTTTGATGGGATAAAAATTAAGTTATAAGTAGTGAAAATATAAGGGATAGCGATTATGAGTTCGATTCTCAATCGGATTGTATATACTGATATACTTGTACGGAATGGAATGTTTCGGAATGTGGAGAACCGAGTCACTTTGCTTGAGACCTTCTCTACTTACTCTGTTATGCAGAAAGAAGCCTAAAGCTAAAGAAAATTTGTAATTAGGTACACTTTTTTCTCAACTGTCTCCACCACTCCATATAACTCGGTCAACAATCAACTGTGATGATAGGGGGTTACAGTGGTTAAAATTTCCACTTTTTCCACCAATGTTAATACTTCTCCCTTTAAACGCATACTAATATTTCAGATAAAAACAAGGAAAATAGGCAGTGTGTCTTTGCTATTGACGTCTTCTGAGATCTATCTTGTTGGCGGAAGTCAATGTCAAATCTTAGCGTTGCCAATGTCATATTTAAAAAAAAACCGGAAAAGTAGGATGTGAGCACGCACACACATTACTAAGATAACGTAACTAATTAAAGAATGTAAATTTTTAGTAGTCTCATAATCACCATTTAGGTTTATGATTAGTTACTGTGCATCATATTTATATACTCTGTATGTGTGTGTGTGTTAAAGTACATAACTAAGAAGACAAACTTACTTAGCTTTATATTAGCATTGGTTTCAAAAATTCCATTTTAGTGGTTTGTTTCAATAAAAATATTCTTTCTACTCAAAATTGACTTAAATCATGAATTTGTAAATGAAATATTTACACAGATATCTAATAAGCTTAATACTTTAAGCAACTAGAAGAGACATGCTGTAATATGAACATTAATCACAAGTTTTAGTGATTATTTTAGCAAACTAATTTTTAAAATAATTATCGAATTGCTTGTCTTTACAATTAATTGAATTTAGGGACCCAAAATATACTATAAATCAAATAAATAATATAATTTATCATTTAATAGACATCTAGGTACATAATCGTCATGTGACAAAATACAAAACGACGTAGTTTCGTTTCCGTTACCCTCTTAGGCATTCATGACTTTACTAAACGAAAGCTTCTCCTATAAAAAATTAACGCCATCCGAATTGGGTTACCCGAACGTATCATTTAAACAAACACTTCTAGACAAAAAACATTGATGAAAGCCTCGGTCTTATTTTTTTAGAATAAAGGATTAATCGTCGACGAGGAGACTTGGCTCGCATAAATAGCTCATTAGGCCAAGATTTATTGTTAAAAACAGTCACGATACAAAAAACTTCGGAAGAGAACGCTTTGATAATTAGTTGTCAACATGCGATTGTCTATTTGGAGCTCAAAGTTAATTTTCATTTTTTATTCACCATAATATATCATTTTGTTAATGACGCCTAAATGAATAGCTATCACGAATACGGAGACGGGGGAATGCTCTAAAAAAGTCGTAAAAGAAAGTGTTATGAAATTGCTCGGCGCTTCTGATTTAGCTGTAACTTTGTGTGGATTTTGGTATATTATTTTTGCGAGGCAACGTCTACGTTGATTATCTTTTAAGTAACGAGTGAATTTTGTGTATACAGTGTTTGTGTTTTTGTTATTAGTATGAAGTTCCTGTATTTTGTGGGCGAGGCAGTGATAATTTAGTGATAATATGGATTTTTTTTTCAAAATTTCTAAATTCTTAGATAAAGGTAATGTCCAGACAGCTTTTAATGAACTATTTTACCAATTAATTGCGTTTACAGAAGCTCCGAATAGTAAAATATACGTATAAATTTATTTGAAAAGTCAATATTGGAAATACGACTCACTTATAATAGAGAGTTGTGTAAATTTTCATATTCAATTCCAATGCTCACGATATAAGTCAGCTGTCCAGCGCTGCATGTGACTACCAATAAAAAACATATTAAAATTTCGTTCGAAAGATTAAACAGATAAGGGCATACTTCGCACAGGAAAGGTGACATTCGGTGAACATTAAAGTCCGGAGCCATCGCTAAACGTTCCAATAATTTATCGACGGCTTAACCCCGGTTCATTTGCTTTAAACAAATTGTTAATTTTTTGATAACTATCATCCGGAACAGATGGTCGGATCCGTGACATATTTCTTGTACGCCATTTTAGAACCTACAGGTTTAAATTAAGGTTTAAGCTTCTTCAACAGTAAATCGAAAGTTTGAGTTTGTTTTTTTACTTAAGTAGTAATTGTGGAAGGTAGGCATGGCATGTGCCGCGGTTGTGGGACAGGTTGACCACATGTGGCGCAATCTGTTGGGTATTTTATCGAATTTTTTGAATTATAATTTGACGGGTTAATCCTTATTTTGGATTAATTTGGTAATTTATGAGTCCGACCCGAAGACGGAATACATAACGTGCGTCGTTTCTTGGAACCTTTCAACCATTGTTTAGATAGTGAATTGAAAGCTCGCGATACTAACTGAAATGCGACATTTATTCACACAAGCCATTACCGAACGCCGCGGAAAGTGCCATTAACATAAAGGAAGAAAAGAGAAACTACTTTCAAACTCAATATCAGAACCTTTTGTGTGGCAAATCTACTCTCAAAGCCCTCGGTTGGCGGCCATCCGTTAACACATTGATTATACATCAAGGAAAATAAAAAGGAAATAACGCTTCGAAAGAAGCCGCCTGTAACGCAACGATTTCAATCAGACAAAACGTTTTGCGTTTTTATGGCGGCACGGCATCGCGACTATCTCGTTCCGAAACAGATTATTTCTCATTTGATTTATGGACGCTGAATCTACCAACGATATTATGTTTTGGTCATCCGTTCAATGCCTATTTGAATGCTATGCGCCGAGCAGGGTGGTATGAGACGGGGGTGGCACTCGTACTATATTAATCTTAAATCCATTTGTTATAATCTGCATTCGTTTTGCGCGCTTAAACCTTAGATGTAAGGTCGAGTTTTCTTTTATTGCGCAAAGAGTTAGGACACTTCAGAGATCGCCGCCCGATAGAGGTGAGAGATGAAACAGTAGCATCGTATTCATTTAGCCCATGTATAGCTGTGTCCCACTCGCACGCCCTGCGGGAAATTGCGGCCCTAGTATGTATCAGATTTGGGTTTTATCGTTTTATTGCTTATTCTTTTTAGATTTTCAGCGGCGAAAGCATATCATTTTGTTTTTAATGTGAAGCATAAATAACGGCGCAACGGGCCACTGACTGTAATGGAGCGTTTAAGGAAATATGCGGAAGTGAGCACTATTTGTTACGCTCTTATAGGATAGATAACATTTTAAATTTCAAACAACGGTCTACTTAATTAGGGCGCTCTGCCAAGTGTAGTCGGTAAATATAATATCTCCAATGAACAAATATCCCGTCAGCCATGGAAAAGTTTCGACTATAATTCAGATGAAGTTCGAACGCTTAATTTTGGCGAAACTTTTTAAGAAATTGCCGCTCAATTTCTCAAAAGTGATTTTAAAGAGCGAGGGGTGATTTACTTGAGTAAGTATTTTGCTGTGAAATATTTTGTCGTCGGTTTGCCGCATCTGGCGTAGGTCCAGTCGCCTGATGACAGCTTATGAATATTTTTGGCAAAATTCGTCGCTTTTCTATCGGAAGGATGTTTCCTATTTAACTTTTTTTATTGTAAAAATAAATATTATTTTATTTTAAATCTATTGTTTGTCGTGGGATTATCTAAAATTTAGATTACAAAAAAATACACACAATGACTACCTCATCAATTAACGATAAATGTAAGTTTTGTATTGAATTAGTGAAATGTACTGAATTAGTAAAACGAATAAACGAGTTTTTTTTAATGTAGACTTCTCTCATATAAAATATTCATATGGAATTTCAATGTAGCTACAGAATTTTTTAACAGTCAAAAATGTAATCTTTTCGGCCTATTCTGATCTTTTTAATATCATAGTTTTACTAACGCAAACCTTTATAAGGTCATTACATATAATATGACGAATATATTAAAACAATAAAAACAGTTCCCACTACTTGATAATAGATGTCGCTGCATTCCGTACCCTGTTACAGAAATTCCCTCCTGAATCGCTCGCCGCATGGGGCGCCACGATCGTCCATTGTTCTTACAGAGCATCACTCTAACTTCGATAACGCATAAATTCAACGGCTCCAAAGCTTTCCTTTTATCTTTATAACGTATGGACACTGCAAAGTGAGTTCGTATGATACCTCGATGTTTGTTTTGCCTTTATTAATGAAATATGTCGCTGCAGTGCCGCGGTTTATTTTATTATTTTAGTTACCATTTGTTATCACGACTTTATCTGTAGAAGAGGGATGCATCGAAAAATAAATTATGATGGCATTGTTCGAGTCATTTCGAAACGAACAATAGGAAGGAATAAGTTTAGTTCGTGGTAATAAATTTTATACTAACAAGCCTCGACACTAAAGCGAGATTTTGAAATTAAATCGAAAGCGATGTAATGAAAACTTTAATATCGATTTTAATTTTGAATTTTAACTTGGCTTGTATTAATCCTGAGATATTAAGGTATTTCGGAAGTTCAAACATCTTGGCAATCGCTCCTTTTAGTTAGTACGAGGGGTAACGTCTAATGAGTCCCTGAAAATATTTCTCGTTCATTTACTTTCTTCTCTAAATATTTAGATTAGGATTTGAAAAAAAAAACATATTTTTATATTTTGTGGTGAATTATATAGTTTTTTTATCTTTATAACAAGAACGTTCTATAAATAACTACATATTGTACAAAGGAATGATTCTTCACTACTTTCAGTAGCTTATCACACCCGGAAGCAGCTTTACTTACTACGTTAATTCGAGTTAGTAAAACAGTATTGCTCTGATATTTTTCTTACTTATATTGAATTAACATCTCATATCGTTAAAGCATCTTCTAAACTTATTAGATATCCCACAAAGAATATAATAAACAAAAACGTTTAAATAATTCAGAGACAAATATATTAATATTCCTATAGAGATTACAAATCACACTTCAACCCTTTCTACGACTGGACCAGGGGAGCGGACTGTGCCAAATCAAAATGAACGCAATAATTGTCACTACCCATCCCGAATGGCCTTTGGGCGTGATTATATTTGACTTTGGTCGTTAGAATTGTATGGATTGAATGCTTTAGATGAAATTTATAGATGTGAAATTATGTTGCTAAATATTTAATGTCATTAAATAAGAAACATACCTTATTTTTAATAGGTCTATTTGAGTATCGACATTATTGTGCTATAGTTAGTCAGTATTTGATTGCCTCGATGGATGTAGATTCGATTTCTATTTTGGGTAAATGTTTATTTTGACGATAATTTAGTTTAATTTTACGCTACCTACTACACAAATCTATGCAATGGACGATATGTAAACCTAGTAATAATATAAGACTCAAAGTTATATCTGTAAATATAACTTATTTAGTGAGGTAATGTTACATATCATGCCATAAATTTTGATATTTATTTAGTATTATACTGAATAATACTTTAAATTAAATCGTTAGATTAGTCAATAATATAAAATTAACATTTCAAATATATCACTAAACCTTTCAAAATGTATAAAGGTATTGTTTTTAGCTTTACACTCTATCATAGCTACAGCTATACTTATTCACCAAAAAATGATATACACAACACTCATATAATCAATTAAAACACAAACACAATATCAATACCAAAAAAACAAATAATAACAAAAAAAAAATCACCCAAAAATCTACCCTAAACCAATAAATCTTAATGAGAAGCGAAAACGTCGCACAATGCGTAATTAACATTCAAAAGTATTAAAACACGTCCACAGAATCTGTTCCACTTCCACCTAAAACTCGAGGGTGACATAATCGCAGAAACAAATCTGGCTACTGGCTCCGCATGTAAATGATGATGATTAATTTGTTCTCAAAATGACATGAAGGGTTAAAAGCCAAGGGGTGTTTCGAACACTTGTCATAGAATTCCAAGTATGCGACTACCCCGTTGAATTTGCGCTGCTTTAATTTCTCTACCATTTCGCCCGTTTCGTACCGTTTGATTGCCTTTGTGTTAAAGTTTGATGGAGGAGATATTTCCGTTTGAGGTATGTATTAATTAGTATTTTTGTTCTGGTTGGTTTAAAAGGTTTTTTGTTTATATTGATTTGTATGTTTTTTGTATGTATGTAGAATGCTATAGGTATAGCTAAGGCTTTCTCCCGTAAAACGCTATTCTCCAATCAATTAAAAAAACAAATAAGGGGATATAGGGTTTTATTTCAGAAAAAATAATAAACAAGTATACTGACTTATTAGTAGTAGTCATTTATTACTATTAACTAGCCGCAACTTCGTTAGCCAGGACTTAATGACGCTCCCCACTAAAATATGTTTTACTATTAATATTTTTTTGATAAGACAGTATTTCCTTATTCCTCATAGGAAGCTGGACTTTTACGGTTCATCATCATATGTATGTCCCAGTTTTCATAATTAATTAGATTAGCTTATTCTACCCAAGCAGAAAAATAAAAAAAAAAAAGGTTTAATTGAAATCTTTTACGTGAAATATTCTTTTTTACTGCTTTATTAGATATGTTATAGATAGATATATAAATAGGGGCCATTCGTGGCGCAGTGACGTAAAGTGTGACTGTAAAGCGACTAGTTGTGGATTCGATGCGCACTCGAGGGGTGGAAATATTTAATATTTTCATCTTCTTCGCTCTGGTGTCGAGACAAAGCGCCGTGTTAAGTTCCGCCACTTAACACGCAATGCCTCCGAATTCGGTGGAAAGTGGGGAACGGAGTGTCTCAACACTAGGTTCCCTCTGCCCGTAATGCTGTGTGAGGGAGACAGCGTAAATCTATAGAAAAAAATAAGTATGTATAAAGAAGAAAGTGTATAAAACACAATAAGAGGTTAGAAATTATTCAATAATTCAACTAATTGTTTTTTTTTAAGTTAAAACACAACACAACACATAGTTGATACATATGTATGTATATATGAATTGATGTTTTTTTGCCACAACTGTAAATTTACTATATACATATTTTTGTTTATACTTAAGACATATTTTATTAATATTCTTGTATAAGGATATAATACCTTATCTCATTCATATATGTAGTAGATATGTATCTACTACGAAACCAATCATTCAACATCGACCTCTAGCTCTAGCAATTTGTGGGGTATGCAATATTCTTAAAACACTTCGATTCGTATGTCAGCCGACAGCTAATACCGTATTATGGTAAAATATATCAGTGAGCTTACTGAAACAATAATATATTTTAGTATCACATATCTTCTGTAAAACTAAGTCCATTATGTAAAAATATATTTAAACTGGCCAGTCTAATTTGTGGCCAGTCGTGGCCCAGTGGCACAAGCGTGTGACTATAAACGACTGGTTGTGGGTTCGATTCCCATTCGAGGAGTGGAAATATTTAATATTTCCGTTTTCTTCGCTCTGGTGCCAAGATAAAAGCGCGGCGTTAAGTTCCGCCACGCAATGCCTCCGAATTCAGCGGAAAGTTGGGAACGGAGTGTCTTAACACTAGGTTCCCTCTGCCTACCCTGCTGTGTGCGGGATACAGTGTGAGGCTAAAAAAAAATATATTAAAACTTAGTGATAAGGCACTACGTTGCATTTAATGTATTCATATAGTGTAGCAAGAGTTATTAGAGTCAATGAATATTTGTTAAACATGCTACTAACTATGCTACTTCATAATTTCATACTTTATTGTTGTTAATTTTTGTTTAATATAAAATAAGCATATTTTTATCCTAAGATAAGGAAAATACTAAAACATGGATTTGAAATGTGAAAGTTCGGAATCCAAGCTTATATTTTAAATACGAAAGTCTATCAGTTTGTCTGTCACGCTTTCACGGCTAATACCGGTCCGATTTGGATGAAATTGAGGATGAAAGTAGTAAAAAGCCCAAGGTTACACATAGGCTACTTTATTTTTCAAAAATCCAACCCCGAGGGTTGCAATATAACGACACAGTCATGCAGTTCACACGGCGAAGGCGCGAGCCGCGAGAATAAAGCAGCTTGATGCTTGTTCCCGCATAGCAGCGTCGTCAGAGAGAACTTACTTTCAATATAATTTGCTCCCCACTTTCCGCTTTCATTTGAGACATTTACGAAACGCTTTAAGTGGCGGAGCTCAACACCGCACAGGTGAATCGATCCACACGATGTCCCAATTGCGCTACAATAGTCTAAATATATAGAATAAAGAGCTTTATTATAATTATTGTTGTATTTTACCACTGCAATGCTGAAATAATGATTTTAAGTACACTCTACAATACTTTCTTAAAACTCGTTCTTATTGTATCCTTCGGTACTCTAGAAATACTTCAGCCATTTTTCAGACATCTTAAGTCTGTTCTTTATAAAGTTCGTTGCTCCATAGTTGTTGTATAGATTAAATTTCATTAGAAATTTGTATTTCCTTCTTTTTTTACTTTCTTTTATGCCTATAATCTAGTAGTAAGAAGGAAATAGTGTTAAGACACTCCACACTCTACTTTCCATCCCAACTGCAAAAACTGAAAAATATGTGATGTGTATTATAATTTTATAATTTTACATTCTTTTCTGGGGCTGTAAACGACTGGTTGCGGGTTCGTTCCCCACTCGAGGAGTGGAAATATTTAATATTTCCATTTTCTTCGTTCTGGTGTTAAGTTCCGCCACTTAACACGCAATGCCTCCGAATTCGGCAGAAACTGGGGAGCGGAGTGTCTTAACACTAGGTTCCCTCTGCCTATCCTGCTGTGTGCGAGATACAGCGTGAAGCTAAAAAAAACCCACATAGTCAAGTAGGCAGAGAGACCATAGTGTCAAGGTACTCCTTTATCTTCTTTTTACTCAAAACAGTACTATAAAAGTTTTTACATAGAAAAATATATTACAATTTATTATATCATATTTTTTTAGGCAGATGGAACCGAATGGCACACCTATACAATAAGCATATGCTATAGCCCTTATGAAGGGAAGACACGTCTGCGCTTAGATGTACGCTTAAGATTAGGAAATTACTTAGAAACCGACTGAGATGAGCACACCGTTATAATTAAGACCTTACGCATATATTTAAAATGTAACTTTGGTTCTGTATATAAACATATTGATGCCATTTTTAAAAAAACATTTTTTTTAATATATTTTTTGAAATGTTAATATGATGTGTTATGTACATTAATATTACTCTATGATTACTTATTTATGTTACTTACGAATTTAAAGGATTAAAGGTATTCAAACAAATGCTGGAAAATAATGCAATATTCAATTTTATTCATTGTCTTTCTGTTCGTTTTCCTTTTCATATACTTTTTATATGGTAACCATAATGAATTTTTAAAATTATATTTTTTTTAAATAAGCTCACTTACACTAACTAAAATATAAATTGTAATGCAAAAATAGACTTTCCAAGCCACAAAATAACTATTATATTATACCTATAACTAAATTAAAATATTTTGAAGCCACAGCTAACTAACTTCATACTGGTATCTCTAACAAAAAACAAACGGCCAGTTAGTCAAAACTAGTGCACGTGCTACGAGGAGCACGAACTTATTACGAGATAAGAATCATTTTAATTTTACAAGAACGTGTAAACCTTTGTTAAGACGTCTTTAATATTAGCTGCACGCTCGCTACTGGTGATATTTTTTTTATTTCCACCTACATATAAAAAAATTTAAAACTACGTTTAATTGTCAGTGTCTCACTATCAAGAACATAATCTATGAGTTCATGGGAACTTGTTATGCCATTCGCCTTGTCGGCAATTTGGCCGAAAAGTAGCTTTGTTTTCTTAGTAAAGAGATAATACTGTGGTTTTTGACCGAATGGTTCTTTTTAACCGAGTTATTATAACCCTTTTAGTGTTATTGTATTTTTAAAGTAGGTACGGTGTAGTTTTTGTTTTATAGCGTCAAGCTTTTTCCCACTTAGTAGGGTGGAAATAAGAGCTTAATGTCAAGAGACTCCATTCCCAGCTTTCCGCCTGAAATCGAGAGAATCGAACTTCCAATCGATCGTATTTACAGTCAGACACAGTTCTACTGCGCCACGACATCTTTAGCTTTTCTTACTTAGAGGCGTTTGTTAGTTAATTTCAAATTGATGTGTAGCGTAAACTGTAGCGTATTGTAATTTTAATATTAATATTTTAAAAAATCCAACTGTCTTGACAGTATACTATATGGAACAAAATACATAATAAGTTACAATTATATATTTTTTTTTGAAAAAAAATCTTAAATTATTTTATCACATAACAATTCTTAACATATCTATTATAAACAAACTAATTCCTTACGAAAAATATATTTTTAATATACTGACGTATTTCTTTTTAAAAATAAGCTAATTAAATGCAAAAGTTAAAACTAAATCCACTTTTAAGCAAATAACTTGAATATACGATTACTAATTTAACATAAGAAATTCGAACTTACGACTATCTTATTAATAAACCTGGCCACGGAACCATCAGAACATAATAAAATACAAAATTAAACGAGCAAAACCACATACAACAGCTAGTAAAGCACCAACCACAAAACAGAAACTACACGAAACATTAATGAAACGTCCCGTATTCATATTCATTAGAATGAAGGGCCCGCCTGATTGCACAAAGAGCGCACTAATTCGCCTCGTGACTCTGCCCGTTTTGTATTTCGATGCGAGTAGGTAAGTACTAAATTATGAATGTTGATTGTCTCGAATTGCGACTGCTTTGATAATTACCGTTCAATTTTGATTGTTCTAGCTTTTGCTTTGGTTATATTTTGGTTGTTAATGTTCAGTTAGGGTTAGTATAGAAGATTTGATAAATTATTTGGTTCATTTTTTTTGGGATTTTCTGTTTTTTTAAGGTTATTTCGTTTAACTAATTGTATGATATTTAAGATGATGCATTTTTTTTGCTATACGTAGGTATAGACATGACGGTCTTGACACTAGGTTCTCTGTGACTATTTTTCAATGCAGGAAACAAATGTGAAGTTGCTTTTTTATTAAACGTCAGGCATAGGGTATTCAATTTATAAAATCTATACTACTACTTATATACTCTAGAATATATTCTTTTAAAAGTAAATACAAATTTGAAATATGTTTTTTTTAACAACTTGAAAATTGTCATTTTCTATGATTTTTTTAACTCCACGCCTAGACGCTACATTTTCACTTACCTTCGCAAGGAAAATATAAAAAATATACTTTACCTCACGTGTGGGTCGAACCCACAACCATCGCTTGCAGTTAGACTCTATCTCACTGTGCCTCAATTACCTAAAATTATATATCTTATTTATTTTTATTTATTTTTCCGAAAACATTACACTCCTTTCCTCCAGTCGGATACGACAATATCGTACCGTACATCTAATACATATCAGATAATGTAAATCCACACAATGGTATCGAATCAATAGCGCGCGTTACGGACGGTTCGGCTTAATTATTGAATTAGCATTTAAATGATATCGAGAACCACTCATTTGTAACTAATACAAATAGCATGAATAATATTAGAGCGGTGCGGTGCTACGTACCGCCTCGCTGACGCGAATATTAAGTGCTTTTGTTCTGGAGGGATATGGAATGTTGTAATATTAATAAATTTTTTCTTTTTATGTATGAAGGTATGTGTATTAAGGGTTGAAGATGGAGGACAAAGTGTCTTGACACTAGGTTCTCTCTCACGACTCAGCTATTTTGCAAAAAAGTTATATTTATTTTTAAATAATTTGGATATAAATGAATTCACAGTGAACAAAAATATATTTCCTTCGCTCTGAGAATTTTCTTTTAACTATAGGTATAATAACGATGTTGTACGATGATAAATACTTAATTAACGAACCTAATTACGATGTCTGACATGTAAGTATCTATTTTACATAAGTCTACTCTTAGACTATTATATAGTATTCGGAGTCTGCCTAAATGCCTACGGGTTTGCTTAAATGTGTTATCGTCTACATAAATATAAGCGCATAATCTTTGTGGATTCGATTTCCACTTGGGGGAATGATTATATTTACATTATTTTTATTTCTACCTTAGAGAAAGTACGGTGTTCAGTTACGCAGCACAACATGAAGGTGTTGAATTCTGAAAGTGGAAAGCTGAATGTATTGCCACTAGGTTCTCTCAGTTTAGTTACGATAAATCAACAAATCGTCCTAATGTTTGTCGCTATTTGAAAGTGGTAAAATTTTGTGTTTTCATGAATTTACTGACCATTGCGATTTGTAGATTTTAAATTCCTCTCAGGTAAAAAAAAAAGATTCTCGTACATTTTGCTTTAGTCATCTAGCATGCTTCTTTAAAAAGTATCACCTATCACTTGAAAAATAAGAGATGGATAGAGATGTCTGTTGATAAAATAAATAAATATCCTGACTGACATGAGTGACAATGGTATAATATGGTTTTTTTAATTGGCAACAAAATATTTCATTACTATATAAAATATTCACAGTTTGAGGCAAAATACATCCTGCTTTTGTAAGAAAAAATAAATTATCTACTTTCAGATTTAATTACTATAAAAACTTACTTAACTTGTTCTTGAAAAAAAAATACATTCTCTTAAGATATTAACGTAGAACTATAATGTTTCAAAGAACAATGCTATAATGTTTTATGTTTTAAAATATTATTAACTAGTCGTCTTATTATCTAAAGTTGTTTATCCAGTTAAGAAAAGCGTCATATAAATGTATGTTTTAAAGATTAAAATTAAATTTTATGTCATAAATGAATATTATAGTTATTGTTCTACTGTTATAAATAGTCTATCAGAACCATGTTCATATACGTAAAGCTAATTAATACTGAAGGGCGGTGAAGAGTTACGCCACACCAAATGACTTGGATACGGGCAGACAGCGTAGAGAAGGGTATTTACTGTAGGGTAAAACTTGGTAATACGCCCCACTTTTTTTTAACCTTCAATAAAACCCAAATAATCATAGATTTAATTATTTCTTTTATTCCTGGACGTTAATTGGTTCGTTAACAATAATTTTACAAAACCTTAATGTAATTGGAACGATGGTTAAAGATCTATTTCAATTTTTTTGCAGACATGGAGTGGGGCGTTTTATCAGGTACATGTTACCTAATACGCCTCGTCTTGTATTATAAAATGCCCCATGCAATTTAAAATGTTCTCATATATGTCCATACCTAAATTTTATCCAAAACGTAAAAAAACACAATATATCAATAGTTTAATAACTTACAAACATAACACAAACGTAAGGCAAAACTTAAAAGTCCTTAAAAACTCTAAATAAAAAAAAAAACATTTTCATTTGTAAGTAATTAATTAAAAGAAAAGTTGTAACAATAAAAAACACCAGTCTTCTAAATTAATGATCAACATAACAGTCTTTTCAATTAACTTTGACATAAACCAAATTAAAATCATCATAAAATAGTTGAATAGAATAAAATCAAATCTTGCTGTAACAGCTTCTCTCTCAGCTTTCTGCCCATAGTTGTTGCACAAACGTGGTACCCTGAACGTGTCAAACTTAAATCCAGTCTTCAGGAGACTTTGTTATGTAGTAATTTTCTGTACATTCAACGCTTTTATTTATGTCCATATCCGAACAGTTTTAAGGTGCTTCTCAAAGATGGAACTTTGAAGTGCTTTGAAGCTTCATTCTCTCCCATTTTTTACTTCATACAGATCGCATTGCCTCCAAGAAGCTCGAAGAGTCTTGCGTTTATATTTAAGAGACATACTCTGTAATTAAAATACAATATAAATTGGTATCTATGTAATTTCGGTACGGGGGCATTTTAAAAAACATGCGGTGGGACGTATTGCAAATTTTGCTTTTTAAAACGCCCTATCAAGAAAAAAGCCTCAATTTCAAAGTTATCACGTTTAACGAACATTTATAATAAAGTGTATTTATGTGTATTTTCAACAGTTAATATCAATTTAACTTAAATTTAATGAGTATTAAAATATAAAAAAATGTTTGCAACTTACCACAAATTGTAACTTCACTGAAACACTAAATTTATTAATATTTTTTAAGGGAGCGTAATAAACCACACGTGCACATTAGCTATGTTGTTTATCAACTTATTGCTACTCTCCGTGCAATACGTGTATCATCTAGCTTTCTTAATGTGCCTGCTATGGCTGTGGGGCGTTTTGTCAACTGGGGCGTTTTACCTAGTTTTACCCTAGAGTCTCCTTGCCTATTCTACTGTCAAAAAATTAACCGAAACAAAGATTATACGGTACTAGGTACGAGAATTAAACCAAATAGCTTTAAATTATACAAACATTCTCATTCAAGGGAATGATTATATTTAAATGTTCATTTTGTTTGCTCTGGCCCTTAAGATAAATCATGACGCTGAATTCCACCAATCAACACCAAGTTTCTGACTGCCCGAAAGTGACGGACGGAATGTTTTAACATTAGATTCTCTTTGACTATGCGGAAAAAAGTGGTAATTTACTATAATAGCTACGCATCTACAAGAACAAAAAATATTCTCACCTCATTACAAATTTCAATGTTATTCATATATTTAACATGAAACACGCCGAACACGGCTATATATTTCTATAACGCCTTATGGCTTCTGGAAGCCATGATGTTAGCTATTCGTAGGCGGTTAGTAATCACGTATGTATTCTCTCACGACGGTAGCTTAATATCGATGCTTTGGAATGAATACCAAATAAGTAAACAATTTAATTTTCATGTAAATTACTACCCCTGGCTGTGTAACAAGCGGTGATTATATTTTTTGTTATAAATGTTGCTTGGGTACACGTACTTTCCCACATAGACGGCGAGACCTCCACCTTCCGCCTGTGTTTCGTGTTGCGGATCTTAACGCCGCGCTTTGCTTTGTTCATCAAAGCGGACAAACGATAAATAAACAATGTTTGCACTATAAAATGTATATTATTATTGAGATATTGCTACATCCGTTAAGTAACATGGCGTTAAGTTCCGCCACTTAACACGCAATGCCTCCGAATTCGGCGGAAAGTGGGGAACGAAGTGTCTTAACACTGTTTCCCTCCACAGGTTCCCTCTGCCTACCCTGCTGTGTGCGGGATATAGCGTGAAGCTATTTATTTATTTATTTATATTACTACATTTCAATTTTTCAAAATTACCATCTTTAGAATAGGTAGCATTAGGTAATATCATGACGTATAGGTGAATATATTAAATTTTGATCATTTCGAAATTCAACGTATAGTTTTATAGTGACACAGATTGACCTGAATAAAGATTTATTTAAATCCTTTTTTTTTATTTATTCCTAAGGTCCTGGAGAGTAAAGAATGGGATGATTTGGCAGAAGTAGTTTATTTAAAGCACTAATGAAAAATATTCGAATAAGTAATATTCACCCACAAGTTAAGTTACAAAAAAATTGAAATTGCAATACAGAAAAATGACAGCATTACCCTTTATCTTGCAAAGCAGAATAGAGCTAACCTAACTAGTAATATTTAATATTTTCATTTTCTTCGTCTGGTATCGAGGTAAAGCGGGGCGTTAAGTTTCGCCACTTAACACGCAATGTCTCCAAAATTCGGCGGATAGTGGGGAACGGAGTGTCTTTACACTAGGTTCCCTCTGTCTACCCTGCTGTGTGCGGGATACAGCGTGAAGCTATAAAAATAAAGACCAGTAATAGGTCGGAGCGGAACGTAAACGGAAATAATTCTCAATTATAATCACCCCTTCTAATATGGACCGAACGTACGTATAACCAATAGCGTTTACAGCCACACACTGTGCCACTGCGCCACATTCGCCTCTGGATACAAAATTACTTAATATTAAATAAAATGTAAAACAAAACAAAAACTTTGAAATCTGAAACCTTACTTCTCAATCAAATGTTGATATAAAACATTTATTATTTTAAAAATTTTAAAGCTCATATCAAAAGTCATATAAAAAAATAAAATTTATCTCACAATTGCTAGCTTATTTTAATTTTATTTAAAGAAATACGACAATAGTATTCAATACAACTACATACAAACATACATACATACTTGTATTTCCTGTGAATGTGTTGTAATCGTGCATCGCGGGCCAATAAATAAGAGAATTAATGAGTCGCGGAGCCGAAACGCTGATTTTAATGCTTTGTGACGTGACCCAGCTATATTTGTTTGCATTCACAAAATACAACATTACATTACAAATTGTTCAAAGTACAAAGTACCTTGTACATTATGTTTTAAATTTGTTCCAGTTAGGATATTAACAGCGTGTTATTTGTAAAAGACATTTAGAAAACGTATAAAGATTTGAACGCAGGGGGATTCGAACCCGCGCCTCCTGAATACCTTCCAGGCGCTCTCACTACTAAGCCATGCGTACACGCTGCGTTGAAATTCATATACGCTTTATTACAACTTATTTTGTTTTGTTTGTTTGTAAATGTCTTATTCAATTTTCCTAGGTGTGGAATAACACTTTAAAAATATTTAAAAGCGTGTTATTTGTTTTTATATAAGTATTTAAAAAAGTTAAAATTATAGATTTCGAATAAGTATAGAGGGCGTGTATGAAGAGGTTGACAATAGTGGACAAGGCGAAAGACACCTTATCCACTGTTATCAATCTCGAAAAGTAAGCTGGAAGTTTATATTTTGGTGTCTACTCTTTATTAACAAAGCCTGATGAGAAAAAAGAAATAGTCAGATTTGAACCCTCGTTCTTCTTCTACTAAGCCGTATGTTCTTTAATAAGAGCTGCGATAACGAAAGCTGAATTTTTTTACGGTCTAATGTTATCTAGACTCGACTAGCTATATATCTTACAAGAAGATTCATTTCGTACTTTAAAATATATATTTCAATTACAAGTAAAATATCGTAATTAATAGTAATTGTTGTACCTATAGTGCCAAGCTCATTTTACACTAACCAGCATATAATCTGAAGCATTATAATTTTCATACACTGTACTAAAAACCAAAAAAAATACACTTTTACAATAAAATTACACTTCTACCTATATAGGACCCGTCAATAACATCTCTCAAACATTAGTACGTAAATTTTCAAAATTTAATTTAATTCTCATCTTAAATTTCCACACAAGAACTCGTTATCTCTAGCGAAACCACATGAGATGATTCAATTGCCAATTAAATGTTTAAAATTTGAAGGGTCTACATCAAAGATAAAAGCTCCTTCACACGGTACTTCATGTTAAACTTTTACATGGAGCCCGGAAATGCGGAACGTTAGTTGATTAAAATTAGGAATCCTTTTGAAAACGTGTGGCAAATTAAAATAGCTGCAATGCTTGTTGGTTAGGGAGTATGTGATATATAAAATAATCTGTAAATGCACATGAAACATGGTTTTGGGTTCGATTTCCACTCGGGGGAATTATGGTAAAGATATGTGATATATATTTTGCTTGTATTAGCTTTTTATGTTGATTCTAGAAAATTAAACATTTTGAACAGTTAAATATATTAAGACTGACATTTTAATAAAAAATAAAACACAAACTAAAGATACATTAATTAGTTTAGTGTAGCTTGTGTTTTCAAAAATTGACTTACACCACTTTCAAGGGTAAATGGTCAATATCTGTTTGTAAGTATATAAAAACTTTTCCATTACTGAAACTGATTAGCAGTTACCTCACAATCAAATTTTCTGGGCGTAAAAAACTGAAATTTACGCAAATAATGTTAATTATATAAAATCATTTTTTTTGTTTCATACTATATCCTACACAAAACAGTTTGGGCAGAGAAAACATAGTGTTAAGACACTTCGTTTCCCATTATTACATTAAATTATAAATACAAAAGAACATGTCCTAAATAATTACACACAAAAGTTTCGTCCACTCAATAGTAGATGGCGCCACGTGTCTTAAATTTACAATACCTTACCTCGCATACATATTTATAATAATTATACTATAGCAATAAACGTTCACATATGAAAAAGCCAAGAATATTTTTTGCATTTCAAGCTATATTTTAATAAATCTTGCAGGCTGCGTGGGTCGCATCACAATTAGGTAAGGTACCTACGAACCAGTGTTTTTGAAACTTGAGAAACATTTTTTTTGCCCGTTACTTATGAGATTAAGTTAAAAAAGATTGGACTTTTTTATTGCACTTGTAAAATTATATTTTGGTGATAATATTTGTTATAGTTGACTTGTATACGACTAAATGTCTTAATACAGAGCCGTATCTTCTAAATTATAGGTGTTGAAACAAATCGAGGTATTACAATGACTTTAATTATATATGAAGAACAAAACAATTATATTTTATGCAAAAAATAACGATTTTTTATTTGAATAATGTTTTCAAATCTATGAAATAAAATAAAATTGTTAGACAAGTGTGATTTAGTATTAGAAACCTTTTGTAGCAATAAAGTTATTATTGTGGCGCAATGAGACAGCGTCTGACTGCAAACGCGAGAGTTCTAGCTTCGACTGGAAATGCGACTGTTCTGTTCCTTAGACGAAGCGCGGCGTTCAGTTCTGCCATCTCCACTCCACTATCTCAATTAAGTGTAAAAAGTGAGACGGGAGTGTAATGACACTAGGTTATCGCTTACTTCGTTGCAGTGCGGGAAAAAAGGTTAAAAATTATTATAATATTTTCATCTAAAATGTATGATGATGATTGTAGGTATTATTTCTAAGTATATTTTCTTATTTTTTTTTTGTTAGCTTCACGCTGTATCACACACACAAAGAGCATGGTAGGCAGAGGGAATCTAGTGTTAAGACACTCCGTTCCCCACTTTCCGCCGAATTCGGAGGTATTGCGTGTTAAGTGGCGGAACTTAACGCCGCACTTTACCTCGGCACCAGAGCGAAGAAAATGGAAATATTAAATATGTCCGCTCCTCGAGTGGTAATCGAACCACCAACCAGTCGTTTACAGTCACACGCTTGTGCCACTGGGCCACGACTGGCCACGATATTTTCTTATATTTTAAGAAATTAAAATATCATGTCATGACTCGGTCAGTATTTATTTAAAATATTGCAAACGTTGCACCAATTTGTTAGGAAAAATGATAGGTTATAGTTTAGCACCGAATCTCTGTTCAAAATTATAGGTAGGTATATGTATATGTACATAAACAAGTATGGAGTATGAGGTGACGAGCTGAGATGCCATTTCACCATGTTTTGTTTATTTCGTTTTAAAATGCAGATGATAGTCATGTATCTCTTTTAATAAATAAAAATAATGATTTTAATGCAAAATAAAAATACATCTTATTACCTATAGAAATAACATGTTTGAAATTTTAATTGTTATTCTTTTGAATTTACTTTACGAACATCTTTAAGTAACATTTCATTATTGTTGTTAGCTTTATTAGTTGTATTAAGAGTATTAGAATTGCGACGCAGCTGTATACAGAACTCATAGCTTAGCGGTCAGAGTTCTTTGACGGTGTCCAAGAAGAGTGGGTTCAAATCTCGCCGAGTACAAAATTTTGTTCTCTAAAAAAAATTACAATTTCTTAAGAGTGTGAATAATACTTTAAAAATGTCATCATTACAAATCCCCAAGCCCACTTAACAAAATAACATATGCCATTCGTAAATCATAAATTTAATTTATTAGGACATAACGAATCCATTACAGCACACAAATATGTCCACGTATTGTTTACCGTTCCTCAAATGTGGAGATCAAACCATAACGCAATGTTGCTTCCTTCAAAACACGTATTAATTTAATGAATGAGCGAACCATTGCGTAGGCACAGACCGTGCCTTAATAAAATTGTCATAAAACTTGAGATAAATAAGAAAATAAAAATGTACACTGTACAGTTCAAAAAGGGACATTTGAAGAGTCAATGTACTGCATTGTTAGAAGTAAAAGGAAGATTCCAATGAATGAATGGAGGTTTTGTGGGCGTCGTCTCGTATATATTTTTTATTAAGTTTATATGAAAAAAAAATCTATAGAAATTAAGTATCCGTACGGATAATTTAATGTGACGCTTATTCACACCTGAGCGTTTCGAGATTTCATTTACATATTATATTATAGCGTAAGGTTAAGTAAACATTTCTACTGTATATTAAAATTAGATTACGTTGAAAAGAAGTTCTGTAAATAATGTCAGTTTTATTATGAGGCTCTATACCGGGCAGGTAGTGTGGGTACGAAATGTATTAAATTACTAGCGATCGGTTCGCGGTTTTGCTTGCCTAAATTGAGGTTTCTACCTATTTAATAAAATGGTTATTTTATAACTAGTTTTGTTTAGTACAATGAATAATTAATTGTAAGGGAACATTACCAAAATACAATAGTAAAAACTGCATTTAATTTGGATAAGTCGTTTTTGAGATTATCGTGCACCAACACACAGACAGACAGAGAACAAATTCCATTGTTTTGTTTTCTTTTACAACAATAAGTGCCCCTAACAATATTCTTTCATATATATCTCCCACGACGAACATCGATCAGTTACAATTTTATTATATGTATATAATACAAACGTATGCTAGCTGTAATGTTAAACGATTTTGGATGGGCAATTTTTTTTACTAAAATTATACTGGTTTTAAATATCAGTCGCTGTGAAGTACTTGAGAACAGGTTCTAATATGAGTTTAAGTAAAATACTGTTCACATATCTAGTTTTAATAGTAAATCGTTGAATGTTACGAGTCAAGTTGTAAATATCCAATTGCAATTGCTTTAAAATTAAATTTCTTCGTTATGTGTTTAAAATATAGAAGCACCTGTCATTTGTATGATTATTAAATTAACCTGTCTTCCCTGGTTAGGTAGATGGTGGTTTAGTATGATAGGTATTTTTGTGTTCTGAGTCAAGGGAAAATTTTATTTTTCTGTACGTAGTAGCTTTCTTGTGTATATATTTTTTTGCGAATTAAGTTCATTGCATTATAATAATTATTAACGTCTATTATGAATCCATGCATGAGTCCTTTTGGGTTCAAGCATGGATTTAACGTAGAGTGAAAAAAGGTTTAAACAAGTAAATAATTAAACATATAATCTTTATTATATAATAATATGCAAAAAAAATAATATGAATTTGAAATGAAAACTTGGAACGGAGTGGCGTCAAGCCATTCTTCGTTTTCAATGACTACCTTGCTATGTGGGAAAACGGTAAGATGAAAAAGTTAATAATATTTTTTGTTATATATATTTCAGATAGTAAATAAATTAAAGAAAAAATATAAAATATATAAAATTAAAAGAGCTGTATTCTCATGAATATTATTTCAACTAAGCTATATCTGAGTAGGTATAAAACTGCTAGCCGCTTCTTATTATTGTACATTTATCTTAATCAACTTTTTAATCTGACTGAATATATGCAAATAAACCATGCTTGAAAATAAACCTGCAATTTATAATATGCAATGAGCACAAATTAATCCCACTATAAGCCCCTATTAAATACTACAAACATAATAACGAACAAAATTAAACTACCTTGCAGATATTAACGTCGAAAATTATAATTTGTCCTGTCACGAGTATTAGATGGTCATTTACTTTGGCCGTTTGAGCTGAATCTGCTGACTTCATATTTAACAGTTACAAAGCAATTGGACCTCTAAACTAAATTACAGAAACTCAATAATGGAGTGTACAAGCAATAATCTTAGGAATCACAAATCAAGTTGTAAGCTGAACGCTTTCACGAGCACTGTAGGCGGGTACCAAGTCGCTTCCAGCCATTACGCGTGATATACGGATGTTTCATTTGCTGAACTTGTTGCTTGGACTATATTGATAATAAGATTCTATTAAATAGAAACATTGATATTGTTATGTGGAATGTTTTGAATGTTTTTTTTTTGTATTTCAATATGAAGATGGGAGTAAAATGTGCATATATGTTGATTATAAAATATAACAATAAATTTAATTGTAAAATATTTTAGTATTGTAGCAAATGCACTTTTTAAATGTGCTTCAATATATTTCACATGAGTAGTTCACTTTATCTGTATATAGGTATTTGTAATGTTCCATTACTGTAAAGTTACTAGGCTTTAGTTTCAATTTGAAGTTCTCATATGGATTTTTTTTCTTTCAGTCATATTCGTAGGACTCAATCATTGTTTTCATTCAAAAATATTATACATGTATAATAATTCTATTTGATAAGTTAAGAACGGCACGTTTTACCACTTAGTTCTGAGAGGACGAAGTATTAGTACCTACTTTGTTAGGAATGGTGACAGCTTTTTGCAAAAAAATCTATCTTTGAAATTTTGACTATTTACTAGATTCTACTAATTTTGAATATTTCAAATTTAAACACAAAAAACCCGCAAACAAAATCAAATTAAACTAAATACAATGATACTAATTTAAGCATTTATTTACGAGTACATATACATAAAAAAATATCACAAATTATTCATCCGTATGTATACCTATATATTAACTCAGTCCATAAAAACTAGCCGCACAGACCGTGTGTATCACATTACGAATAGCTCCGAACTGTCAAAATAGCTTATGTATACGCCATTTTATTAACACCGGGCACAATTGCGTTGTGGGATTCCTTACTCCTCTAGTTTATGTGACATTGAGATGCGTGGGCTTGACGCCGGTGGTCCACGAGCTAATTATTCCTTCCTATATTTCTTTATAGTATGTCCGAGGATATATGTTAGGAAATGTGTATCTGGTTGTTACCAATAGGTAATAAGCTTTGTGATTAATGGCGTTTGCCTTTGCCTTAGAATATAGTGCTAGGGAGATATGTATATGGTTGTTTTTTTTATTGGAATTGGTATATGAGCACTAAACATCTGATCTTGTTTCCCTTGTGTAATATTGAAGGGGAAACCCTCAATATTATTTGATTTTTGATCGTTAATTTACATTAGTATATAATTTTGAATTTTAATAGCCAACTTACATTGATATACATATAATCAAGTTAAGCTAAATGAGTAGTTCTATTCAAAATATTTACATGTTAGACATTTTACTAACTAATTCAATCTATGTTGGTTTCGAATACCTATATTTAATCATTAAGGGGGACGAAAGAAAAGCAGATAGAATTTATTTTAATTTAGAAATTTAAGATCAGAACTATTGTGAGCATTTTACAGTTTCAACTTTCAACAGCTATAAAAATATTAAATATATAATAATTTACAGTAATTAGGTATTCCATTTATTAACACACCCTAAAACAATATTTACAACAACAACAAATAAAAATCACACTACCAGCACTAAATATTCATTTTATATCCGGCTTGAAATTTTTTATCAACCGACCAACATTATCATGGACCGATCAATCACAAGTAGATTCTCTAAATTGCCAATGGATCCATCAAGATCCGAATCGTTTTAATTAGGAGCGGTGGCCAGCAATTATATCGGTGGCGGCGACCAGAATCCTTGGCTAGTCATTAGCCTGCCAATAAGTTATTGATTGGTGCTGATTGATCAAATATACGTGTGCGCCGGTCATTTGCATGAATCTCTGACGCTTTTAATGGGCGATCTAGACTAATTTGAAGAGTAGTGTAGTTGTAAATGCTGAATTATATAAATACACTATCCCATTAGTTAATGATTAACTGATATTTTTTAAAAAAAACCCTAGCTTAACGCTGTTTTCGCGTAGCAAAATGGTAACGAGGACATTCCGCTCTCTATATTTTGCCTGATACCGAGACATCATATGTTCAGTGGCAGAACTCACCACCGCGATTAGTCTTAACTATCAAAGTGAAGAAATGAAAAAAAATTAAATTAAATCATTCCTCGAGGTGGGTGTCGAACCCATAACCATGGTGTTTACTGTTAAACACTGTCCCACTGTGCTACGACAGCCTTTTTTATTGATAGTAATATAGGTGAAATAAAATAGAAAAGCCTAAGAAAAAAAAGCATTGAAAAAGAATACCTTTGAATATAGGGAATTTAAATTCACAATCATTTTGCCTATTCAGTGATATCTTAACTTTGCCACTAGGGCGTTTACAATATTCAACATAATTCTAATTTAACATTAATCATTGAATTATTATTTTTTATTATTTTTTCTATTAGGTAAAGTATTAATTAACAACCCAACCTCCAGTCAACTATAACCAAATAAAACATTATTAGCTCCAATAACCACCATACTTAACAAAATAAGTAAAAATCAGGCCGCGCTGTTAACATTCCGAAATTAATTATCCAAGCCGTGCTAAATAGTTGGTTGGCTCTGGGAAAGTTCAGTAGTCTGTACAATTAGTGTCTACGTACGAATTGTCCGTTTGGTCGTCATGCTATCTCTGAGTGCTTCAAATTGTGGATAATTGATCGTCAATGAGAACGCACGTGATTCTAAATTACGTATATTGGTGTCACCAAGGTATTTGAATGGTGTTAATATGAATTTAGCATATTATTTTATTAATATTAATAATATGAACGGGGTTAAACTAATGTTCTAGTACTAATTTTAATTTTAAGAAGAATTAACATGGTGCAGAGTTGAGTTCCGCCACTCAACTTATGATACTCTCTGCCTGCCCTACCCTGCCAAATGTACAAAATGCATGGTCAATCTGTTCAAATGTTCGGCATTTCCCTGAAATCGTATTTTGTTGGTTCTTAATTTCTTTTTGGCCAGTCGTGGCCCAGTGGCACAAGTGTGTGACTGTAAACGACTGGTTGTGGGTTCGATTCCCACTCGAGGAGTGGAAATTATATTTCCATTTTCTTCGCTCTGGTGTCGAGGTAAAGCGCGGTGTTAAGTTCCGCCACTGAACACGCAAGCCTCCGAATTCGGCGGAAAGTGGGGAACGGAGTATCTTAATACTAGGTTAAGGTAGACAGAGGCTACCCTACTGTGTGCAGGATACAGTGTGAAGCTAAAAAAAAAAAAAATTTCTTGATTATTCATAATTTCCGTTTTCAGTTTGACATCTTATACAACCAAATATGTTACTTCCGGTAATAATACATATCATACGGGCGGAAAAATGGCGAACGGAGTGTCTTGATACTAAGTTCTCTTTACCTATCCTGTTATGTGAGAAAAAGCATGAGACAGTTGTTGTTCTAATACATATGAATATAAATCTGATTATATCTTTAGATATACATACATATAATTACTTTAGTAATTAACGCTTATAATAACTTACAAAATAGAAATGCGTTTCATAAATCACTTTCAGTGTATAAGACAATACGATTGATCTTAGACTGCTTTATATACAAAGTAAACCAAACAATATTATTTTAAATATATTAAGTAATGAGTCGCTTTAGTAATATTACATTATTTTAGGCGGTAAATTTACTAATAGTAAAATGGTGGTTTTTTGGACGCCCCATCAATTTAGATTAGCCCGGTAATAGCCTGCATACTTAGCCACCCCCTAAGATAGCTTAATGTATGGAAAACTTAACGTATAAGAAAATTTCGAGCCTATTATGAGTTGCCGTGACGATCTTTTATACATGGTACGAGCAATTTTGATCGTGTACGAAAATAATAATGTAATTTAAATAACGAGGTTCCCGGAATACATGTATAACATTTTTGAATTATTGGTTATGTTATTTGGTTATATTTAATTAAATGTACTTTACATAATATACGTATGTACAATTAAGGATACTTTTCTTGTTTTAAAGCTATCCATTTTTTATAAATAGCCAGATGAATTTCTGATAATACTTTATTGGAATATCAGAATTCAATAATAACAACGAGACTAAGAACTTCTTAAAGCTATTAGTCAAAGAGAACCTAGCTTCAAGACACTCCCTTCTTTAGTTCCTAACTAAAGCCAAAACATTATTTTTTGGGGCATTAGAACTCAACGCCTAAACCATAAATATTGCACAATGACGTACTAACATATATTCATAAATAAAGTTATATTTGATCCCACAACCGTTGCCTATAGTGACATTACTACAATTGAGCTAGTATGATTATTTTAAAACAGTATTTGATTTGATTGATTATTTTATATATGGAGTAAATATTAACAAATTAATGATATATTTATAAATCACAGTAAAGTATTAAGACGATATATTCCATCTACAACCATATGTAATATGTATAGAAGTTAATTTCTGTAAGTTGGTTGATATGCGGTTAATAAATTAGTGAACTCCCGTGGCCCCTGTTACTTTGCTTTAATTTCTTACAAGGCTTAAAAGAATTATAAAGGCTATTTTAGTTTAATACTAGGTAGTCTTAATAATGGATAAAATATATGTTAGGTACATTTTGGTTTAGATATTTTTAAATTGGCATATATAGAATATGCTTTATTTGGTAAAAATATTTGAAAAGAATTAAGAATAATTTATTATTTTTGAGTTTTATAGTAGCTGTTATGATATTTAATTAACTAAGTAAGGACAGATTATGTAAAGGATGAAGCGTAAGCTATTAAAGTGGGATACGTTTTTTATATTTACTTAGGTCTAGGCTGAGACCTTGTGACGAATCGATCCTACTCTAGATAGTAAATAGGAGATTTTTTTTCATTTGTATATTTAAGAATACTAACGATTAAATAAGGTTTAATGTGGTGCCTTTGACCAAAAAATAAACAAAATGAAATATACTCAAATGGGCAAAATATAATTTGGGCTTACTTAGGTACATTATATATCAGATAAATTTTAGAAATCCTCACTATCTTTTTTTCTTTTTTTTAAGAAAGACGAGAAGTTAGAAATCACACATTTCCATAATATACGCAATTTTGTGAAAATAATTTCAATTCTTTAAATTAATAAATTTACATGTTCGATTTTGACGCATTTCCGCAAATAGCACGATAGAGAGACAATAGAGTTGAGACACTCTGTGAAATTTCGTTACATTTCTTCTTCTAAGTTGTTTTAAGGAATTGTCTTTATTGTGTATTAAATGACAAAACTCAACGCCACATTTTATCTTATCAGAGAGTGAAAAAACGAGAATAATTGAACCAAAAGATAGTCCTTAAATTCGAATTTACATAATATATACGCTGACTGTTACTTACATTGTCATGCTACGCCCAGCAACTAGCTGCCCGTTCCCGGCTTCGCTGCGTGAACTACATAACTGCTTCGTTATATTGAAACCCTCGGGGGTGTATTTTTAAAAGATAAAGTAGCCTATGTTTAAACTCAAATTATCAACTACATTTATGCCAAAATTCGTTATAATCGGTCAAGTGGTTTAGATTATTCATATAAACTTACATCCCCTATTAACCGCTAAAGGGTTGACCCTTTAGCGATTGATTTTTGAAAAAATAAGTAGTCTATGTTAGACCCAGTAACTCTTACTACTTTCATTTTAAATTTTATCCAAATCGGACCGGTACATTAGCCTAGAAAGCGTGAAAGACAAACACACAGACCTTCGCATTTATAATATAAGTATGGATTATGAATACACATATTCTATTATAAACAGATACTTACAATAACCTAAGCAAAATTAACGTAAGTAAGAAAAATTGTTCGCGTGCTCCAAAATCATTACGCTGTTGTCATAAGGGTTAATAGGTCCTAGAATCATACGATATGATAATAAAAACGGCCTTTTAAGTCTTTAAATTGTCATTATATGTTCAGACATTTTCATGACTGCGACGTGGACTAATCAATGTCGTATTAAGAATTTTTCCCCTGCTCGTTTGTGAATAGCTAACCAGCGTCATTATGGGCATTGTGTAATTGTTTCTACTTATGGATTTTATTTTATTTTATTTTTTTTTTCTTAACATGTTAAACGATTGTTTGTTGTTACTGTAGTTTAAAGTATTATTTAGATATTTATTAGGTTTACATGTGGTTTACCTATAGCTTTTTTCCTTAGTGATATAGGTATGGATAACAATATGAGAATGAAAGTTACTGGTTTGGTTGGACTGGATATTCTTCTCTTTTGTTCTTAGAGTTACACGATTGGGAAATCAACGTCACACGAATACTTAACTAAAATAATGAATATATAAACAGCTATATACATACATATAAAATTTTAATTACTACTCAAAAAGTGCTCACTGTCTTGTTGTCTTGTTTAATTAAAAATCAGTAACAATATCCTACAAAAAAAAAAATTAAATACCTCCATTGAAACATTCCTTTCAAATTTGTAAAGAGTTATTCACACCTCGGAAATTGAAAGACATTAGAAAACATTAGATACATTAGAAAACATTCTTAGATAAAAAATTGAGGGTAGCGGGAAAATTGAAAACCGCCCAATATAATTTCGGCAGTTTAAAAGAGGGGCGGATTCGAATCCCGCTACGTTCAAATTTTTAAATATTTTCAAAAAATATCTCTTAACATAAGTCATACCATAACATTCCATTTCAGGTATAATAGTTTAATAAAAATAAATTAAGAATTAATATATTTTTAAAATTTCATAATAAATATATAAGATGTACATATATAAACGTAATGCATATATAAATGTACAATATACACGTACCTATATCAAATTATACAGGAAACAATTTCATTTGTCAAACAAAGTTAAAAAAGAATCGTACGTGACGAACAGAAACTCATTACAATTATCATTAAAACTACAATGAAACTACTGAACTGTGGCATTACGGAACTATCAAATGAAAGAAGAGGTAGACGGCATTTTTATTGTTTATAGCAGTCAACTTTTAATTTGACTGAGTTTGGATGCGTGATGTCGTGTCATTATTTTTATTACTTTCGTATTTAGTAGGGTTATACTGTCTTAATAGTTGGGAGTAAGGTTGTATATATGTATGTATGTCGTGTGTTAGGTGTAACTTAATGTTGTTGTGATAGGTGTAACTTAATGTGTGTTTAAATTTTAGCTAATTAACTTTTGTGTTCACTTTAACCCACTTAACAGATTGGAGAGTTAGAGAATTAAGAGTCATGATGCTCCGTTTTCTGCTTTCAGTTCCAGTTTAAGACGTTGGGTTTTAAATGAAACTCTGCGTCGTATTTTGAATGAAAATAGGAGGGAAATGAAAATAATTTATGTCTATCTTTGGAGTGATGATTGAACCCATAATCATCATATTTATAGTAGGACGTGTCCTACTGTGCTAATAGGGTGAATGGTTTTATAATCATTATAAAATTGTATTAAGATGTTACTAAGGCTTGAAACAAAGTGATATGGGAGTGAAAGTGGGTGACTTGAAGGTAAACTGCCTGTTGTACGCAGATGATGCAGTGCTTATTGCATCATCAGAATGCGAGTTGCAGGCATTGGTCACCATCCTGAAAGATGGGTGTGAAAATAATGGTCTAAGCCTGAATGCGAGTAAAACTAAGATTCTGGTGTTTGAAAGAGATGAAGAAAGAACGGAATGCAAGATCATGGTTAACAGAAAGAAACTAGAGCAAGTGAATGAGGTGGTATACTTGGGAAGTATGTTTAGCAGAGATGGAAGGTATGATATGGATGTTGAAAGGCGTATTGCTGCCGGTAACAGGGTTAACGGTGCCCTCGTTGCGTTGATGCGACGGCGGAACGTGAGCATACATAGTCGGTACCAGCACTGCATTGTGCACGTTTAGCTGTGCACAATGCAGTGCTGGTACCGACGCTGCTACACGGCAGCGAAACGTGGGTATTGCAGAAGAAGAATGAAAGAAAGATGAATGCTGTGGAGATGAGATCTCTTCGAAAGATGTGCGGAGTCAGCTTAGCTGACCGAATCCGCAATGAAGAGATACACAGAATGGCAGGTATTAGCGAGAACGTCATAGTAAGAATGAAAAAGGGCGTGCTCAGGTGGTTTGGGCACGTCGAGAGGATGAGTGATGGAAGAATGGTAAGAAAGATTTATGAAGCAAAGGTGAGTGGTAAGAGAGGCAAGGGGAGACCTCGGTTGACCTTCGAAAACACAGTATCGACGATACTGGAGGAAGGTCACGTAAAAAGCATGAGGACCCCCCGGAGGGCGTGTATGAAGAGGTTGATGACAGTGGACGAGGCGAAAGAAGTATGCAGGGACCGTAGCGTTTGGCGCTCCGTTCTCTCTGACTACCCCGCAAGGGATACAGCGTGAAGCTAAAAAAAAAATGTTACTAAGGCTTGAGGTTACCAGTTTACGAGTAAATTCGCGTTGTCTTAGAAAAAAGTATCTATGTCATTTTATACGAAAGTGTTTCTTATCTACATGGTACTGAGTAGGCTAATTTTTATTAGGTAGGTAATATTTATTCATCTTGTTTTTTTGTTATCTACTGTTATAATACAGTTTCTATATTTGTTTTTCATTTTTTCTCCATATATAAACAATAGGTATATATGAAACAATAGGTAAAAAGTTAAACAATAGGTAATAGGTATATAATCGTTAATGCATTAGTTTAACGATAAAAAATGACTTAAAAAGTCACTGTATTAGAAAAAACCAAACAAATAATCATCTATTAGTACAAAAAGTAATGCTTATTATTTCAAATTATGCACAAATCACAATAAGGGTAGTTGTCGCTCACAATGGTAGAGTTAAAAAGGCAAGGCAATTTCATTGTGTACTGAAGAATTATGACGTATGAGAAATCGGCATTTGCGAATCGTTTAAGTTATGCCGAGGAAATTGCAAACAATTTTACATAATAGCATTTGAAGCTTTCATATCGCTATTTGCTTATGACGAAGCGTCTAAGGTTGTCTGGATAGGTGCAGAATTTTTATTGACAAGTAATGTTTGCTTGTTTGGAGATGAATAAATTGTTTTTCTTTTTTTGTTTTTGAGTGCTTTTTTAATCCATTGTTTAGTATTTTTATATAGAACAAGTAGTATAGTACAACTTAGTCAGTATTGACTGTTTAAGCGTGAAGTGCGGTTTTTGTTATGTTCTTAACGAAATTTCGAAAAAATATCTTTTCTGTCATCTGACGTTTAACAGAGTGGACGTATATCGTGAGCTTCCTATAATTTAATTGCAAAACCATTAAATAACAAACATAATTGCAACAAAAGTACTTTTTGCAAAAAGTGTGGACGCATTGAAGTGTAGTGTATAAACATTTTTCCATCTACAGTTATAAACATAGTGTTAAATTAGTAAATAATTATTCAGTGTGATAGTTAATAAAAATTAAAGTGGGTAGTGGAAAATAACTCATAAAGTAATATTCAACGCTCTTTGTTTGAATAATTCACAAGCATAAACTGAACCACTAATTTGACAATAATCATTAATATACTGTTGGAATAGTGGAGTTAGCACCTGCCTATACTCAGAACATCTACCGGAACCAAGATCGATTCCCCCCACCGCGGGCGAAGAACTTTTTCTATCATTATTTTATTTTAACTACAATTAAATTAATTTACTTCATTTTAACTACAATTAAATTGATTTATTTCATTTTAACTACAATTAAATTGATTTATAACTAGTAAAATAATAACATAATGGTTGGAACGTGCGAAGCATGCCAAGCCCACATCAGCGTTACAATGAAACGTATAAAATGCAGTCAGTGCAGTCGCATATATCATTCTGAGTGCGTAAGGTTTAGCGGAGACTCGGTTTCTGCAAGAACTCAATGGAAATGTCCAAAATGTGTAGCGGCCGCACGTAAAGGTGGGGACAATAATAACACACCGGTACGAATTGAAAAATCAAGTAAACCCCAGCGCTCAGTCGACACTGATCCCATTGGCATTGCACTAGAGCATGAAGTATACGTGGTTCCACCGGATCACGTGAATTTAATCAACCGATTCGAAGGAGTTCTCGACGCTAAGCTTAAAACGATTAAACATGAAATCGTAGAAGAACTAAAAGAAACTATCATCACAGAAATTAAAAGAGAAATAATCTCATTGTCCTCGGAATTCTCTCAACTGCAAGCCTCTTACTGTCAACTTCAAACTGAAAATGACAGTCTAAAAAACGACGTATGTGCGCTCCAAAAACAAATTTCTCTCTGCGATGATCAGTTATCAGAATTACGTTCTCAATTTGGTAAGCAACAACAACAGGCAAGAATTAATAACCTAGAAATTGTAGGACTGCCACAAACGAACAGTGAAAATACAATTGATCTTGTAAGGAACATCGCTAAATACGCTGGAGTTGAGTTGAACCACGACTGCATTGAATTTGCGCACCGAGTCCAGCCGCAAAAAACTATAGCCGGACGACCAAAATCTATTGTAGTCAAACTAAAAGACAGGCTGTGTAAGGATAAAATACTCTCAGGACTGAAAAGGAAGAAAGGCATTTGCACAAAGGACATATGTATTGAAGGCGCAGAAAAGAGATTTTTCGTTAATGAACATCTAACCCCTGAAAACAAACAATTACTAAAAACTATTAAAACAGCAGCACGTGAAAAAGCTTACAAGTTTGTTTGGGTTAGGAACTGCAATATTTTTTTTAAGGAAAAACGAAGAGTCACCAGCATTAAGTATACGCTCAGAGAAAGACTTAGACAAGATAAAATAATAATTGATGTATTGTCATTAATTTTTTGTTCTACTACGGATTTCACTGTATATATTCTTAAATTGTTGGCGTCTTTATACATGTTTTGGCAATATTCACAATACACGCACTACATACACATTTCCCATTCACCTAAATACTCATATAGCAAATTCCATGCATTCAAACGACGATACACAAACTTAAATAAAGAAAATAGTAACTTAGCCATACCAATATCATTCCAGTTCTCAATCAGTACATTGGTACATTGTTACGGAATCAGTCAAAAACTACATACTATTAAATTTAATAAATTATGTCAGCTTAATATTATGGTACTTATTACGGATACTATCAGGCGCTAATCCCCTACAAATATTTTATCAAAATGTACGTGGATTATGTACTAAAACTAATGAATTTAGACAAAATATTCTTAATCATAATTTCGATTTAATTTTAATTACTGAATCATGGTTGGCAAATGGTATCTATGACTGTGAAATCTGCGACAGCAGATACGATATCCTAAGATGCGATCGAAATATTGAAACCTCCACAAAAAGAAAGCGTGGTGGTGTACTTCTTTGTGCCCTAAAAAAATTACACATCCAACACCGTAGTGAATGGGCTTGTCATGGTGTCGAATCCCTTTGGGTAACTATACCTAGCGAACATTTGAAAAATCAAGGACATCGAAACATCCATATTGGGTTAATCTACGCGCCCCCAGACGATCTATTATCATCTCGTCTTGAATCAATAACATCACGTCTAGCTGAAATTACTTCCAAGCAACCAAATGACTACATCATTCTAGCGGGTGACTTCAACCTGCCGAATGTTAAATGGTCAGATACTGGACCTATAATACAAAAACAAGGACCAGCCAATTTACAAAACGCTACGGAGAATTTTATAGACATATGCAATCTTTCTGATTTGAAACAACATAATACAGTTGTCAATAACAAAGACAGAACCTTAGACCTGATATTTAGCAACATACATTTTGAAGTATATCACTGCCCCTACCCACTCGTCTTAGAGGACGCGTATCATCCATGTCTTCAATTCAACCTCGCCAACCTGCAGATTCGTAACTTGCGCAAAAAACCTGTTATAAAACCAAATTTTTTCAAAGGGGATTATGCAAAAATAAATGAATACCTATCTAGGATTGATTGGTATGACATATTAAAAGCAGATTCAATGGTTGACGTTATCGACACGTTTTACGCAATTTTAAGAGACGCTATCAAGAATTTCGTTCCAATAGAAACGAAGTTCAAGAATAACTTTCCAGTGTGGTACTCCAAATCATTAATCCATGTAGTAAAAGAAAAGCTACAAAAGCACAAACTATGGAATGTGGGGAAAAACCCTCGAGATTACGATGAGTTTGCTATATTAAGGACGAGACAAAAACATCTCCAGAGTAGATGCTATGCTTCATACACTCAACGTATGCAAACCTTCATACGCAAGGACCCTAAACAACTTTTTTCATTTACAAAATCATTGAGAAGCAACGAAAACGAATACCCTACAAAACTTACTCTGGGAGATACTATATACACAGATGAACCTTCGATGTGTAGAGGATTCAGTGAGTATTTCGAGAGTGTTTTTATAAAACCTGCTAAGAATTATAACATAACAAATCAACCTAACATATCTCAGAATGGATCCATTAGCAAAATCATTATCGAAGAAAAAGATGTTTACAATTTGCTCAAAACGCTTAGGACTGATAAAGGGCCAGGTAGTGACGGCATTCCCCCCTTCTTTCTAACCAAGTGTGCTAAAAATCTAGCTAAACCACTTTCAATTATTTTTAACCTTTCCGTTAATGTGTTTTGTACTTTTCCCGACGTATGGAAAGAAGCTCTTATAGTACCAATCCACAAAAATGGTTCTAAAACAAAAATTGAAAATTACCGACCGATTTCTGTCCTGAACGCAATGAGCAAGCTGTTCGAAAAAGTGGTTTACAAACAGATATGCCCCATTCAAGGTCCATTCCCTACGAACAACACGGTTTCATGAAGAATCGCTCAACAGTCTCCAATTTGGCCATCTTCACAGACTTTATACTGCAAAGCATGGATGAAAGATGCCAAGTAGACGTCATCTACACAGATTTTGAAAAAGCGTTCGACCGCGTAGATCACGTGATTTTACTTCATAAACTGAATACTCTTGGGATAAATGGAAACTTGCTTCGATGGTTGACATCTTATATAAAAAATCGTATGCAGGCAGTAGTAACAGGCAGTGCTAGAAGCGATTTTGTATTCATATCATCAGGGGTACCTCAAGGATCCATTTTGGGGCCTCTTCTATACAATGCATATCTTTTTGACATCGGCATTTGTTTCAAACATTCACACTATTTGATGTTCGCTGACGATAAAAAAGTTTATTTTAAAATAAGATCATTCGAGGATTGCCTTAAATTACAAGATGATTTAAATGCCCTGACAAAATACTACGCGAAAAACAGAATCACAGTAAACGTTAAGAAATGTCATCATATAACTCTGACTCGTAAAAAAATAAAAATTAATTTTGACTATAAAATCAATGACACGACCATTGCTAAAAAATCCACCGTTACAGATCTAGGCATTAAAATAGACACTAAAGTTTCAATGATTGAACACATTGACGCAGTTTCAAATAGGGCGTATAAACAACTTGGTTTTATTAGGCGAGCAACGCAATCATTTAATAACATTGATTGCATAAAAATACTCTACTTTGCATACGTTCGAAGTACCTTGGAATATGCAAGTAGTATATGGTCACCTCTATATAAAAAGCATACTCAGAGACTCGAATCTATACAATATAAATTTCTCAAATACTTAGCGTACAAAGATTTTAAAAAAATTGACAGTTATGAAGAAGCCTGTATTTATTATAAACTAGATTCGTTAGAACAAAGACGAAATCAAAGGGATATGCTATTACTACAAGCAATTTTAACTGGTACGATGGATTGCCCCAGTTTGGTGTCAACATTTTCTCTAAATGCCTCCTCTTTTAGATCGGGGTTTCGCGATCTACTAGTTGTTCCTAAATGTAACACAAATTATGCAAAAAGCTCTATAAGTGTGCGTCTAGCACGAACATACAACAATTTATTTTCTCATTTAGACCTGTTTCACTTATCCAAAAAACAATTGAGGAATCAAATAATACTATCTCACCGCCAAAAATAAACACACACACACACACACACACACACACACACACACACACACACACACACACACACACACACACACACACACACACACACACACACACACACACACACACACACACACACACACACACACACTCATACACGCACGCACAAACACATATACAAATACCCATACATTTATTTTCTTGTCTGAAGCGTCAACAATCTTGTTTAGACCTACTTTCTTTTTGTTATCCACTTTGTTAAATATATTATATTAAGCACTTTATATTGTAATGTTTGTGGCCATAGTCTTCATGAAATTTAAAAAACTGTACAAATATAATCTGTATACGCTGTTGATTACAAATAAATAAATAAATAAATAGTGTTCTCCTACACTTTCCAAGAAGCCTATTAAGTTTTTGACATACTAAATTTTTGATGTCTACACGGCTAAGGCTGGGCGTTGTCTGTCAGCCGGTTAATATAACGCAACAGCTTAATATTAGTATATTTAATAGCTATACTTTTATACATCATATCACATCAATTACAAAGCACCTGCTAAAACAAATTATGAGTTATCAGCGTCACTCTTTTTCTGCCAAGGTGAGTAATCAAAACAAAACCTAGTGACAAGACACTCCATTCTCCATATTAAATATTATTTCACGACATTCCGTATGTAGCGGAGCTCAACGCCGCGATTTGTCTTGTTTACAGTGGGAGTTTAATACAGGGATTCTAAACGCTCCCATGTATACTAATTATTTTTACTCAGTTTTTGACGGTTAAAATGAATATTTGTTTAGGATATAAGGAAATTTTGTTCGTAGCTTTCTAATAACGTGATATCTAATAACAGTTACTTACCTGAATACAAGTGTAGATTTTTTTTATCAATTTCACTCTTTTTTCCGCATAACAAGGTACTCTTGGAGAACCCAGTGTTTAAACACTTTGTTCTAGACATGGCTATATATGCCGCATTCTAAGAAATGATAGATATAGCTTCACGCTGTATCCCGCACACAGCAGGGTAGGGGACCTAGTGTTAAGACATTCCGTTTCCCACTTTCCGCCGGATTTGGAGGCATTGCGTGTTAAGTGGCGGAACTTAACAAAGCGAAGAAAATGGAAATCGAACCCACAACCAGTCGTTTACACGCTTGTGCCACTGCGCCACGATTGACCCCTCTATGAAATGATTATATATTATTTAAATTTTTCTGGTACCTTAGCCAAAGTGCGGCGTTGAGTTCCGCCACGTAACACACAATGATGAACAGTGGAGAACGGAGTACATATATACAACTAATATCGATAAATTTATAAATTAAAATTCAATACATTCAATAAAACCACTCGCCTTCAATTTTAATAATAAAACAGTTCACTTTCGACTACAAGGAAAATTGTTAGGTAAATGCAAACATTTATTATTTAAATGATAATTCGATGTATCTGGTGAATTCGTAATATCAATATTTTAAATTTGTTTACTAGGATTGTCTTAGCAAGGGCTCTTAATGCTGTATAAAGTAGAATGTAGTTTAATTGAAATTTTGTTTTTGAAGATTATAAGTTTGTTAAATAGCCAATCGTGGCGTAGTGGCATAAAGTGTGACTGTAAAGCGACTAGTTGTATGTTCGATTTCCACTCGAGGAGTGAAAATATTTAATATTTCCATTTTCTTCGCTTTGGTGTCGAGATAAAGGCGTTAAGTTCACATTTAACTTGTGATTTAACACGCAATGCCTTCGGAGTGTCTTAACACTAGGTTCCCTCTGCCTACCCTGCTTGCTGTGTGCGGGATACAGCGTGAAGCTAAAAAAAATTACGTTGGTATCATTTACATAATTTCATACAAGTAATGGGTTCAATACCAGCATTGGAAATTAGTTTTTTTTATGAGATCAGAACCATGTTATTATTAGATTATAGCAAGTAACCATGAGTAGCTGCTGTATTTCTGTTGGTTAAGTTAGCGTCTCTATATAGTTTGATTCAAAGGGCTCGGCTGTATTTAATTAAGAAAGATATTTTATTTAATACAAAATTATATTATATACAATATTTAGAATGGCTACTTTAAATATATTTTTTTTAGCTTCTCGCTGTATCCAGCACACAGCAGTGTTGTCAGAGGGAACCTAGTGTTAAGACTCTCCGTTTCCCATTTTCCGCCGAATTCAGAGGCTACTTAGTCAAACTAAATGTTTATACTACAAAGTCTATATTACAACTACCGATCATCATCTCTTACTGTGAGATAGCCCAATTGTGCCACTATGTCATATAACTCATGCTTTTTTATAAAATTATGATTATTTTTCTTATTTTATTACATTAAATAAATTTTCATACCCATAGACGTGTGTGACTAAACAGCGATTAATATTCACAGAAGCTGGTGATCCTAACCGTTTACATATTTGAATTAAACAGAATAATCATAAGAAGAGATTATTTTGATTATTTCTGCGTTCATATTACATGTGATTTAGGTAAATATTGACATTAAGTGTAAGTAATGCGTAGAACGCACTGTCGTGTTTCTATAGTACCTATCTACTGATTATTTGAATAAGGTACCGTTAATGTGTTATTTGATAGGTTCCATACTTCAGTTGTTCGTAATAAATGTTTTTAATTTCTTTTTCCTATATATCTTATAATTATTATTGTTTGCTATTTTATAGTAGGTAAAATACCTTTACTAGACGAGGTTGATCTTTGGATTTTAACTTTTCGTTATTAAAAATCAATACATATTCAGTACTTTTAAATGTTCGTGATATTTTTAAATAGAACTTATACCTATAGTTAATATTATTCGTAATAATTATATAACAATAGGGTCGAAATAGATAAAAATAACAAAATGCTATACGCATTACTCTGTCAAAGTAAATTGAATAGTTAAGGAAGTACATACATCGAAGTTACCATATAGCCTCCATGCCAAACCAACTAGCTGCAAACCTCATCAAATAGTAAAAATCGAATCACACAAGTAATTCGCAATACAAATCCTTCAGATCCACTTCACATGATCAGCGACCTTTGGAATTACCACGTCGATTCGCCACGAAATATGAATGCTAAATTCAACCCGCCCCACTGAAAGCTTAAGAAAATTCCATGAATGCAAAATAAGCCACTAACAACCGAACGTATTGTCTTCGTTCGTGTTCGCCTGATTAGAACTTACTGTAGATTGTATGGGCCACTTTTGCCGTGTTCTTTATGACACATGAAAATGTCAGCTGAGCATAATTTAAGTTTTCGGTTATTCCTCCATATACATAATATAACTTTGCTTTTATATCTGCTATTCAGGCTTGAAGCACAAGAGGCGAGTTGACACGAAACAAGCGCACAATGCAACAAATTTAACGCAATAAACTAATTTTCATCATAAATTATAGAACTTGAAATAGTTATAACCGTATAATCGTAAAGCCATTTGGCATAAAAAGTTATCAAACAACAATATAATTGGTGTAAATATAAAAGCCGTCCTAGAAAACACTCGAAGTAAAATAGAAACGCGGCCGCGTGGCAAAACTGGCTAACTTTTAAAACGTTATATGGGCGGTAATAAAACGTTCGTTCCCGTACAAGCACAATACTTGCAGAAATATTTTTGAATACGGAATTAGGTTTGTCAAAAACGCGGGGAGCAGATAAGGCAGAAAAAAAAAACAAATTTGTAACGGGTAAAGTTTTTGGAGGCCGAATGTCTCCCTTGGGTGCTGAATCTTCGTCGGCGTGGCTCGTAAAACGCGGGACGTGGGCAAGCGGGCAAATTTGTCCTGAGAGCGACCTATGACGTTTTGATGGAACGCTCCCCGACCGATTCGCTACCCTAGATTCATATTCATAACCGAAACTACATTTCATGCGGCGTCATTTTTAACTGATAAAGTTGACGTTTTATTTAGCATTTGCATATCTTTGAGCTTTGATGGCATAGTGCCTAAGCGTTTACAGAGATTGGTTCGTTAAAAATATCATTAAAAGTTAAACTAAACTCGAAACAACTTGAATAAATAACAACGATGTCCCTTGCATGATGCTCGCCTCTTCAAAGAATGGCACCCGTGTCTAAGCTATCTTGTAGGAATTTTAAATTGGACGAATCGCTCAAATGTAAATGGTTTTCCTTTATACCCCATCCTCTTGGGCAGCCCACCCCCGACTCGCGCGCCAGAGGCGACTGGCATACCAACACACGCACACACATCGAGAGCCTACGTCGCAAATCACCAATCGAGTAAGATCCCTTTGCTTACATACGTCATCCGTGCTCTTTCGCCGTTTGCATAGAGAAGCGGGAGGTTTTAAGGTGCAAGGTATATTGGTATCGTTAAGACGCATACATACGTGCATCTCACACAGCCACATATCTCATCTGGAACGTACTAGTGGAAGTAATGCGAGTGTGAATACGTAAAAACGCGTCGCTCGCGAGCTCAAAAACGCGAAAAGCAATACTATGTCTTCATAGCGGTGCAGGAAATCTTTTCGGGGGCTCTAACAAAGGAGAGAGTTGCTATCGGGAAGGGAAATCTCGTGTGTTTGATGCGTTATCAAATTCGTGCCTAGACTATTTGAATATGTATATTTCAAGGATTGTCCTTGTACTTTTTATAATATATGTATATTATTTTGTTGTGTTGTTATGAAGGCAAAATTAAGCGTGAATATTTTTGTAAATATAGGTATATCTATTTAAATGTTTATTAAACATTATGTCTTATAGTAAATTTGATAATAAACGACTTAAAATGTCTGTTATATCATTCTATTTTTCCAATAAAACAAAAATTAAATTAAATATACTGATTTTTACCATCTCTCCTGTGTTGATATAGTAAATGACAAATTATATTAACTACCTTTCAACTTTAAGCCAATAATCAAATCAAAGGAGTATCCAAAGAGTATTTTATATATAAATTAGTTCGAAGAAGCCTTTAACATACGCTTTTATAAGTGCTATTTGCTAATGATAGTCAGGAAGGTCATAAAAGTTTAATGTGAAGGAATGGCTGATTAATTAGAGAAGCTATCGGCTTATCGAAACCCGCCCAGCCTGATAGGTTTTCTTGATAACAATAGGGTTTGGCATACCGCTCTATCAAATTAGTGTGTTTTATCATTAGTTCATTCTAACGAGTCATATGTACTTTTTTGTACTTAAAAGTAGGTTTTAGTTCCTGTTGGATCAGTTTACAGTGAATATTTTTTTGATTTTACTTATTAAATATCGTTTTATGTAAGAAGAAAGATTAATTATATATATTTACCGAAGCTCTTTGCAATCTTTCTTACTTACCTCTTCAAAAAGAATAATAGCGTAACACTGTAATATTACGACAGCGTCTGACACATTACACATTCGCGATGGTTATGGGTTCGATTTAAACCCTAAAGTGGAGAACAAAGTGACTTAATACAAAATTCTCTCTGTCTACCTACTTCGCTACACAAGAAAAAGTGTGAAGCTGAAATAAAAATAATGTAATGGTAATTTAACCGAAATAATTTAATGGTAATTACAGTTTTTTAAACATAATAATTCTATATTAAATATTATAATGTACAATTGCTTGAATTAAAAAAATATAAATAAAATTAGTTACAGCTATCCACCACTAGATGGCGCAACACAAACCGATTCCTTCCTCTTATTAGTATTTTGTATTCCGTTCGTATAAACTGTAAAAATTTATTTCTCATAAGATAAAACATCTTCGTACTTTTCTTGTTAAATAAGTTTCATTTTCCCGAAGTTGCCAAACTTTTCAGTTTTAATGAATGAACTCGACTGCCAATACTTTTTCCATTTATAAGTTAACCGTTGGTTCATAACTTTTATATTAATTTTCCGATAAGGTGCTTATTTATTATAATGCTATAATAATTATTAATATAGAATACTTATAGATCGATTCGTTATTATTTGCATGGTGAAATCAACATCACTTTTAATACAACATCTAATACTCAGTAGGCATATATATAATTTTAAATATATATTTTTAAAAAAATTATAAAATATTAATTTCAAATTATAAAAAGTATAAAGGTAAGTAAAGTCATGATATAAATGTATTATGTGCAGTATATTCTTCTTATAACTGCTGGGCTTTATTTTACAGTCAACCGATTTATAAACATTACAACTTATTTTAAAAAACAATAGAGATGATTTTTTGCTATGAGTCGTGGCGCAGTGGCACGTACGTGTGACTGTAAACGACTGGTTGTGGGTTCGATTCCCACTCAAGGAATAGAAATATTTAATATTTCCACTTTCTTCGCTACCCTGCTGTGTGCGGCTAAATAACGTGAAGCTAAAAAAAATGGTATGAACAAAGTAATAATAATAATATTTTTATACAGAAATTCTTAATTCCTTCCTAGAAATCATCGTTCATTTTGTTATATGTATGTTTTAAGGGTATATATCATTTTCTTTGTGACTATTGCAAGCGTATAAAAATATCAGTTTGTAATGAAATTAAAAAAAAATAAGCACATAAAATAAGAACTTTCATGCTTGTTATTTATTCGGAGCTTAGAGAAAGAAGAATATCTAAAACAACCTTTTTCACTAGGTATTCGATACGTGACAGTAATTTTTAAACTAATTTCAAATATATCTGTCAATTAAATAAAATAGTGAATTATATTTTTATTATTAAATTTTATCGTGGAGGGACACCTATGCATTTTTTTACGAAATATACTCGTATACGGACGAAGGGCTAGAATGTTCATACGCAGACGAAGGGTATAAAGGCAAAAAAAAGCCTTAGAAATACAAAAAAAATATTTAATAAATATTACGCACACTACCATATGTGTGCGTCATTTAGGTTTACAAATATTGCTAATTTCAAAATTATAACTATAATTACACACTGACAAACACTGATAACTAGCAAAATTAATAAACGTTATTTGGACAACAGAATAAATAAGTAAAAGCTTCTTTCTGACATTATTTAACTTTACACATCTGTCACATATATACGATATTCAAAAATAATTTAGTGTTTAAAACACTTCGTTTTCCACATAAATTTCGTATATATAAAACTCTTGCGTTACTGACTGACTGAACGGACAGCCAAAAGAGCCGAAGAAAGCTGATTTCTGGCGTATATTCTTTTGGAAGAGATATGTGGAAATTATAGGAATGAACTGAATAAACTAAATGAATAACGCACCCACAACTCTAATGTCGTGGATGTCCATGGGCGAAGGTAACCACTTAACACTAGTTGGGCCGTTTGTTCGTTTGCCTCCTCTATTTCATAAAAAAAATGAATTGAATGAATGAAATAAATGAATGTGTGGCAGAGCTCAGCGCGCTTTGTCCTGTTCACTAGATCAGAAAATAAAAATATTTAAATTATGATTATTCCGTCCAGTAGTAATCGAAGCTAAAACCAATCACGATTTCAGTCAGTGTCCCAGTGCACCACAGTTTAATAATTTCTCTCTTGGTTTCTTAACTCGTACACGACGGGTTTAGATTCTGTTGAGATATATGATATTTACGAAATAATTTATAATAAATTATTTTTTTTGTTTAAAAACCTTATCTAGTAAAAGTGATATATAAGGCAGTAGTTGCAAAGTGAGATACATTAAGCGCGATGACTACATCGGTGGACTCGATACCTGCTACCTATAGAAAATGATTAAGATAAAGTTATTTTTCTTATACCGCTTGATATTATATTTGAATAAAAACCAGAGAACATAGTGTCTTGACACTAAGCTCTCTCTATTCGGTTCTATGTGCAAAAGCTTTAGCAGATCAGAAGAAAGTCATTCTTATGTAAGTAATAAAATACTAAAATTAAAACGTTTATCTTCACGCTATATCACGCATATAGCAGGGTAGGCAGAGGGAACTTAGTGCTAAATTATTCCGTTCCCCATTTTCCGCTGAAAAAGTAGATGCGTTGCTCGTTAAGTGGCGGAACTTAACGCCGTGCTTTGCCTTGACCTCAGAGAAATAGAAATATTAAATATTTAAACTCCTCAAATGGGTATCGTACCGACAATCGGTTTATTATTCATTAAAAGATGTAATAATATAATAGAAAATAAATGAACACTAAACACATTTCAAATTAAGTAGACTTATAAAAGTTTTGTTTTAATCCAAGTTTGGATCCACCTCAAATCAAACTCACGAATAACACTTTTTTACCTTACAATAATATATGACAGTCATCTCCAAACAAAAGGCATTAATTAGTCATTTTTTCCTTATAATTTTATATTTTGATAATTTATAAGATTCAATAAATAATAAAACATTAAAAAATGGGATCGTCGTGGCACAGTGGGACAGCGTCTGAATGTAAATGCGATGGTTGTGGATTCGATTCTCACATGGGAATGATTTATATTACTTTCTTTCCTCTCTGGTAAATAAGACAAAGCCTCGCGTTAAATTTCGCCAATTAATATTTTATTTTTAATTTCACGCTGTATTCTGCACACAGCAGAGTAGGCAGAGGGAACCTAGTGTTAAGACACTCTGTTCCCCACTTTCCGCCGAATTCGGAGGCATTGCGTGTTAAGTAGCTTTGCCTCGACGCCAGAGCGAAGAAGCGAGTGGAAATGTTTAATATTTCCACTCCTCGTGTTGGAATCGAATCCACAATCAGTCGCTGTACAGACACACTTTGTGCCTCTACGCCACGACTGGCCCCACACTTAATATGCAAAGTCTCAATTTAAAGCAGAAAATGGAGAATGGAGTGTCTTGTCACTAGATATTTTTTTAATAAATAATAAAAATATGTGCACCTTTAAGCCTCTTAAAACGACCTTATATCTCCCAAGTGTGGTGAAAGGGCATTAATTTAATTTTATGGTTTTTGTGTTTGTCACAACGCGAACTTATCGTGATTTGTAGTGTCCTCTAACTAGGGTTGTCGAAGTGCGAAGAAACTACGGATATACCTACGTTTTGTATTATTGAGCTGAGTTCTAATGATCAAAGTAGAAATTTATCATTGGTTAATTTAAATTTTAACCATAATATGAAAATGTGTTTTGGCATTGGATTCCCTCCATGTAACCTGCTATGAAAAAATAAGCGTAAAACTATTTTTTTTTTCAATTTAAATATTATTATTTTCACAAAATCTATTCTTCTTACATAAAGCCTGAAGATAAAATAAAAGCTTCTCAAATAATTTTTGATGGAGAGATAGGAGTTCAAGTGTCAAATAATTACTGTTATATATTAACATATGTTGACATAAGGAATTTCTTAAGTTAAGTTTCCCCTTCTTGCCATTTGAATTTTCGCTATATATAACCATGTCTCGAATAAAAAATAACCTTTCAAGACAACAATTCTGTAATTTTTTTAAAGCACACCTAAGACTTGTATATTACTATACCTATGATATTCCAGAAACCATTTAAAAACACATAAAAATATATAAATCAATGAAACAATAAAATCATATCGTGATCACGCGCACTGAATCATGCATTCCAAACATTGTAACTCCTCATAGCTATCGTTCGCACCTCTTGTTTCCTACACGGCCATTTATCACCATTTGAATAAATTCAATATGTACATTGAATTGCAAGTAATTAATGGTTTTATTCGTTTAGCACTTAAAACGTTGTAAGGGCGACGTGTCCAAACATCACTCCTTCTTATCATTTGAATGGATGTAACAAGGACAGCGAATCCGGCGAGAACACCCGCTGGCTTAGATCATTAATATTGATTTGTGGTCAATCAGAGCTCGAGGATTTCACTTTTATTTATTTTTTTTCCCAAGTCTTCATTTCCAATGGTTTTAAGGAGCCGTCATCTTTATTAGGGTCTATTATACTTTTTCGTTCAACGACATCTCTCACATTTTCTGGACTGTCTGTCTGTAAGCATAAGTTCGTGTGTTACGATCAAAATTTTTTATTATAATAACCAAAATACGAACTTTATGATATCTTGTTCATTCACTAAATATTGATATTTGGAGCATTAGTTTTTATTGGTGTGGTATGAAATTACTTGTTTGTAAAATTTTTTGGTCAGAGCAAGTGTTTTGAATATTGTGTGTCATATTGGAATTAACATAATCCTTTGGCTGGTTTTTGATGTAAGATTTTTGTATTGACTAATAGATATGCAGGTAGGTATGTTATATAGGTAATATAAAAGCCGAAAAATAAAAAAAACAATAAGTGTACCTATGCACATATTATTTCTACATTGCAAAAAAATGCAGTTTCACGGTTTATCCCGCATAGCAATATAGTCAAAGAAAATCAAGATATTCCGTTCTCCAATTTCCGCCAGAAATGTATGCATGCATATTGAGTGGCGAAGCTTAACGCCTCGCTTTGTCTGAAGTACCATAGCAGAGAAACAAAATATTATAAAATGATTCCTTCGAATAGGCAATGCACCCATGAAATCCCACTGCATTCTCCTAAATTCCCACTGCACCACGGTAACCATACAATGTAACTTGTAAGTATCGGTTTTTAAAACTTGTAAATGGCTTATTTTTTATTTAAAAAATAAAACCTATTTCGGATTCTACACTTAAGCTAATGAAAACACTAAGCCGTAATGCCTTTATATTATTCTTTAAAATTACAATGAATGAAGATTTAAAAGGTTTATTAAATTAGATCAGAACATTTCTAGCAATAGAAATGAAACCTTTTTAGAAAGAAAATAATACTCGTTAAATTCATTGACATTCAAACGGGCCTTTAAAATGGGTAGAAAGTGCAGAACTTAAAATCCAAACTCTTTCTCTCTACCTATAGAATGTCTTAATCTATTGTTTTTAGTTTCACGCTGTATCCCGCACATGGCAGGTAGGCAGAGGGGACCTAGTGTTATGACACTCCAGAAGATGGGGAATTTTCCGCCGATTTTTGGTGACATTGCGTGTTGTGTGGCGGAATTTTCGGAAGTTCACGTTTTGTCTTTGGTATCAGAGCGAAGAAATAAAAAAAAACAATAATCATTTCCTAGATTTGTATCGAACACACAATCACCACGCTTACAGTCGAGACACAGTCAGATCATATTAAAACGTTGACTGAACGAAAAAATTAACTGAACGAAGAATAGTGATTTTTGTGGTTCAATCTCCACCTAGTTTTTTTTATTACTTAATCCAGTTTATTTAGACACAGTTTGACATTGAATCTCGCAAGCTAATATATCCAACGTTTTAAGGAAAAGAATAAAAACGGAACACAATTTTCAATTCCTTTCCACAAAAAAAAATCAGAATCAATTCAAAAAGTACATATAAAGAAAAGTGAGAAAAAAATAATAATAACAAGTAAGCATATAAAAGCAGTTCAAAATTGCAGTTCATAATGGTTAAGCATTAACTGAACTGAGAACTCGAGGAATGCGTTTCGATGTATACAAAGCTTAATGACTGAATGTCTCGACAGAATAAAAGCAAGCACAGTCACACACCGATGAGCAATGGCCCCCGTCCGAGGGTCATTAAGAATGCAGTGTCTTATCTAACTCGGAATAATTAATGAAAGTGTGGATGGTATTGCGTCTTGCTGTGAAGTTCTTGTTGGATCAACGTGTATTGGTGTGGGATGAATAAAGTTAAAATATTTTAATATAGTTTCTTTTTAATATATTATAAGCTAAAATGTTTTATAAATACGTATAATAATTTGATTATAGCAAGATTTAAACCTGTGTTACGTAGAAGCTGACGAATCGCTCTAGTCTTATAGACCTATTAGGTTATTTAGTTTAGTAAAGCAATACATACTTATCGATCTACGCCCAATTTTTTTGAGTCTATATTAAGTATTAATGATTAATATGATAATAATTTATTCATATTTTTAAAATAATATTTGTTATAAATAATGTTAATTTACTTATCTATGTACATTTATTTTCTTTGAATGACATTTATACAGACGTCTTTAATAATTAATTTTTCGCTCAACCAAGAGTTCGTTTTATTAAAAGTAAAAGCAACAGATTTAATTGAATTTAAAAACATATAATATTCCTTATATATTATTCAATTTAGATTTAATTATCTATGATAATAAATATATGAAATTAATTAACTTAAAAAACATTTATTTAATATGTGCTCTTTCCTCTAGCGTCGTACTATACCTCGTCCGATCCAATGCTGTTTATAAGATTTAAAACCATAGCAAGCAATGGGGTGCAAACTATTATTTGAAGATGAATAATGGCTTAAAATCAATGCACTTATGATTGTGCAGATTCTCTTGACCTTACCATTGAATGCCCTTTATGTTTGCTTTCTATTGATTAATAGAATGTTGCAATATTTTATATACCTACTTATTCATATTTTATACTTAAAATAAGTCAAGCCGTCAAGTGGGGCCAGTCGTGGCGCAGTGGCACGAACGTGTGACTGTAAGCGACTGGTTGTGGGTTCGATTCCCACTCGAGGAGTGGAAATATTTAATATTTCCATTTCCTTCGCTCTGGTATCCGAGGCAAAGCGCGGCGTTAAGTTCCGCCACTTAACACGCAATACCTCCGAATTCGGCAGAAAGTGGCGAACGGAGTGTCTTACTAGGTTCCCTCTGCCTACCCTGCTGCGTGCGGAATACAAAGTGAAGCTAAAAATAAGTCAAGCCATCGTGGTGCAGCAGGACAGCGTCTGACTGTAAATATGATCGGTTCTAGGTTCGATTTTCACTTGGTAGAATGTTTATAGTATTTCAATTATTTCTACTCTGGTTTTGAGGCAAAACGTGGCGTTAAGTTCTAATTTTCGGAAAATTTGTAAACGACTTTTCGCGTTTCCATACGCACCAGAGGCGATCGTGTCGCAGTTTCTATCTGTTATCACGATTGGCTGTGGGTTCGATACTCACTCTATCAACGTTACGTTCATTATTTTAATTTCGCTGCTTTAGTGACTGAATCTAGTATCGGATTGAGTTCCTTCACTTAACTGGCGATGTCTGGATCGGAAAGAAAGTAGAAGCCGGAGTGTCTTGACACTGCCTTATCTTTGACTATCCTGCTGCAATCTGCTGCATGGGAAATGCGTAAAACTAAAATAGATGAGGTGAATGAATATGCAGGCTTCAAGTCATATAGCTATAGGTATTATAAAAGAAATATAAGAAAAAGAACTCTCTTACACACTTATTGTAAGCATATTTAAGTGATCAATCGAAGAAAAGATTAATTTAGAACATTCGCACCGCATTCATCTGCTAATAAGAGTAATAATGCATGAAGAGACTGAGGCTAATGGCCCGTCATTGAGATACATATAAAGCAAATCATAACGTAAAATAATGGAGCTGAGGATAGCTATATTTTATATTTTATGCCATAAGTTACATGTTATATGTTTGTATTATTTCTAAAAACTTTGGAAAGATAAAGAGTGACAATTTATTATATTCCTCGGTCTTTTACGATGACTTTCTAATGAAGAATATAGACATTTTCTGTTTTATTTCACTTTCATGTTCCCCACATGGAAAGAAGTTCAAGAAGAATTTAATATAAAGATATATTATTTCTCTCCACTTTCTGACCACATAAGGTACAATATAATGTCTCTTACAGTATAAAAAAATGAAAACAATGTAAATAAAATTATCTTGCCAAATGGGAACATTTTTCGTTCCATTTTTTTAGATTATTTTGGTATTAGATACGTACTAAGCCTATAATAAAGGTTGCCTTCTATATACACGTACATAAAAATGCGTAATGTATTCTTAAAGAATGTCTGATGCATGCATAATGTAATATAGGTATATTTTAATTTACATGTCAGTCTGTTATCTGTAAATATGTTACGAAGAAGATACGTCTGAAAATTGAAATAAATAAAGGTAATTTGCAATCTTTACCATGAAATTTTAAATATATTACTACTACTGTAACAGAAATTCAAAATCGCTTAATTATACCACGAAGTCAAATTTTAAGTATGGTGCAAGTGTTGTGTTTATACTTCACTTCAAAATTATTCCTATGAAAAAAACATATTTAAATGAGGTAAAGTCAGGGTAAAATGTATTACCCGCTAAATAATGGATGTATATAATTTTATATTACAAATACTAATTGTGTTAAAAGAAATCTAGGGATTCCCAAGAACATGAGTAACATAGTCACGACATTCCACTTAAGTAATAATTACAAAACATGTTATTAAATACTTCTACTATATATTTAATATAAAATTAAAAGCAGGTCAATTGCTAGCGATCAGCCTCGGGTTTGCCTTACCTTGGAGTGTATTAAATTTTATTTTACCTTCACACGGGTGGGCAGACAGAACTTAGTGTTAAGACACTCGGTTCTCCACTTTACACCCGAATCGAGACAATATATATTGATTGTGTTCGTTGAAAAATAGTTATTTAAAATGTAATATTTTTCAATAGAGTTCAATAGGATTTTATTTAAGAGAAATAATGTTGCTTCACGCTGTATCCCGCACACAGCAGGGTAGGCAGAGGGAACCTAGTATTATGTTACTCCGTTCCCCACTTTCCGCCGAATTCGAACGTATTGCGTGTTAAGTGGCGGAACTTAACGCCGCGATTTACCTCGACACCAGAGCGAAGATAATGGAAATATTAAATATTTCCACTCCTCGAGTGGGAATCGAACCCACAACCAGTCGTTTACAGTTACACGCTTGTGCCACTGGGCCACGACCGGCCACAATAATGTTGCAACGTTTATTAATGTTTTAAACGTTTTCTGTGTCTTATGTTGGAGTACAGGAATATATTATCTGACACGTTGAGACCTACTACGCTAATTTACATATAGTTTACTTATTTATCAATAAGATATAATAAGATACACAATAATATTAATTTAGTTTTTCATCAAAAACTAATATAGATTACTAAATCGTAAGCCAAATTTTACTAAGGTAAATACTGAATTTGTCCGGTAATTAAAAGAAGGTCTTCGTGGCGCAATCGGACATTTTCAGGGCGTTTGCAGGTTCGATCTTCATTGGGGAGAAGCTTACAATATATATTAATAATTTTTATTTCAAGCGAACAGGCGAGAACAGAGTGTTTTACACATGTTATTGCAAGAAAGTTTTATTTTTGTCAGCCGTACGCTTTATCCCGCAAACCAAAATAGCCATAGAGAATCTAGCGTCAAGACACTCCATTCTCCGCTTTCTTCCTAATTTCGTGATATGACGAGCGAATTGTGGAACTTAACAACATAATATTTATAAAACATATAATTTCAAAGAAATTACTCAAAATATCAAGATAGTAAGATTTGACAAATGCACAGCACCTACATATTATCTACGACGAGGGAACAACCGGTTTGGACCCGAATTAATCATTACCTACGTTTTGTTTGACCACAGTTGACAGCGAAAATTAATTAAAATTCCATATAAAAAATAAAACAAGACCAATCGGGTACCTTCGTAAGAGTACGCCTACTTTGTTTTATTTTGCGTATCATCAAAGAATAAAATAAATGAGAGAGGAATTTATGAGTGTTATGATTAGGCAAATTATTGAGCAGTTTAAAGTTTTATACAAATTACAATATGTATATGAAATAGTACACGATTTTTTCAGACTTTTTGATATAATTGTTCTTGATATTATACCTTCACGCTATATCCCGCACACAACAGGGTAGGCAGAGTGAACCTAGTGTTAAGACAATCCGTTCCCCACTTTCCGCCAAATTCGGAGGCATTGCGTGTTAAGTGATATTAGAGCCACAATTTAAAAGTAATTAATATCTAATAGGAATACTGGAATAAGGCTTATTTTAGCATAATATTGGTTTGTGATATAATGTTATTGTCGAAATAAATAAAGCTTCAAATTTTCTGTCATTATGAAGAGTTTTTCTTAAAAAAATACAATTATAATAAGCTGCATTCGTTCAACATTTGATTGTGACATTCTTATAATTACTACATTTAGTTCAATTAAATTATCAATATTAAATAATTATTTTCTTAATTTTATGTATTAGAATAATGAAAAAAGAATATAACACTTTTTTAATCATTTCTAAATGTTATCCACATACTTCCGAATATGTTATAATCTATCATCCGACTGCCCTATTTAAATTTACATTACATTTTCTTGTATTTTATAATTCACTCCAAGACTTATATTTATTGCAGCTGATGCTATCTCCCGGCATAGCGGGGTAATCAAAGAGGACGTAGTGTCAAGATACTCCGTTCTCCACTTACCGCCTCAAAAAATTCTGGACATTGCGTGTTGAGTGGCCAGACTTAACGCGTAAAAGACCAGGGCTCGATTCCCACTCGAGGAGTAGAAATATTTAATATTTCCATTTTCTTTGCTTTGGCGTCGAGGAAAAGCGCGGCGTTGAGTTCCGCCACTTAACACGCAATGCCTCCGAATTCATCGGAAAGTGGGGAACCGATTGTCATAACACTCCCTCTACCTACCCTGCTGTATGCGGGATACAGCGTGAAGCTAAAAAAAAAAGCAATAAAAAAAAATATTCTCAATACACTACTAATGGATTTACATTATTTTATTAATCTATGCTCAGTTTTATCTATAACACGTACTCGTACGGTAGCTGAGCGTTCGCTCTTCCGTTAGTAATTTGACAGTTCGGATGACAGATTACGATTGCACCCAGACCACCTAGGAATCTGGTTTCTTGTCCAACGATACACTTTTGTTGAAATAACATGGCTGTCTAATTAAGTTGCTTGCTTAAAAATGTCCATGTCGTTTAGGTTGGCATCTTAAATTTCATTATTAATTATCTAATTAAGTTATATTTTATGGCGAGTTATAAATAATTATTATAATTGAGGCCATCCTATCGTAGTAGTGGCCGTTTTAGTGTAAACGCGATTGGTAGTGAGTTCGATTCCTAGTTGGCGGAATTAATATTTCAAATTATTTTCATTTCCCGTTCTGGCATGACAAAGTATGTCATTGAGTTTCGCTGCGCTATACAAAAATCGAGTTGATAGTGGATAACTAAGTAGTGTCGTTATACACTAGGTTATCACAGACTACTCTGATATACAGGAAAATCGTGAAACTGAATATCAAAATCGTAAATAATTGTTAGAATAAGATCTAAAGAGGGATAGGTACCTCCATATACAAGGTACAACCATTCCACTCTCGGCTACTTAGGCAAAAAACACGTTAAGCTTTCGGTTGTCTATAATCTTATACCTATGTCTATATCCTATATTAATACTAAAATGTTGATCTCATTTTTGTTATTTTAATAACTAATTAAATAATAATTTGGGGCCAGTCGTGGCGCAGTGCCACAAAGCGACTGGTTGTGGGTTCGATTCCCACTCGAGGACTTTAAATATATATTTTTTTCATTTTTTCGCTCTGGTATCTGGCAAAGCGTGGCGTTAAGATCCGCCTCTTAACACGCAATGCCTTCGAATTCGGCGGAAAGTGGTATTAATACTAGGTTCCCTCTGCCTACCCAGCTGTGTGCGGGATACAGCGTGAAGCTAAAAAAAATAATCATAATTATTTACATATGTACATTTTTTCAAAACTTAAAAGGAAATAAATTTAATCGCTTTACCTTTTGTTTATATGAATCATCATAATTACTTTAAACTAACTCGCAATATTACCAAAACTGTTTAGCCCAAACGTGACGGGGGGTCTATTTCATTAAACACAATTATATAGTTATCTAATTTCACAATACATTTCTCGTAAACGTCTGATATTTAAATATAAATCGAAAGAGCGGAACACAATGGTGTAATCGATAATTGAATTCAGCATTGATGAACTTTACACCGGCCGACCTCCTAGACGTGACAGATTAGAATGGAATCTATGTGGAACTACTAAGAGTGGCGTGAAGTTACTAGGTCATATTAAACTAATTATGATTATAAATTAAATATTGTGAGTTTATTATTTTTATTATTGACAATTGGTAAATAATATTTGTAAAGTGGTGGTGGTTGTGGTGATCCCCATTAGGTAGATTTGATTTAAGTTATTTTCATTTCTCCGCTTTCTGGTTAGACAGCGCGGCATTGACTTCCGGCGTAAAAAGTGAAGCTTTAATATACTAAAATGTGTCATACTATAGAGGGAAAAGTGGTGAGTAGGGTGATGTAAAATAAGTTTTCTTTGAAATTATTAAAAATCACTTACGTATTGATATGCAAAGTTTGATTCCATATATTTACGAGTATTACCTACAACCTTAGTCAAAATATTAGGCATCACAAACGCCTAGACTTTTACATCATATTCAACGACTTGTTGCTTATAATGCAATAGGTATTAATTTAATTTATCATATAAACTAAATAACCGGCACAAATTATGTTACTCTATAGGAAAATGGTTATAAAAGCTCTATACATTTCTCATTACAAGACAGATTAGGCAAGTCACTGTCTGTCGTCATACTTAATGCCAATTAAAAGATTTGGGATTGTGGATCTTTGTTTGGTCTGACTAATACGGACTATTGACATGCCTTTAACATGTACCTATCGTGGATACCTTTTTTCATTAGCGTATTTATATAAGAAGCTCGAAGCCTCGAGAGTGATAAAAAATTATATCCTGCTTGAATATTATTTGTGATAGTGTATGGAATTAGTTGTGAGATAATTAAAAATGATATGAATATAGTAAGTATAGGTTTGAGTGAATTAAACATTTAGTTAATTTGGGGCCAGTCGTGGCGCAGTGGCACAAGCGTGTGACTGTAAACGATTGGTTGTGGGTTTGATTCCCAATCGAGAAGTGGAGATATTTAATATTTTTATATCCTTCGCTCTGGTATCAGAGGCAATGCAATGTCTCCAATTTGGCGGAAAAAAAATTAAATTGAAGTAACATGAAATTTATATGGAGGATTCGGCAGTAAAATAATTATATTCATATAGGTATATTAATACTGTCTTGAACTATTTCGAAATAAAATGTCCAATGTCAACATTGTCTTAACTGATTCATGCTTTTTCCTGTATAGACTGTCGGACTATAGGAAAGTCAGAGAGAAACTAGTGTCAACACTCTATTGGAAGGAAGTCAGCCCTGCGCTTAATCTAAAAATAATCTAAATACAATCTTTCCTCCGAGTAGAAATCGAACCCGCAAACATCGCTTTTACAGTCAGACGGTGTTTAACTGTGCACATGATGAACTCAAAACTTTTAATGTTTTAAATGAGTGACTTCACTTGAAAACTGTTTGACGGAATGATTATGGATCATCTCTTAACATTTAAATTTAAGGCATTATAAGCTGTAGTTCAATAACCAACAAGGTAAAATATAAATACTCATTATAATTACTAAAGTTGTTAACTCAGATATTTATTTTAACACATTAATGCATTTTGTTGCAGCAACACAAACAATACGAGAAAAAGGTCCTCAGAACATTAAATTCTATAGAAGTGTAGTGTAAATGCACATTGCGAAGTTAACCTTTGAGAAATCACGCAGTCATAAATCAAAGGTGGCAGGAATGCACGTCACGGCGCTAACCAAAACAGAACTAATTAATATAAACATGTACCTACAATGGAACGAAATACAATATCGCCGACACGACTATAGGAATTAAAGATAACTTCTAGTAACATGGATGAGGAATATCTTAGAAATGGACAATTAAATATTTATAATGTTATGTTTGTGTGAATTGTATAGAATATTTTAAAAAGTTAGATTAACTTAAAAAAGTTAAGAAGTATAGTTATATAAAATTCTTTAAGGAAATCAATTTCTTCTTAGACTATGATTATTTGGCCCTCTGTATCTGATTTGTTGTGTATTAACTGTCGGTCAATCATTGAAAGAAACACCATATTTCTCAAATTCCGTTTTTGTATTTTAAAATGCTAATATTTTCCATACAAAAATATTTTCAAAATCATGTTTTATTAATTTCTCAATAATTTTCAAAATTCTTTATCCACATTTATTTTATGCCAGCCATCTATCAAACAAATGAATTAGGTAGGTAAATTTTTCATGTGATAAATATATATGTATAGGAATTTTGCTATAAATTTGTCCATGGAATAAAGTTAACTGATTTTTATAGAGGCAATATTAATAATGCCAGATAATATAAGAGGCAAAGCGTGAAGCGTGGCGTTAAGTTCCGCCACTTAACACGCAATGCCTCCGAATTCGGCGGACAGTGGAGAACGGTGTGTCTTAACACTAGCTTCCCTTTGCCTACCCTGCTGTGTGCGGGATACACCGTAAAGCTAAAAAAATATACTAATAATTATTAGAACTTCGGTTAAGTAAAGATTTAATATCTGCAAGCTTTAACTTTATATATCTATCTATAATATAATAATTTATACAAAATGATAATTGTTTTTCAATATAACTGTACTCTCAAGTTCGTAACACCATTTGCGGTATCGGGAATGACGCCAATTAATACGTCGTGATCGTAACAAACGATATCTTATTCTGAGAAACTTCTAGTTATATTCACATTTACCTCTATTTATTATATTTGCATGCATATGCATTTATAATTGCTCAGTAATGAATATAATCTATAGTTTCCATTATTTAATTACGATTAGATAACTTTGTTGTTGTTAAGATTTACTTTGTTTAAATGCGGATATTCTATTGATTTATACAAATAAATATAATTTGAATGTCTGTTTGTAATATTAAAATAACCGCCTTTTGCTAAATGCATATATATACATATAAAAAAATAACATTTTTACATTTTTTAAACATTTTTAAAGTGTTATTCCACACTTAGGAAAATTGAAAAAGACATTTAAAGAAAACGTATAAAAATTTTCCGCTGCGTTCTTATGTGTTTTCATTAAATGTCTTTTTCAATATTTTTACAATTTTTGTCTGACTGTCCGCCTGTCTGTCTGTTTGCCTGTCCAGGCTAATCTCCTGAATGGGTGAGCTTCTTTAATAAGGAATAACTTAGGCTACTTTTAATTTCATTCAAATAAATGTTGCAATTACAACGTTTTTGTTAAATTCTAAACAGCACTAAGTCACGCGCACAGTTCGTTTATAATAAGACATGTACTTAGAATTTAAATTTTATATAACACAAGTTGCCGGTGGTAACTTTTTTACGGACTTTATGACCATAACCAATGCTATTCATTAAATTCTGTTTTCCATAATTTTGTCTGTAAAATGTGATAGTCCTGTATATCCGTTTAGTACTCTTAAGTAATGTCCTCTTAGTACCACCAGAAATAAAAATACCAAACTTTGAACATATATACGAGTACAACATACTATAAACTATAAACACTGAAATAATAGTAATATGTTAATTTATAGGCCATAAAATATGTGGCCAGTCGTGGCCCAGTGGCACAAGAGTGTGACTGTAAACGACTGGTTGTGGGTTCGATTCCCACTCGAGGAGTGGAAATTATATTTCCATTTTCTTCGCTCTGGTGTCGAGGTAAAGCGCGGCGTTAAGTTCCGCCACTTAACACGCAAGCCTCCGAATTCGGCGGAAAGTGGGGAACGGAGTGTCTTAACACTAGGTTCCCTCTGCCTACCCTGCTGTGTGCGGGATATAGCGTGAAGCTATTTAATTTTTTTTTTTTTTTTTAATTTATAGGGTATTAACATTAAGTTTTTTTTAAATTACAATCATAACCTTATATATTGGTATTTGTAGGCAAGAGCCATAAACTTTCTTCCAAAATATTATTTTACTAATCTTAGAATAACAACCAAAAATCTTTTAAACTTTATTATATTATAGTCTTTGTTAAAATTTTTGTAAACGTATAAAACTTCTAAAGGTTTCTTTTTATAATTGAATTAAATTTCTTATCATAATTGTTACATTTATATATGAAGGAAGACTTTTGTCCTCCTTTCCTACTTTAAGTGTTACTAATAATCCATACTTATATTATAAATGCGAAAGTCTGTGTGTTTGTCTGTCATGCTTTCACGGCTAATCTACCAGTCCGATTTGGATGAAATTTAGAATGGAAGTAGTAAAAGTTAATGGGTCTAACATAGGCTACTTATTTTTTCAAAAATCAACCTCTAAAGGGTTGAAATAAGGGATGAAAGTTTATATGAAAAATCTAAACCGCTTATTCGATTGTAATGAATTTTGGCATAACTATAGTTGATAATCCTAGCTTAAATATAGGCTACTTTATTTTTTTAAAAACCACCCCTGAGGGTTGCAATACAACGAAACAGTTATGCAGTTCACGCGGCGAAGCCGCGAGCGGGCCGCTAGTAATATATATATATATTGCCTACCACGAGTTTGTCATTTTTTATAACGTTATAAACACAATAATAATATCCTATAAATTATTTAAAATAAAACGAACTGTATAATGTTCACGCTAATTTGACCATTTATTTACAGTAAACAGGAAACTAATATGAATGAAATTAAAAAGTACTTATAAAATACAATGAACTTAGTGCTACTTTGTATGAGTCACTTTTTTCTCAAATTTCCCATCTCATTAATTTTGGCCTATGAACTTTCTCACGGGTCGTTATTAGTCCCAAACGTAAGTAAGCAAAGTAATTTTACAATAAAAAAATTAAGCGTGTGTTGTGAAAAATATAATGTGAAAAATGATAAAAAATGCAAGCGAAATAAAATGAGTTGTGTGACGACAATAATAAAAAAAACATAAGAAAAGGAATAAAAAAGTACAAATTTAGAATTAATTATAAAAAAAGGTTGCATGGACGTACACACCATGGTCGGTAAAGTAGACATCTGTGGTATTGAACAGCTTCAATTTGGATTTTCGTGGCCATTGTGGTGCAGTTGGACAGCGCCTGACTGTATATGAAAAGGCTACATGTTCAATTCTCACTCGGGATTATGAAGTTTGTAACATTTTAATTTCTCCTGAGTTCTGCCACTCGATTCGCAATATCTCAATTAGAGTTTGGTCACTAGATATGTTCTCTTCCTGTCTCTGTATATTCATGTAAATATAACTGTATTGCTTACAGATATACCTAGCCGATGTAATTATGGCTTAGTACTAGAAAATAAATACTATTGCCATACGGCACTTGACAGTGGGGGAGGCTGATAAAGGCTTACCTATTTTTGCGAGTAATATCAATTACAATTCTATTTTTAGTTCTTCATATATTACTTCATCTTTATAATTTAAAGATTGGGTAATGATAACCTTATACTATTCAAATTATATTTAAATTTATACTTATACTAGCGGCCCGCTCGCGGCTTCGCCTCGTGATCTAACTGGCTGTTTCGGTATATTGCAGCCCTCGTTGGTGGATATTTTAAAAATAAAGTAGCCTATGTTTAACCTTGGATTATAAACTATATATATGCCAAACTTTATTACAATCGGTCAAGTGGTGTAGATTTTTCATACAAACCTTCATCTCCTATTTCAACCCTTTAGAGGTTGTTTTTTGAAAAACTAAGTAGCCCCAGTAGACTGTTAGACCCAGTCATTTTTACTACTCTCATTCTAAATTTCATCCAAATCGGACCAGTAGATTAGCCATGAAAGCGTGACAGACAAAGACACAGACATTCGCATTTATAATATAAGTATGGATTTGTATTTCACCAAGTGCACGGAGAACTTAGTGCCAAGACTCTCCGTTCCCCGTCCATAAAGTATATAACTTGGTAGGTGATGGAACCCAACGCCATGATATATCGTTTCTGTTAGGTTGACTAGGTTACTTCTAATTGAACTCAAAATATAATATTTAATCTTATCTAAGTTAATACTTTGTTAACCTAATTTTAATGTGCTGATTTCTGCAATGTTAAAGTCATCTGTTTTTTTTATTTTTCAACATATTTTTTTATTTTAATGCCTACACGCATTTATATGAGTAAAGATGTCAGAAAGGCTCATATAAATCAAAATTATATTACGTCACTTTTCTGACTCGGAGACAAATGACAAATGACGATACTCACTTACCAAGTGAAAATACCGTAAAATAAGGATTTTAACACCTTAATACCAAATACATTATTAAAAATTTCATACAAGTGACCGTAAATACAGAAATTAAGGTTAAGTAGTGATTAGCAGCTTCCTTTGTTCCACAGTTTGGCGGAAGAACGGGATATGATGAATTAATGTACACGCGCGTACACATCTCAAGTGGCCCTTTACTTGGTGGGAAAGAATGGTAAATAAACCTTATGGTACTGCGAAGTACTCATGAGTGCAAGAAGTACACGTTTTTTGTGCAAACTACAAAATGAAATGAGTAATGAAGCGACATGCTTGTATAAGCCAAGGACAATGTTATCCTTAGGTATATGACGTAATGTTTTACTAAATGTGTGTTAATTGTAATAAATGTTTTATTTTTGATTCAATTCACATTTTTTCCCGCTTAAAAGGGAAGTCAGAGACAAGTAATACTCCTTTTTTTGATTTTCCGCCCAAATTCGAATAGAAAGTCGTTAAATAGAAAGTCAAAGTGGAAGAGTAGTGGATCTCAACACTGCGCTTTGTCATGCCAAAGTGACGAAATAAAACATAAATTTATACGCCACTATGGCTCCCAACGTTAGTTAGGTTTGAAAATTCAGGATTGAAGAATACGTCACAATACGCTAACAATGACAAAGGATCTTTGTGGTAAGAAATTATCGATCACATTCTAATAATTTTAATCAATATGAAATTCGTAAAAAATATATAATATATCATCAAATAAATTTCGACCCCCATTTGACACTCAATAAAAAACTAATTTATTTCTCTGTACATTGTTAAAAATTCCCAAGTCATATTTCAAATTGTTAATAATGAGCTTGGTACCTGACGGTTCGAGATCGCGTTAAGACTTCGATCTAAAGAGGCTGCATTTGCATAAAATCATTAGTAAGCACAATGGTGTGCGGGCAGGGACACGGGGCGAGTGGCACCTTACAATATCACCTGTAAACATCTCACCTGCCTTCAAGCTAAAGTGTACAACGAATACCATTGCTTGTTAGCTTAGAAACGCTTAAGCAGTATAAAATTTAGAAACTGCAATGGATTACGTATAAATTGTTATAATCTATAGGACACTCAGTGTGAATAGCATCGCGGAGTCTGCGCGCCGCCTCTCGAATATGATTTATCATCGTTCATTAGGCGAGTTTGTCCGCAGCGACAACAGATGGAGCTGATAGCACTTGGCAGGGTGGCCTCTTGTTATTATTTTTATTACCAGTTTTCACAGAATAATACTTGAGGAATGCATCCTTTAATGAACTTCCCTTTTTAACCCAACGTGATGGATAGAAATTAATGTCGCTTTCTATTGTTGATTGGTGACAACTTCAAGTTTATTCATATGAAATGTCGATGAAGAAAGGGCCATTATGTAGATAGTTCGTGGAAAGGTCGGTGGAATCATTGTATTAATAGCTTATTCAGAGGTAATCATTTTATTTTGTAAATATATATATGTGTGTATGAGATGGACCACAATCAGTTGCTACAATATGCTATATATCTGTATATGTAATAAATGTATGTCTGTTTGTATATGGAAGATATAAGAGATTAAACATTATTATCTATATATTAAAAACCAAAACAATGAATCTTATTTTTTCTCTCGTTTGTCTGTTTAATCTTTTTATCTGTGCGTTAGTGTAATCTAATCTCTGAAACGACGTAACCGATTTAAATGTAGTTTTGACTATTATATTTTAATAAATTTCACTTCATATTAAAAAAAAACAACAAGTTATATAGCGGGTTGACGAAAAATTACCGGTAGACTTATAGTTGCGTAGTTTACGTATGCGAAGCCGAGTGGGTCACTAGCGCATAATAAAAAGGAACAAATCAAAGCAAGCACTGTATCCAGTCACTAATACTTAAATCAGTGCGTATGCGCAGAGTAAACAGCAACATTTCTCAAAACTGCATCTTAACGCCGTCGCCGTCGTTGGTCGTGTTGGGAACGTAATTAAAGACCCGTCGTGAATTTGCATTCGTTTCTGAGAGCTCGTAGCGCAAATCAAAAAAGGCTTATGTTAATTAGCATATTGAATTTTGAAATGTGACGGTTGGCGTGTGGAGCTTCATACTGCACAGCGGTGGCCCGATATAAAGATTTTTATGAGGTCTAACCGTGCTCTAATACATGGATACGCACTTAATTTTTTAATGTTGACGCTAACAGGTGTTTATAACAATTTATATTTAGTTTATGATAAATGTTCTTGTAAATGTTTAATAAATTTTAGTTTTATTTTTAGTTTATGAGTTGTAAAATTTTTAAAACCCCCTTTTTTATTATATTTAAAAAAAATATCATTTTATCTACTTGCAGGTAAAAAGTAAATAGGTAAAAAATACCTGCCTGGTTACCTGCAATAGGTAATAAAATCATAGTTAATCATTAATTAAAAGTCCCATCCATACTATACCAAACATTGAAAGTAATCGTGATTGCTTCAGTTGTGTCTCTGTTTTAATTAATTTGGATCACGAAGTCACCACTTTGGGCGTCACGACACGATTTTACACGAAGACTGACTGACACACTTCAAAATGTCACAAAATAGCCTTCGAAGTTATCAAATGTCTCTTGTTTTGGATCATCATTGTACTGACGTAGCTTACAAGTATCTATATCAATATATTTTTTGGAACTAACAAGTTCAAGTTTATTAGTTTGGTACGACTTTTTGTATCGAAAAAAAACAGTTTTATGCTTTTTTTCTGCATATATTATATAAATAAATAAATAAATAAATAAATAAATATTGAGGTTGTCAGAGAGAACTTAGTATTAAAACACTCTGTTCTGCACCTAATGCTTGAATTAGGGCATAGTAGTGCTTTAATTTATCAAAGAGGAAATATAAAAATAGTTTAAATTTAATCTTGTCACGATTAGAAATCGAACCCACAACCAATCATGGTTACAGTCAGACGATGTCACTTTGCGCAAAGGTGGCCATTATCTTACTTATATTACCTATTATTTTAGTAATAACCTTAAATACCTTGATAATTTGAAAAAGACATTATGAATGTTTTAGAACGAACAAAACAAGAAAAATTATCAAATTACAATGAAAACAAAAATAAAATCATTTATTATTAGAATTGTAGTAAGAAGTTTATACATAACTTTTAAACTTAGTAAAAATACATAAAAACAAACTATTTATTAACTTTTGATGTGAAAATAATTACTTAAGGATAACGCTCCAAGGAAAATTTATATTCATTATAAATCTTGCACGTTTTAATTATTCTAGGTACCAAATGTATTAGCAAGAGCTAATAACTCAATATGCATAACATTTTAGTAGTAAAATTTACCTTGTGTGTATGTAATTTTTTTATGAGTGTTTTTCTATAAGTCTAAGGTGTTGAGCTTCGACACACAACGTACAATATCTCTGACGGAGTGTCTTGATACTAGGTTCTACTTTACTACTTTAGTATGCGGAAAAAACAAAAAGCTATTTTTTTTCTTTAAAGTAATAGTTTTTTTTCACTTTCAGATAACCTACCGCAGAAACACTCCGTTCCTCGTTCTTAATTTTCCGTCTGAATTCGACACATTGCGTGTTGATTCAATTTTAGGCGGTATGTGGAAAATAAAGTGTCTTGACACTAGTATCTTCTTGATCGGCTCTGTTAAAACCGAACATCAAAAATTGGGGCCAGTTATGGCGCAGAGGAACAAAGTGTACCTGTAAAGCAATTGTTTGTGTATTCGATTCCCATCCGAAGAGGAAATATTTAATATTTCCATTTTCTTTGCTCTGGTGTCGAGGCAAAGCGCGGCGTTAAGTTCCGCCACTTAGCACGCAATGCCTCCGAATTCGGCGGAAAGTGGGAAACGGAGTATGTCAACACTAGGCTCCCCCTGCCTACCCTGCTGCGTGCGGGATACAACGTAAAGCTGAAAAAAAAATAAAAAAAAACCAAACCAAAAATTATTGTCAACGTAATGTCACTTTTGCCTTCACCATTTAAATTGTATTTAATAAAGTGAACAAATAATAATAGACTTTTTTGATTACTGTAATAAAAGAGTCGTGCAAAGACAAGTGAAGTAACATGTATTACTAGACATCTATTTAATTGCGCCATGTGATTTCAAATTATGTACTTACCATACATAATTGAAAATAATTATTGAGGATAATAATTATTCTAGAATTATGAAGTGGAATATTTATATCTTTCAATTTTGTTGTAATCTCAATGTTTGTATTAAGTTAAATTTTGTATATGTATATATATATATATATATATATATATATATATATATATATATATATATATATATATATATATATATATATATATATATATATATATATATATATGTGTGTGTACCAAATTTAACTTAATACAAACTTTTACGCGTCGTTAAGTTCCGCCACTTAACACGCAATGCCTCCAAATTCGGCGGAAAGTGGGGAACGAAGTGTCTTGAAAGTGGGTTCCCTCTGCCTACCCTGCTGTGTGCGAGATACAGCGTGTATCTATAAATTTTGATAAAACTAGCGACCTTCCCACGACTGCGCCCGCGTTAATCTAAGCAGTTCAAATGGCCTATTTTAGCCCCCTAGGATTTTTTTTAACACATGTATATAATTTGTCAGGTTATGAAAATATCAAATGTTTTACGTGTTATAAATTTTAAGCATAGAGAGGATCTAATGATATACTTTCAAAGCGTTGTTTTAAACTTCAAATTATTACCCTATTCAATCGCATTAGTTAAAACTTTTAAAATCCATATTCTCATAGATCTCAACTCTCAAATGAGTCACGACGGATCTAACTTGAAGCCTTATCGGTTACAATTACGCAACCATACGATATGCTTAATTACACTTTCAAGTATTTATATATTTACTATCGAAGCGACTGAGTACCTTTAAATACTTTTTTTTGCAATTTCAGTTTCATAGCAAGGTAGTCAGAGAGACCCTAGTGTCAAGACACTTCGTTCTCCTCTCCATTATAAATCTATCCATTATATTATATAGTATTCAATAGAATTTTTATAACTTAATATTTAAATCATTAGCATTGTTAAAATAGTCTCCCACACAATCTAGCACGGCTTTAGTATGTGATGTCGTAATGTTCCAATTAGTTGCTCATTTGTGTCAAGCGTGCATTGTAAATCTATTCATTGGATGTGGACAATTGCCTCATTGTACTTGCTGCTCGTTCTTTAGTTTTGGACATTCACTGTAACATTTAGTCTATAACAGTTTTCACTTTGTACAGTATATTTAATTCATTGATTTTTATTATTTTTTTTTGTCAGCTTCACGCTGTATCCCGCACACAGCAGGGTAGGCCGAGGGAATCTAGTATTAAGATACTCCGTTCCCCACTTTCCGCCTAATTCGGAGGCATTGCGTGTTAAGTGGCGGAACTTAACGCCGCGCTTTACCTCGACACCAGAGCGAAGAAAATGAAAATATTAAATATCGAGTGAGAATCGAACCCACAACCAGTCGTTTACAGTCACACGCTTGTGCCACGATTGGCCATTTTAAATTTTTATATGAAATATATAATAGAATCTCTATTAAATGCATCTCTTGTAGTTTGTAGTAATTTAGTAATAGTAGGTGTGTTTTAATCGATAAAGAAAGATTTTATAATAAATGTAAATGTAAATCAGAGGCAAATTATAATCCATTGCTATAATTCTGCAAGTCATAAGTGCAGTTGTGTGGCTGAGTCTTTTTCTTCATAAAATACTGTTATTTCTATTAATTTAATTGATCTTATAAAGGACGCGTTTTTATAGGGTCCTCATTTTTGTGGTATGAAAATAATGATATACTCTTATTTCATATATTCATATATATGCAGATGATATCATATTTAAAAGATTATAATACATAATATATTACAAAAGTAGCATCTATTGTGTGAATAGGATAATTCCCCACTCTAAAATACATCTGGAAACAATAAGACTTTATTTAATTCACTAGTATCGATCAATTGAATCGAGAATCGGTTAGCATAATACACACCCATCAAACTAACGTGGCCACACAATGGACCGCATGCCATAACATCACCAAACAATTTCAAAATCAGATCTTATGCATAACGAATGGAGTTGATAAATAGTTTGAATTAACCGATTTAATGCGGGTCACCCACAACACGGTGACTTAGCTGAATCTCGTCTCGTAATGATAATTGAACTGGCAAACACCCAGTCGGGACTATCTACACGATCTATTGAGCACCGACGGACGTCGGAAACTATGACTTGCTGTATTGTATTTATGATTGTTTTTTTTTCCATTTTATTCCTTGTCTTCCAACACAATCTTTAACGTTCTGATTAGCTCAGAGCTTTACCGCTGTGAATTGTTTTAAATCATGGACCTATAGAATTTAATTTGGAAATCTTGCTTTGTTGATCTTTCACGTAGATCTTTTTGTTGTTTATTAATAAATAGCAACTATTCTGGTTGTGATTGTTAAACTGAATATAATTTATAGTGATACAATACACCAAAAAATTTATATATCCTTAATTCTTGATGTTTTAAATTTTAGTATGTAACTGCATGTTTTTAAAGGCGAATGACCCAAAATTAACCTGTAAGTGAAACAATAAAATATATTACAATATAGATTAAGAAGCGATGACTTGACACCCAGATTTTAAATCCGACCAGCCAGCAACCATCAAAGCTCCACGAATGTTGGACAATACAAACGTAAAGGCAACCTTATCACAAGGATGTAGGACGTATCATACACGTTGAAGAAATCAATTCTCACATTTTATAGATATGCATTGGAATTAGCTCGAAACATATTAATATACATTAGTGTCAGCCTTTTTACGTTATTGGTTATTGGTTCTTGTTCATTGTTAGGATATGTAAATTATTTTGAAATAAATTTGTTTATTCAAGATACGAGTATCATGAGATAGGATCTTTAGTTGGTCACAGATTTATGTTAGTATCAGCTTAGTTTGTGGTAGTTAACTAGATGATTTTCGTAATGATTTGAACAAACCTTTGTTTTCCTTTAAATTTCAAATTACTATCTTTTATTTGGGTACTTTGTCTTCTGTTTAGTTTTTTGTTGTGGCATTTAAAAGTAGGACAAAAAATAACTTATCTTTACTGTCACCAAGTCCTTGAGTCCTACTCTAAAAACCTGTGTTGTGATATAAAAATATAATCCAGGCTTTGTTTGTAGGTTAGATTTCGTTACGAATATGTTTGTAATGCAGAGCGTGAAAATACAGTCTCACTAGGCTTTTTTTGAAATCAATTAAATTATAGTAGAATAAAAAAAATAATTTTAAAATTAATACATATAGGTAAATATGCATCTAGTAATTAATGGTTTAACTTTAAGGAAACATTTGTTTTGTATTTGCATTCAATATTGAAAAATGTAGAACAGGTAAATATCATATATCTTTTAATAACCTTCATTTTCTTCAATTTCCCATATAAAATAATTATTATGTGGTTATAATATTGTCATTTTAAGATGAAATAATTTTCCTGCCCACGGTATTCGGTAGTAGGTAGTACCTAGTGTCATGTCACTCCGTTCTCCATGTTTCGTGAAAATTCTGAACATTGTATGTCGAGTGAGACTTCAATATCGCATTTTGTTTTGATTACAAGAGCGGAGAAATGAAAATAATTGAATTATGATCATTTTACCGACACGAACGATACGGGATACGAACCCACAACTAATAGTTTCACTCTGCAATCATTTTTTTTAGCTTCACGCTGTATCCCGCACACAGCAGGGTAGGCAGAGGGAACCTAGTGTTAAGACACTCCGTTACCCACTTTCCGCCAAATTCGGAGGCATTGCGTGTTAAGTGGCGGAACTCAACACCGCGCTTAGCCTCGACATCAGAGCGAAGAAAGTGGAAATATTAAATGCCTTCACTCCTCGAGTGGGAATCGAACCCACAACCAGTCGTTTACAGTCACACGCTTGTGCTACATGGCTACGACTGGCCCCAATAAATATATTCATCCGCAATAAATATATTGTTTAAAGTAATTTTCTAAATTAATTTTACTGACTGACGCTAATTCTTTCTTTTTATTCTTTTTTCCTTTCTTTTCGCTAAATGATATGATTGAAACGAAAAAATAATAATTTTAAATACGTAACAAAAGAAGTTAGAAATCACTATCTGTCGTCATTTGAAAAATCGAAACGTGTCGTTGATCGTAAAATACCAAAACAACACAATGAGCTGGGTTATTTATTAGGCGATTTTATTGGTCGAGGAATTAAACGTGAACATTTATAACATTGATTGATGATCACTTTTTGTAAGAAGTAGCAAAGTGTCTTAATTTTTTTTTGGTAAGAAAATCTGTTCTTGTACCGTAGTTGCAGTTATAGAGACCTTATTGGTGTAGTGAGACAATGTGAAGGTTTAAACGTGATGATTGTGGGTTTACTTCCTATTTGAAGAAATGATTATGTTTAAATTATTTTGCTTTCCCCAGGAAGACTAGTTGAGTTGATAGTTGAGGTCCGAGATTCAAGGAAAATTTATCTTTAAATATTTTTTTAGTTACGAAGACCTTTACTTGACTTAATATATAAACATAATATTTAATTAAAAATTTGGGGCCAGTCGTAGCGCAAAGGCTCAAAGTGTGACTGCAAAGCGACTGGTTGTGGGTTCGATTTCCACTCGAGGAGTGGAATTATTTCATATTTCCATTTTCTTGGCTCTGGTGTCGAGGCAAACTGCAGCGCTAAGTTCCGCTACTTAACACGCAATGCCTCAGAATTCGGCGGAAAGTGGGGAACGGAGTGTCTTAACACTAGGTTCCCTCTGTCTACCCCTTTTAAAAAGTGCGGGATACAGCGTGAAGCTAAAAAATGAACGCCGATTAAAGTTTAGAAAATTTCATTTTTTTAAAAATGACGTATACTTTGCAACATTTTGTGATTATTTCATAAATCTCTGTATGGTTGAAATGCTTAATCTTTTTGAGGTTGAGCAAACTATATTTATTATTTATTTTAGTCATTTTTATTCTTTTTTTTTTCTTATTAAACATATTCTCTCAATTTAGTACAGTAACAGCTAAATTTTAAATACTACTTTTCTTCAAGCAAATAATGAAGTCAAGTTATCACAAAGTCACGAGGGCGAACAAATGACTCTATATAAGGTCAAAACCAAATTAAAACCCTGAATACCTTAAATACAAATGTATATGTGTTTTTAATTAACTAAAATATATGTACATCGTAAACTTAAATCTAAATTAGGTATTAAAATCCAAACATGTTTTTAAAAGGTATTTTAATTAAACGTACTGTAAATATTAATTGATTGGTTATTAAAGGTTTATGCAGCTAAAACTTAGTGTTAGAATACTCTGTTCTCCACTTACCATCTGGATCCGTCTCCGTCGATCTCTATGAGAGGCGGAAATCTTGTCAACAGAGCTGAAAAATAAAAATAATTAAAATATAACGTTTCCCCGAATGTAAATCGAACTAGCATCCACTGCCTATACAGTCAGAAACTTACACTGCGCCACGGTGGTCTCTAATAAAGAACACACATGTTAAGTGTTTCATAAAGCTCGTGTGGTCTAATGTGTTTCAAAATACATTTGCATATAATAAAGTGTTATAATTGCTTTACCTTTTACCTTTCTTAAAGAATGTCCTCATTAAAATAAACATTTAATGTGTCGATTCGATAAAACTCAAATTTCCTTACGAAAACAGTGTATCGAAAAATAACACGTTCATTTAATAAGAGCTGTTAAGAGTTGTTAATAAAACAAATTGTTGTCGCTGTGCTGGCCACAAATAAAAATAACAGGCACCTTGCTTAGCTTTGGAAACTTAGCAACGCCTACGATATCGTTTGTAGTTTTAGAAGATAGTAGAAGGGGCTGTTGGAAAAAATATAGTTATATATGTACCTATAGTAAATATAATTTAGCGATATGTGAAAATTAGTTCTTTATTTTTTTTACAATGTGTTTTATAGGTATTTACTATTGTGATATTTAATTTTACGTCCAAATATATAATTATAATATATTACATCAATAAAATCTATTAAGGGGCTATTCTTTTCAAGTATTGTTGTAAATTATAAAAATAGAAATATATGCTAATTATTAATACACGTTACTTATAAAAAATACTACTTGTATAATTTTCTTATGGTTTTTACAGTTTTTTTTTACTTTTTTTTCAGTTTTAAACTATTTTCCGCATAACAAGGTAGTCACAGAAAACCTAGCGTCAAGATACTCCGTTCTTCACCTTCCACCTGTAAAAATTCCGCTAATTTTCTTAAATATTATAAGAAATACTCACATAACAATTAAGATAAAACACACTACTTTATAAACTTTATTAATTTTGAAAAAAAAAACGGTACTTCAGTAAATATACATTTATATTATATTAGATAACTAAACGTCAAATTTTATTTGTCATTACAAAAAATATCAACCTATATAAGCTTCAGTTAAAAATTGTGAGTACAATTCTGTTAGATTTTTAATACCACATCCCTATCTCAGGACGCATAAGCAGTTCTCACTTATCGACACATCCCAAACGCACTTAATGTACAAAATATTGTAATGTTATTATTATTGTGATAACCTCTTCAATGAAATAAAATATTTCAATGGGGCTTGCTTTCAAGACAACCTGAGTGGTTTTGATTGTTCAAATGTAATAATTTTAAATAATTTCTCTTTAGGTGAGGTTTTTAGGCTTTTTTCTTCATTAAGGTGTGATTGATTTTGCTTTTTTTAGCTGTAAATGTCTCCAGGAAAGCAAGCCGTCACCAGGAAAAAAGAAATGGTGCAACTAGCAAAATACCTAAAAGCAATGTATATATAAAAGCAATGTATAAAAGCAATGTATATATATATTGTGGCCAGTCGTGGCCCAGTGGCACAAGAGTGTGACTGTAAACGACTGGTTGTGGGTTCGATTCCCACTCGAGGAGTGGAAATTATATTTCCATTTTCTTCGCTCTGGTGTCGAGGTAAAGCGCGGCGTTAAGTTCCGCCACTTAACACGCAAGCCTCCGAATTCGGCGGAAAGTGGGGAACGGAGTGTCTTAACACTAGGTTCCCTCTGCCTACCCTGCTGTGTGCGGGATATAGCGTGAAGCTATTTAATTTTTTTTTTAATAATATATAATTTCTATCTAAAGGATTAATTATGATAATTCTCTATTCTAAAAAATATTTTATAAAATAACTTTTAAATTAGATACTTGCATATATATACTTTTGTAGAACAGCATACAAAGATGTTTATATTAAAGATTTTGTAATTTATTTGAAAAACAACTTGTCTTCAAATAGTTTTTAGAAATTAACGTTTTCTTGCCAGCAGAAGCATTCGATGATTAAAGAAAATTTAGAAAAACTGTTAAATATATTTTTTAAGTTTACTAATAGGTACCATTACATTATTTACCCTTACGTACCATTTCAAATTTTTCGTTTCTATATAAATTATAAAGATTGCTAATTAACACTAAGTATAAAAGAATATTTTTTCAATTGTTTTCATTATGAACATAAACGTAGTAACGTATGTCCTCAATTCTAGTAGAAAGTGAAGAATGGAGTGTCGAGTCACCAAGCAGTCTCTGCCTACAATGTTATACAGACAAAATGGAAAAGCTTTTAAAACTTTAAAAATGTAAGAGATAAAAGCAATTGAATATGCAAACTTTTAATTTAAATTTGAAAAATATTATCAAGTCGTGTCGATTCACGAATGTAGAAACACGCAAGAATATCGTTTAAATGTGAATAACTTTAGATTGTAAACATTATCGCCTCTATCATTGATATCTAATACCCTTATTGCAATTTAATGCTAATCGTAATTAGTAAGAAAATTAACTTTAATTTACGTACAAGTTTTTTCAAGAACATTTGTTTAATAAAAACTATTATAATAAAATGTATTTTGTCTTTGTGTTCTTTTTGTTTATTTTTCATAAACTTGCTTAGGAAATTATTTTTAAAAGTGCAATATATTTTTTTCTATTACTTTTCTTATAAATTTATGAATATCCTATATCTCTATATCTCTATATCTGAGATTTCTGCATCAAATCGTAAAGACTAGTAAGATGATCCTAGTAGAAACAAAACATTTAATATGAATCTCTTAGGGATACAATATAATAAAACAATTAAATTTTAGCTTCTATTTAAGCTAATAATGAATAAGGGATAATATTTTTTTACTAATTTTTTATTTTACTAATTTATGTAATAAAAAAATATTACAACTTTTGTATCTACTATATTTTTTTATTTTCACTGAAATATATATAATACTTCTAAAAACTGTTTGTTTTGTGTTTTGTTGTTGTGGCTGTTGTGGCACAGTGGGTTAGTCTGAGTCTGAATAAGATAGTTGTGGGTTTGATTCCCATTCGAGAAAATGATGACTTATTATTTCTATTTCTCCGGCACCTAAAACAAAGCGCGTCATCAAGTTTCACCACTTAATACGCAATCTCTCAATTTAGGACGGAAAGTGAAGAACGGAGTGCCTTGAATTAGTTTTTTTTTTTTTTTTATTATATTTTTTTTTTTTTATAAAAAGGACAAGGCAAACGAGCGTCCGGGTCACTTGATGTTAGGTGAACACCGTCGCCCACGGCCCCGTGCAACACCAGAGGAGCTACAGGGACGTTGCCGGCCTTTGAGGTGGAGGTAAGCGCGCCTTTTGAAGGTACCCATGTCGTATCGACCTGGAAACACTGCCGCTGGTAAGCCATTCCACAGTTGTGTGGCGTGTGGAAGGAAATGTCGACGGAACCGCACAGTACTGGAGTGCCAGGTATCCAGGTGGTGAGGATGATATTTCAATCTGGCACGTACTGTGCGGTTGGAGAATTCAGCGGCAGGTACCAAGTCAAACAGTTCCCCAGAACACTCCCCGTGATACATGCGATAGAGAACGCATAACGAGGAGACGTCTCTACGCAAAGCCAAAGTGTCAAGCCCAGCACAGATTTTTGGGTCCCTGACAATTCGAGTGGCTCTGCGTTGTATGCGATCAAATGGTTCGAGCTGATACTGGGGGGCACCGGCCCAGAGATGAGAACAGTACTCCATATGAGGCCGCACCTGGGCCCTATAAAGGGACAATCGGTGTTGGGGCGTGAAGTACTGTCTCGCTCTACCGATGACACCCAGCTTCTTCGAGGCCAACTTGGCCTTACTCTCCAAATGATCGCGATACTGGCACTCACTCGAAACTTTCAGGCCCAATAAACTGATACTGGGCGTGGCATTAAGGGGAATGTTCTGGAAAAGTGGCGATAGGACAAACGGGGTTTTCTTAGTGGTCAACGCGCAAACTTGTGTCTTCTGGGGGTTGAATTGAACCAGGTTCCTTTCAGCCCATAAGGAGACATTCACAAGGGATGCCTCAACAGAAGACACAAGTTTTGTTCGGCTCTCGTCGACGTTTTCCCGAGAAAGACCTGCACGGCCGGTGTATACGGCGTCCACCGTGCTGTCGTCCGCATAGCAATGAATGCTAGGGTCTTCTAACTTGTCATTGATATGCAGAAGAAACAGCGTGGGGGACAGCACACAGCCCTGCGGGACGCCAGCGTTCACGGGCATAAAGTCAGAGCAAAAACCGTCGACAGCGACCTTGATGCTACGCCCCGTGAGAAAACTGGCGACCCACTTGCATAAGTTCTCGGGAAGCCCATAAGATGGTAGTTTCACTAGGAGCGCCCTATGCCACACACGATCGAAGGCTTTCGCCATGTCCAAACTAACTGCCAGGCCCTCTCCCTTGCTTTCAATAGCAGCAGCCCAGCGGTGCGTTAGGTAAACCAGAAGATCACCAGTTGAGCGACCATGGCGGAAGCCATATTGACGGTCGTTGATCAACTGGTGATCCTCTAGATAACCTAGAAGCTGGCCGTTTACTATGCTCTCCATTATTTTGGAAAGCAGGGAGGTGATGGCGATAGGCCTGAAGTTAGTAGGATCTAAGCCGTCCCCTTTCTTCGTGATCGGGTGAATAAGAGCGCTCTTCCACGAATCTGGGACTACGCCGTTTGAGTAAGAGAGCCGAAACAAACGCGTTAGCACCGGCGTCAACTCAGGAGCACATGTTCGGAGCACAATAGGAGAAATGCCATCCGGTCCACTCGCCTTTTGGATATCCAAGGAAAACAGAGCTCGACGAACAGCCTTTTGGCTAAACTTAACGTCAGGCATTGAGCTCTGGCACCGCGGGATGGTCGGCGGTGTAGTTCCTTGGTCATCCAAAGTCGAGTTCGAGGCGAAGAGAGCACCCAGGAGATCGGCTTTCTCCTTCGCCGTGTGGACCAGGATGTCATTCTCTGTGCGTAACGGTGGAAACGAAGGCTGGCTAAAGTTGCCAAGCACAGCCTTAGAGAGGGCCCAAAACTGCCGCGTTCCCGACGGGCACCTCTCAAGTTTCTCACCGATTTTGGTGATATGCTGGGACTTTGCTCTAGCAATTTGCCGCTTAAAGTACCTAGAGGATCGGTTGTACTTCCCTTTTACGGCTTTCACCTTCGGATCCTTAGCGACTAGTGCCGCGGCCCAGGCTTGATAAGCTTCGCGCTTACCAAAGGCAGCTTGTTTGCAGGACTTACCAAACCAGGGCCGTGATTTGCCACCGATGGGCACTACAGAGCTAGGAATATAAAGTTCCATACCCTGCAGAACCACGTCGGCGACAGCGGCGGCACAGACACTGGGATCATCAGAAGAGAAGCACACCGGCCCCCAGGGATAAGATGAGTAAAATGTACGCATCCCATCCCAATCTGCTGACTTGTAGTGCCAGACACGGCGAGTTGCGGGTGTTCTGCGACTGCCGCGTTTAATTGGCACCACACTCCGTACCAGGCAGTGATCAGAAGACCCTAAAGGGGCGTCGACTGACACCTGGTACTGTTCCGGATGTGAAGTCAGCAGAAGGTCCAATAAGGAGGCATTGTGGCTGTCCACGTCCGGGATTCACCTACTAGAATCGACCAATTGGGACAGTCCATTTGCTATAGCAAAGTCAAATGCAGCCCTCCCCGCGTGGTCGGTGGTGCGTGATCCAAGCCAATCGGCGTTATGGGCGTTAAAATCACCAAGTATCACGACCTCAGCGGAGGGGATCTGTGAAAGCATATCATCAATGGCCGATTGCATATGCTCCATGAGTCGATCCGTTTCCGCGTTACCACTGTGGGACCTGTATAGGCATCCGTAGATGCGGACACGATCGTCGAAGTCCAGGCGAAGCCAGATGGTAGACAGGTCCCGACCTTCAAAATTAGCAAGGCGACGAAAACTCATATCCTCCCTTACGAATACAGCGACCCCGGCGTGAGGTAAAAAATGATGTTCTAATTTATAGCCGGGGTAGTGGAGGTAGGCTGTATCGCTCGGTCGGATAATCTGAGTCTCCGTCAAAAACAACAAGGCCGGCCGTGCCGTCTCAAGGTGGTGGTGAACGGCATTCAGGTTGGAATGTAGGCCCCTGATGTTACAAAAATCCACATTGAGCGTGGTGGGGGTTGCCGTGGAGCGTACGCCTCGTTTGCCTTGTTTGTGATTGTGGCGCGGTTCTGTGCCCTCCCCAGAATTCGACGGGCGACCTGAGTGTAGAGACTCAGGGAGGGATTCTCCAGCATCGGTGATGTTGGTACCCTCCTGGGGTAGATTCTCTTTCAGTACCGTTGTAATATTTTGGGGGGGGGGGGGGGGTTTGGGCTCCGGTGCCCGGCATCACCTAATGCGAAACGCAGTGGCATAGAGCCACTGCTTAACGCCGGTTTCAGATGCCGGGGGTGGTGGCAGTCCGGTCGAGTCGGCCCATGCGAGTTGCCATTACTGACAACTTGACTCTACCACTCGTATTTTAGTCGCCTCTTACGACACCTCCAATACCAGGGTGATCCTATTCTAAGCCGGGATCACACGGCAAATTGTCAAGGCACTTCGTTCTTCACTCTCTGTGATTACCCAGTATGCAAATAAAAATTGGAAAATGGATTTTATAAAGTATATCTTTTCTTTGAAAATAAAAATATACATGAAATTAAAATATGAATACATTAAAGAAGTCAGGAGTATTTACTAGTGTTAGCATTCTTAGTAAACAAGATAGGTATAAGGCTAATAATTACTAATGTAATTCTAGTGCCTTCCCAATGTTTTGCATACAATGTTATACAGTACTGAGTAGACCACCCGCAGTTTAAAACTAGAAATCATTGAACGTTTAAAACAAATATGAATTAATATTGCAAATAGTTGTCGTACACAGATATTGTGTAAACTACATTTTTAAGTAATATAAGCTAAAGAAACAACTTCAATAAAAAGGTTTATTTTGTTTCCATTAAATGTGATTTTATATTTTGTGTTAGAGATATCGCTTTTATTCTTGTAAGAGTTAGATTGACTATTTAAAATTAAATACAGAATAAAATTAATAAGTACATGCATAGATGTCATTTTCCTTAAGGAAAAATGCATCGTTAAGTACCGCCACTCAATGCGCAATGTTTCGGTTTCGGTCAGAAAGTGGATATGGGGTTGTCTTTAACGTTAGGTTCTCTCTGACTACTCTGCTATGAACGCGTATGGCTGCTTATTTATTCCATTTTTGTTCATAAATTACAATTTTCTTTAAGAAAAATATAATATTTAGACCGTAAGTATTAAACACGTAAGTTATATTATTATATTCCCAATATTTCGTCAGTTAAACATATTTACTTTATTTTTTCATTCATAACTTACCATTAACATATTTGATGACTTGATATAACCATTACTTTTAGCGGTTGAAATTTCATTTTGGAAACGTCTTATTTTCCTAGCCTGGCATCGTGCATCGTTTGTTTTAATCAAATCCACCTACATAATCTCATTTTGGACAATTAAAATTTAATAATTATATTTATCAATTATATTTTACTACAAAAGTTCTTATTGCAATAACTTTTCATTTTACCTCTAATCTTTGACAATTTCTTTTAGTAGTTAATTTTTTAACAAAGAAAAATGCTTATGAACAACAATTTTAAACAATACAAGTCTTTTATAATTCAAATTTTATATCAGTCTCAAATAATCTCAGGTGGCTCATAAAATTGTAAAATCCTACAAAAATAAAGGTAAGCAGTTCCTATAAAACCCCTTAAACCATTTAAATCTTTCTAAACGACAGGGTTATCGTTTAATTTTACTGCAGAAAGTATTTCCATCACAATTGGAAGTTACTTCTTGTCATTTATTTTAAAGTGTTTGTGAGCTTCGTCCGTCCGTGCGTTATCATAAATCTTTTTTAAGATCGAACCATAAAGGGAGATAAGGTCGCACCCAATCGGCTAAAGATTGCCCTTTACCGAATTCCCCGACAATGCTTACGGGTTGTCAGACGAATGCAATGATGAGTTGCGTGCTCAGATCAGGCAAATCAAATGTAAGGTAAGCTTTTGCCTGGAGTGAGGTTCCATAATTTAAGCAGTACAGCAAGTACATAAGTTCTATTATTATATGTTTATATTATAAAAAATATGTTGAGAATTGTGAGTAGGTGAAGAAAGTACTGATAATATTAATATAGAGTTGTAGTAACATTACTAATATTATTCACACATATAGGAAGTACTATAGTGTTTTTTAGAATGTATAAAAATTTGAACGCAGTGGGATTTGAAGCTGGGCTGCTTGGAAAATTCTTTATGCGTTTTCTAACGGTGATTGTCAATCTGAAGTTTGTAGGATATCATCATTATAGAAAATAAATATATCCATATTTTTATATCCCTGAGGGTACATAGGTTTGAAAGGAAATTAAAAGTTTGAATGCAAATGTTCATGGAACTTATTTACTTACTGTGTCTGATATGGTTTCTTAATCAATAGGTAGGTATTGAACTTCAAATTAAATGTTTACTTTATTTTCTTCAGTTCAGTTTTTTTATGAAAGTGTCTTGACACTAGACTCTCTCTGATTACTCTCCTCTGAAGTACAAAACGTAAAGTATTTTTTTTAATCTAATCATAACAACATTTTTGCATCGCGAACAACATTACCAAGTCACTCCTATTCAATTAGGTAGAAAATGATCGAGCAGGTTATTTACGGATTGATCTTTGTAAATTGATTTAATATATCGCATTTAAATATTTCCAGTTTAGCACAGATCACGTTGAATGATCAATTAACTTGATCGACGTTTCGTATCGGGTGCCCGAGTGAAAAGAATCAGCTAAGTGATCTTTATTATTTGCAGAAACCACATTGTTAACGATTTAAGTTTTTTTATTATTTTCAATATGACGGTCGCTTTGCGTATTGTTAGATATATTCGTGCGATCTCTTTATTTAGATATACCAGTCATTTTATGTTTATTTATTTTTTTTATTTAAAATACTTAAACACTAGAGACACCCACCACGATCCACCAGGTCTGGTCACCCTTTTTTCCTTAATATTATGTGATCAAAATAAATTACATTGATATGATACTCAAAATTAAAATGACGTTTTGAATTAACTAAGCCAGTTAACCTTTTGTATTTACTATACTTAATTAACTCTTAATCAAGGCAATATTATGTATCACTTTAAGTATATTATTTTTTAAAGCCACGTTTTATACCTATATTTATATTTAACGAAACTATAACATTAAAAATATTACTTTGCTGGTTTTTTTTAAAAAATGAATTTATAATTAAGAACAATAAATTTAAAATTAAAAAAGACAAATTTTGAAGTAACAAAAATAAATTACGCATCTAACGTAATTACGAATATTTGGAATTGAAAACTTCTATTTGACTTTAATGTTGGTATATCAGTTCATTAAATATAATGCTCAGTTAGTTATAACCACTCAGTATTTTATTTAACACTCCCGTATTTTATTTAAAAATCTACATTTATATACCTTAAGCCTAACCTTAAGTGCTTTGTTTCCTTACTTTACTAGCTTCAAACCCTGAAAATATCCTTATTTTTATCAAATTAGTAAAAATCTAAATAATAAAATAAAATATCCATTATTTTGTAATAAATTATTAAAGACAAACGGCATTTCCAACACACTTTCACTACACAACTTGTACTAGCCCAAAAATCATGTCAATTGTTCTCACGAACATAACCTTTAGTTAAATACCGTGCAAATAAACTCAAATCAATACAAAGTCTGTACACAATATAACAATACTTTACACAATAATACCTACATGGAATGAAACCGCAAAATCAATGTTAAACGACAAAGTTAATTTGGTTTGTAGTTGCCAACAAAAGACGTAATTGGAGAGAAAAATTTAAATGATACATGCTCGTTTCTTTGGGTGATGTATCGACAGGTCGGCTATTTAACAGGCTTAGACAAAATGGTGTTTCTGTTCGGACGTGATACAACGTTCGCTATTGGTTAATGTTCTCAATCTCAATCTTTTGGGTTATTTCTGTATTTTTTTTATAATATATAAATTTTTTGTGATTTTTATTGTTTTGATTGTTGAAATTTGTAAGGTTATTACTTATTTTCCATTAACATGAAAGTAATGTGGTTTAAAAATTAAATAGAATTTTGCTGAAGCTGATGCTGAGATTATTGATTATTGAGATATTTTATAGCCTATAAAATTAATACATTTAACAAAGTCAAGTTTTTGTCAAATTTATTCACTTTATATTAATTATTTTAATAAAGAAAGAAAGAAAGTTTGTACTGTTTTTTAGTACAATAGCAGAGAAGAGAATAATTATCAAGTTACATACAAATCTACGTTATAATTAGTTACAATGGTATTCATTATACAAGACAATTTACAGATATAATACAATTGTATAAAAAATTAAGTAACTTATAAATTCATTTATACGTAGTATACTTACTTACAAAACTATTAGTAAATGTTTTAGTTGTTGAGAAGCACAGCATCAACAAACATATGGATAAGAACGAATGCGTGTGATCACAATCAGGTTATTTTACTGGTAATTATGAACCAGGCAGAGACGACCCGGGGTCACTCTGAAGTGGCACACGTGTCTTTAAGCATACAATTTCTTATATAATAGTAACATATTCATGTACAACATACATTTTTTAAGCTTTCTTTGTGTTTCTTAGTAAAAGTGCTTTGCTTTTTTTGTTTTGGATAGTGATTGTAGATATAAAATTATAGTAAAAGGCTATCACGGCGCGTCTGATTGGAATCGTTATTGGGTTCACTGAGGCAATTATTATATCAAAATGATTTTCACATCCGCTCTGGTAAGCAAAACAAATCGCGGTGTTGAACCCCGCCACTCTACACGGAAAGTGAGAAATGGAGTGTCTTAATAGAAAGTTCTCTCTGACTAACCTGCTATACAGGAACAGGCGCTTAAAATTTAAAAAATGACTATATCAATATCACAAAAACCTAATATCAAATACTACTAGTTTATTACTATTTTTTTTCGGTTGAAAGTAAAACATTTCATAGTGTCTCAGTACTTACGGATGAAGTGAAAATTCCTGCCTTAAAATTTTAAAAAATTACAAATAGTTCTATATTAATATTAATATTTTAAACAACAATTATCGCCTTTACTTAGCCTACCTATATCCTAACTATATTAAAATGATATAAAAATAAAACTATGTATTGCTAAAACCATTTACGTATGCATTGTGCGTCACCTATTTCCTTAAGCTTTAAGCTCTCTACATCATAATATTCTATTTTTATATAGCCATATTAAATTAAATACCATAAGTAACATCGTGGGTGGCTGGGGAATGAATTCGTAGATAAAAAACGTCGATTGAGTGACGTCATACAAACAGTCAAAACGACACCTAGCACCGTTGAACGTGCTTAGATAATGATTAACAATACAATGTAACAAGCTTCAGAATGACTGGATTTGAAGAATGAATGAAGATATTTTAATGTTTTTTTTGGTTTTGTTTACATATGAAATATTTTATTTAAAATTTAAATGTCATTTACATTAGGTTCTTTTTGATAAAATTATTTATAATATAAATTATAGGGAAAGTTAGTTCTTCACTTTCATCACGAATCTGAAAGTGTTTGTGTTGCATATTTTTCGAGAGTATTTGGGTGGCGGAACATAACGCCGCGCTTCGTCTTGTAAATGGAGCGGAAAATAAAAATACTATTATTATAATCATTCTACTGAGTGGGAATCGAAGCCACAACTATCACATATGTTTAACTGTATAGGTTATCACACTGCACCATGATGGAAAGTGGCTAGCGAAGTGTTTTGTCATTAGGTTCACTTTACCTACCTATGTATATATGTATCTGTGTTTATATCTAGCTTGTATAGCATATAGCCTTTAAATGTATATATGTATTATTTAATACTTAGGGGCTAGTCGTGGCGCAGTGGCACGAACGTGTGACTGTAAACGACTGGTTGTGGATTCGATTCCCACTCGTGTAATGGAAATATTTAATATTTCCATTTTCTTCGTTCTGGTGTCGAGGCAAAGCGCGGCGTTAAGATTCACCGTCCGTTGTCATAACACTAGGTTCCCTCTGCCTACCCTGCTGTGTGCGGTATACAGCGTGAAACTATAAAAAAAAAACTATGTATTTATTGCAATTTTTTTTACACCCCAAGTTGTCCTTTGCTTTTAATTTTTTATGTCTAAGTTTACCTGTGAGAGATCACTAATAGTGATTAGGTCGCCTTTGCATGCTACAATTATGTACGGTTTTGTTCTTTATTTTGTTTCCTGTGTTGTGTGCAATAAAGAATTGTATCTATCTATGTATCAATGCGGGAAAAAGTATAAGGCAGGAAATTTAGTTTCAAATTTTAGTCAACACAGGATAAATGTTATATAAAAAATGGAAAAAGAAGTAAAATGCAGTAACACTATTGTTATTTTGCCAGCCCACGTGCCGCTGCGTTGCTCCCGCGCAGTATATCAGAACACTGAGTCGACAGTATTTTGCACTTCACGCGCTCCAGGGATGCATTTTATCTAAAAGAAAATACTTGTGTCCATATAATTAAAATAAATAAACTAACAAATTATAAAGTGAAATTTTTGTAAAAACTTATTATTATTATGACTACTAGCGTAGCATGTCGTATCTTTAAGGTATGTATGACAAACATAGGTATATATCTAAATTAAAAATGGTAACTTAAAGCGATTTTCCCCACATAGCGAGGTAGTCACAAAGAGCCTAACAACAAATGACTCCGCTCTCCACTTTCCGCCCGAAATCGAGACTGAGTGTTGAGTGGCGGAATTCAAAGCCGATTGAAATTGGTTGATATTGAATTGTAAAATTATTTCAATCATGGCAAAATATAAATATATAATTTAGTCAACAAAATCAAGAATCAACTTTTGTTACTTAATGTCATTTAAATTATTATTTTATAAAATCTTAAAACGTCATGTGCGTTTGAAAATCCGTTTAACTAAAGAATTTATTATTAAAAAGGAAAATTTGCAAGAATATTTCAATTCCACTCTGTGCAAATGTAACACCTTGGCAAAGAGTTACTATCTCCGGCCAGTCGTGTTCAGGCCAACCTACACTCGATACAGTGATCTATCCTTTCTGAAGCACAATCTTGTGTTATATTGACAGGTCGTTTTAGCTATTAATATTATTTTTGAAATTGTTCTCTGTATTATTGTTGTTTTAAATCGTAATTTCTTACTAAGACATTGTTTAAATGTGTTGAACATTATTCATTATTGATGGTTAAATTCATGTAAATACATTCATAAATCATGATATTTAAACCTCATGTATTGGGAAATACTAAAAATAAAGGTGTAATAGTTACCGTATTATGCTTGTGTCAATAATTTTATATTAAAAAAGGCGAAGTAGCGGCAGAAACATAGAATTTTACAGAGATTAAACGTTACGGACAATAAAAAATAAATATTTCATATACAATTTCAGCATAAATTTAATACATGCTCTATCTATATATTTTGAATTATGACATTGTGCATAGTCAGTAGTAACCATTTTCTTTTATTAACGTGTTTATACATTTGGTAAGCTTGTATGCGATTCAAGCGATAGAGTTATCTGTAATATTAACTACCTCCATAGACAAGGTACTTTTTTTCTCGAGTACTCGAGGAATAAAAATATTTTATATATGCATTTCTTCGCTCTGGTATCAGAGGTAAAGCGCGGCGTTAAGTAAAGCCGCCACTTAACACGCAATGCCTCCGAATTCGGCGGAAACTGGGGAACGGAATGTCTTTACACTAGGTTCCCTCTGCCTGCCCTGCTGTGTGCGGGATACATTGTGACAAGATACTTTAAACTTTAATATAACCTACAAATTTTGTAAATTATTATTTAGTAATGACTAAAGAACTGAAATAAACTTTTTTCATTTACCAATCTACAATTTTATCTGTAATCGAGGTTTACTACCCTGTACATGTTATTGAGTATCACCTAATTACATTTTTAAAAATCGAAGGTCGAAATACAAGGATTATGTTCAATATTAAGTACTTGGTGATATTAACTCAAATATATAAAAAGCAATACTGATATTACATTACAGCTAAAATCGAATGAATTAATGTTATACGGTCTTTGTCAGTGGTAAATATGTTTAAAAAAGAAGTAAACTATATAAAAAAAAAGAAATAAAAAAATATATTTTTTACGCCATGTCCGACTTTTGAAAGAAAATTGTAATTTTAATATTTTGCGATAAATACGCGTGTTTACAACCACTAAGAAACAACTTACAATCTATATATATTATTTATATATTTGATATTGTCATCTCAATATCTTTCTTAAGTTTAAACCTTCCATATCTACTTAATAGGACATAATAAAATAGTCTTCCCCTTAATAACTTACTTCAATTTTTGTATTTGAAAAATATTCATAATATTAAATTAATTAATTGATTTGGTAGAAGTTCACATAGTGGTTTATTGAGTTTTGTACAAAATATTTTGGGCAGAAAGAGTAGAACAGTTTTTTTTTTCTAGCTTCACGCTGTATCCCGCTCACAGCAGGGTAGGCAGAGGGAACTTAGTGTTAAGATACTCCGTTCCCCACTTTCCGCCGAATTCGGATTCATTGTGTGTTAAGTGGCTGAACTTTCCCTCGACACCAGAGCGAAGAAAACGGAAATATTCAATATTTCTACTCCTCGCATAGAAATAGAATTCACAACTAGTCGCTTTACAGTCACATTTTGTGCCACTGCACCACGACTGGTCACATAGAATAGTTACAAGTTGGTTTAAAATACTTATAGATAATCAATAGTATCCAAAACTTTCAAACAAATTTTAAGTACAACTGGAAGAAAGTGCGTCTCATTTAGTCATTTAAGTTAATGATATGTATCTATATCTATAAAAGTCAAATATTTTTCAATACACGAACTCAAACTCTACATGAATATTGTTCATCGATAAGGACTATCTTAGCATATCTCGAATCAGATCAGATTTAACCCAATTTATTCGAGACCACCGCTGAAATGAATATTAAGCTTTTAGGGTTACGTTTTCAATTTTCAGCTATTTTATTTACATTAAAAACTGAAAAATGTCTGTTCATTTACTTTTGAAACATTTCTTTATGATTATTCCTAGAAGATTGCCAGAAAAAATTTAGTGTCAATAATTTCCGTTCTCCATATTCCGACCAAAATAGGGACATTGCGTGTTAAATGGCGGATCTCAACCCCGCGCTTTTTATTAGGTATCACAGCGAAGAAAAGAAAATAAAATATTATCATTCCTTTCAATGGGAATTGAACCCACAACAATCGTGTTTCAGCCAAACCCTGTCCACTACACCACGATGGCATTAATACGACTACATATTCCTACAGAACCTTTATTAATTTATAGTCTCCATATTACCATAAACTTAGCGATAAGCACAAGCGTAAGCGATAGCATTATCTGTAATATTAGTTACCTAAATAGAAATACTTTAAGTTTAAAAAAAACCTCCAAATTTTGCTTTAAAATTATTATTCAGCTCATTTTATTTGTAAATGCAAGACTCGTTTTTTATTATAAGGGCCGTGACATAGTTATTAAAGTAACAACAATATAAACAATCAGATGTGTTTCGTACGTATACTTTAAGAGCATAAAGGCGGTCAGAATATACTCGTAATAATAAAATTTTTATGCAGCGGACATGGTCTCAATATCCCAAAAGAGTATTATTTAAGAAAAAAAAGCGAGGATTATTATTTAATCCTAAGTGAAGTGTCGTCTTCATTTTATCAAGCTTCAAGTGTCGATATATTGTTATAACGGCCGTGTCAGGGCACTAAAGAGTGCAGCTCCGATAGCCACGAGGATGTACGCCCTTGTTAACGGCGTCACGACCAAATAAATTTGTAACCAAATTAGTCTCGAGTGATAAAATTTATTTGAAATCACATAAGAAAAGTAAAAATAATACATACACTGTCGGATTAAATGAGAGATACGAGCGAGATACGGACCCCGAACGCCTCTTCCGCCCGTTTTTAACACTTCCAATTAATAAAATTGATTTTGTTTTTTAATTAAGCCCGTGGCTTGTTTAGGGCCGATCAGGTATACCTCTTAAGAGAAGATTTATTTTATTGCTCAAAGCACAGTATTGGGATCTCTGAGTCGGATCGCGTGCTCGATGGGTAAAACACCGATATATTATACTTTATAGCACCTTTGGAGCATAAAATTAGTGTTAAAACAAATTCAACTTAAATTATACTATAACTTATGAAGTTTACTTAGTTTAGTCTAAATAATATGTATATAAATATGCTTGCATATCTGTTATCTAATAATTTTAGAAGTCATCGAATTTCGTATGTCGTATCTATTTTGATTTATTTATTATTTATAAATTAATAAATTTATGTTTGAAGAGCATTTTAAGGCAGTATTAGAGTTCCGCCACTTAATATGCAATGTCTCGATTTTCAACGAAAAGTTAATAACGGAGTGTCATGACACTTGGTTCTCATTCGTAGTAACTCGTTAGGAATGTTTTAATTTTTTTTATTTTATATGAACCACCCCTATTTCACAACTTAATTAAATAATACTTTATCTCATAACAAAAATATAAAATCAACAGACATCAATGCCAAGTATTAAAACAAATATAATAATATCAATATAGGCGGTAAGTTACATTACAATTTACTTAAGGCAAAAACATTTTGAGCTTTTTATTCAAATAGACTTGAAATAAACGCTGAATGAATAAATTAAAATACTGGATTCAAAAATCAAATACAAAAGTCCTCCTTTACAAACGTTTAAAGCCCTGCAGTATCAGACAAAAAGTCCATTCATATTACTGCTAATTATAGTACGGACATGTACAGTGTTCCACACAGTATGGGAAAACAAACTGGTTCTTGTTCTAATAAGAATAAAGTTTATATTTTAAGTTTAAAACTGTAAACTTTCGCCCACCGTATCAGAGCACGCATGAACGCATATTTACTGGTAAAATGTACGAACGAATCTTTGCAGTATTTTACACATTTGCATATGAATGTGTTTAATAACAAGGTCTATGCGGGTACGTAATACACGATGTGATTTGATATTTTCATATATTCGGTGTGAATTTTACGTGGAAAAGAGTTAATTATTTTAAATGCTTTAAAAAGTATACTTACTTATGCTGTATTTTTTTGTGGAATTCTGCAAGAGGTAATTAAGTAAAACGTTTTATATTTCTAAGCATCTAGAAATATACTGTGTGGTATGCTAAAACATTGTACTTTTTACTAAAGGAAATGCTTGTTTATATATTTTCAAGGTTTAAATATATAATACATAAGTGTTGATTATGATTTCACATATTATAGGTACATAACTGCTCTACGGGGTGTCGTAAAAGTGCTTAGGTAAATTACGGTTTACATTTACAACTGTATACAGGTAAAACTAATGAGTAATTTATATAATGTATTTTATCAAATAATGTAAGTTAATAATGTAATTTATTATTTATTGCAAGAGTATCATTATTACATATTACATTAAAATTAATTGCAATTAATTTATTTTCAAAAAAATATATTTAAAGATCCACGCTTTATCCGGCATAGTCAGCGAGCACCTAAAGTCAAGATACTCTTGTATAGTAATTTAAGATTAAACTTATATTTTAACGCTTTGTCCAAAGAAAAGAAAAATATTGTTATATGTTTTCACATTTTGCAAGTAACTGCATTGCCTGGTAAGCTTAAATTATTTTTTTGAAAATTCATTCCCTAAATTAATTGAGGAATACAATTTGAATTCTTATTTCTGCAGCATCATTTCATCATTCTATGACAAGATCTAAATAAGCATACTAGGCTAATTAATCACTATTTTTTCTTTCAAAAAATATAAAAACACATACATATAAACTAAAAAATTGTTAACGCTACAATTTAAAAAAAAATCCAACTAACTAACAGCAAGTGGAAACAAAATACGTTTCATACGAAATGATGTAAACAGCCACGCTTGTAACAAAGAACAAACACTCCAAGTCAATATGGCATGCTGTAATACGGTCAAAGGGAATTCAAAACAAAAGCGCTCGAAAAACAATTAACCGAATCACTGTAATTACGACGAATTGAAAGCGATACCATCGTTGAGTTGAGTTTTTTTCTCAAAGAAACAAAAGCTAACCCTTTTGGCACGTGCTTCGGCTCAATATGTTGCCGAGTACTGTGGTACTCCCCTTAGTGAACTGTTGTATGTGGACCGTTGTTGCTATTTTTTGAACGCTTTGTGCTTTTACTATGGTGGTAGCTGGTATTTTAGGATAATAATTGAATCCATACTTATATTATAAATGCGGAAGTCTGTGTGTTTGTCTGTCACGCTTTCACGGCTAATCTACTGGTCCGATTGGTCTAACTTAGGCATACTTATATTGTAAATGCGGAAGTCTGTGTGTTTGTCTGTCACGCTTTCACGGCTAATCTACTGGTCCGATTGGTCTAACTTAGGCTACTTATTTTTTTCAAAAACCAACCACTAAAGGGTTGAAATAGGGGATGAAAGTTTATATGAAAAATGTAAACCGCTAGACCAATTGTAATGAATTTTGGCATAAATATAGCCGATAATCTAAGCTTAAACATAAGCTACTTTATTTTTAAAAAATCCGCCCCCGAGCGTTGCTATATAACGAAACAATTGACGCGGCGAAGCCGCGAGCGAGCCGCTAGTCTTGTTATATATTCATATTTATGTGACCAATTGTCTGTCTGTTTGTGTTTTTGAATGCTACAGCTAGACAGAGAGAAGTTAGTGTAGGAAGTGGCTTTATCTTATCAGAGCAGAAATATGATGATATTGTCAATATGATCTTGCTCTCTTGAAGTTAATGTAAATATTACCTTGAGTTCTAGGAAAGATCAAACCCATAACCATGACATTTACAATCAAACACTATCCTACTGCGCCACGATGGCCTCTGTTTTTATACTTTTAGTTTACACTTACATAGCTTACATTATTTAAGAAGGGAGTAACATTAGAAAAAAGAAATATATTACTTAAGAAGACTATTTTACTATTACTTTAATAAGGAAATGTTAACAATAGTAGGTATTTTATTCAAACTAAATAGTATTGAATTATATTTATAAGCAAAATAGGATTACACAAGAAAATTAAAAAAAATAGAAATCCGGTCAATATTTTCTTCATAACGAAATTAAAATGATTTTAAGTTTATCCTTACAAATGTTTATATTCTATAAAGTATTCTGTATTTTTTTTTAATTTGTAAATGCATATTGTTTAAAATATATTTTTATTTTATAATTACACGCCTTTTTCCGCACCTCTCCCCGGAATTCGAACATTGTGTGTTGAATGGCGTAACTCAACGCCGTGCCTTGTTCACCAGAGCGAAGTAATGAAAATAACGAAACTGTGGTCATTCCAACGAATGGGAATCGAATCCACAATCACGATTCCAGGAGACGCTCTGTTATTACACTTCTCTGACCTCTTTACTTAAAACATAGATATATAATTATATTAAAAACACATCACAAACCCACATATGCCTACAACTACATACATATTTCCATCCACTTTAATGAACATTATAAAATCCGTATGACAGACTAACAACAATGCGCATTATGCTTAAATCCAATAATTATACTGCAGAATAATTATCACTTTAATCTACAAGGGTACATAGAACAGATGTGCCTGCACCGGGCCACTCGTGCGGCCACTGTATCGTTAATAATTGTTTTTTTTTTACTCTTTTTTTTAATATAGCTAAGTCCCATTCAGCGCTTTGTAATTAGCCATCGGATCGGCGCTGTTGAGTCTTTGAGTAATTATTATGCGAACCGGTTGGATTCAAAATGATTTGGAAAGTACTTCAAATTGTTTCTATCTACGGTTGCGTGGTGAGAGCTTTAAGCTGTTATTTTTGTATGGGATTAGTATGTTGGTTGAGTGGGTTGGCAAGGTTGTTGGGTAGTTATGGATTCGGTTTCTGGGTAGGGCAAATATTTTGTATTATAACATCATATTAAATATCGGGTTTTGTAATTATGGATAGATATTAATTATTTTTCTTTTAAATTTATAATAACCTATTTTCGCCATTCTATTCGAAATAGGGTTTTTATCGTTTAGTTCAGGTAGCATACTGCATACCTTATGTTACATAAATCAGCACTTAATCATCCATAATCAACCTTTCTATTGCCAAAAAGAAGAGCATTTTTACTATAGAAGAAGTACCGACCTACTTAAAAGTTATTTGTATAATTTACCCTTTTTGAAAATTAATATATAAAAATATTTTATATTATGGATAAACAAAAAAATACAATATAAGAAGCATAAAAGTAACAATTATCTAAGAAAGAAACAAAGTTTTAATGGAAAGTTTATACTCAATAAAAAACAAAATTAAAAATTTTGAAAATACCCACGACGGTTTAATTGTAATTGAAAAAGGATAAAATAACTAGAAATCCCCCGCCTAAAAGAATATATGTAACGAGATGATGGGGACGACTTCGTCGGAGCTGCCATTACTTTAAGTTTGCTAACTTCTCCTAGGTTTTTATGCTGTTAAAACAGGTTTAGGAAAAAATTAAAATATTAATATGAATTTACAGTTTTGATAACTGGTATTCCTTTTAAAAACTTTAAGAACGAAATCTATACTGTTAGGTACTATATTTAAAATAGAGGTAGCAACTGGCAGCCCCCGACGAAGTTGTCCCCATCATCTCGTTACATATATTCTTTTAGGCGGGGGATTTCTAGTTATTTTATCCTTTTTCAATTACAATTAAACCGTCGTGGGTAATTTCAAAATTTTTAATTTTGTTTTTTATTTTAAACTTTTTAAAGTGAATAGATATACATTATATATTATTACATAATTTCGAAATACTTTATATTAATCTTCATGCAAATCCAAAGAAAATTATAAGCCCAATGCTTTCTGGTTATCAAATGCCTATTGCAGCGCCTGGCAGATTGTAACCGCAACATTTTTAGGAAACTTAAGTTTAACCAAATCAGTGAAAATCACAAAACCCACTAGTAGTTTTGATTTGGAACAAATTAATTTATACTGGAGCGCCCCGTGGTAGTTTGTGATATGGCATATAAAAACACGCAACAATTAAACCTGAACCTATCACAGAAAACCGCATCTAAATAGGTTTCACACAAAAATACAAGCAAATGCTTACTACAGCGCCCCCCGGGTGAGGTGTCACCACGACACATATACGAGAACACGCGCTAATTGAGCCTGATCCTATCGTTGAAAACTGCATCAAATTCAGACTCGTAGTTTTAACTTTGCACCATCAAATGTTTAATGAAGCGCCCCCTGGTGAGTTCTTAACGTAAAAAAAAAACTAAAAACATACACCAAGTAAAGGTAAATCTAATACTGAAAACTCTGTCCAATCGGACTAGTAGTTGTGGTTTTACATTTAATATTACAAACAAATGTTTACTGCAGCGCCCCCTGGTGAGTTAACACGATCAAGCATATCCAAGAACATACACTAATTAAACTTGAGCTTATCACTGAAACTGCATCCAAATCGAATACGTCATTTTAGCTTTGCACAAACAATATTTTACTGCAGCGCCCCCTGGTGACTTGTCACCGTAATATAAATTTAAAAACATGTACTAAACAAATCGGAATCTAATACTGAAAACTCTTTCCAATCGTACTAGTCGTTTTTGTTATACACAAAAAATGGAAGCAGCTACTTACTGCAGCGCCCCCTAGAGAGTTGACACATACTTGAAAATATGCACTAAGTAAACATACATGACACATATATGAAAATATGCACTAAGTAAACTTGAATCTATCATTGAAAACTGCATTCAAATCGGACTCGTAGTTTTAGTTTTGCACAAACAAATGTACTTACTGCAGCGCCCCCTGGTGAGTGGTCACCGTAACACATATATGAAAAGATGCACCAATTAAACCTGAACCTATCGTTGAAAGTTTCATCTAAATCGGACCAGTAGTTTTTACTCTACATAAACAAATGTTTACTGCAGCGCCCCCTGGTGAATTTTCACCGTAACGTAAAAACAAAAATTTTAAAATATGTACGAAGTAAAGCTTAATCTAGTTTTGAAAACTCTAGCCAATCGGATAAGTAATTTCGGTTTTAGACAAATAAATACAAGAAAAATTTTGGTTTTACACAAAAAAACTCAAACAAATGCTTATTACAGCGCCCCCTGATGAGTGGTCACCATAACACATATATGGAAAGACGCACCAATTAAGCCTGAACCCATCCTTGAAAGTTTCATCTAAATTGGACTAGTAGTTTTTGCTCTGCATAAACAAATGTTAAGTGCAGCGCCCCCTGGTGAGTTTTCCCCGTAACAAAAAAAGAAAAATCTTAAAATATGCACCAAGCAAAGATAAATCTTTTTATGAAAACTCTTTTTAATCGGAGCAGTAGTTTCGGTTTTAGACAAATAAATACCAAAAAAGTACAAACAAATGCTTACTGCAGCGCCCCCTGGTGGTTTGGCACGATAAAACATATCCAAGAACATCCACCAATTAAACCTGAATCTACCACTGAAAATCTATTGAAATCAGACTATTATTTTTTGAGATAATTGAAAACATTCGTTTTCACGTAAAATGCTTACTGCAGCGCCCCCTGGTGAGTTAAGGCAATAAGACATACATAAGAACATACGCCAATTGAACCTTAACCTATCATAGAAAACCGTATCAAAATCGGACTTATAGTTTTGGAAATAATTGACATAGTAATTTGCACAAACACACAAACAAACAAACAAACAAACAAACAAACAAACAACCTCTCACCCCAAACACATATACAGTCGCCGTTCCGTCGCGGGTAAAAAGTTAATACAAAAACTTAAATTGCTGTATTAATCTCAATTTTTGCGGGGATAATTATAAATAATCATTCTCGATTCTGATTGCGATGGTTGTAGGTTTGATTTCTACTCCTAAGGATGTAACATTTGAATTATTGTCATTCCCCTGTTCTTTTAGACTAAGCGCGGCGTCGAGTTCCGCTGCAAAACACAAAATTTCTCAAATTCGAGTAGAAGCTGAACAACAGGGTGTTATTAAGAAAATATTTTCTCTCTGTCTTCCTGTCTATATAATATAATATAGAGCGTGAATCTTAAGGAAAAAGAAACAAATTAAAGATCAACTTTACGAAAAATCTAGATATTACTCTCAAAACTATACGTGAAGTTCATTAGCGCTGCAAGAACCGTAATTACGAAACTTCATAAAGCAACTCGACTGCCAATTAACCCTTCACAAATGGCTCGGTCGCATATTTAAATATTTTGACCCCCGGCAAAGGAGCATAATCCACGTTGTTCAACATTCATATTTATTACATCGCGCGTGTAAGCGCCTGTAATAGAATAAAGCCATTGTGCCAAGGGCCGGTTTCACCCTTTCATGGCAGCTAAGAGAAAGGATTGTTAATGGTCTTATTTCGCCTAATGATGCCCTAGCAAAGGGTTGTTACTGTTGCGAGATGAAGTGATAAGTCACTTTATGAATTTCTCCTATGTTCTTGGGGGAATCGGAATTAGTACATTTGTATTCGATTATGATTATGTTCATTTCAAAAATATGATTATGTAGTTAGTATGTACGTACCTATATTTAAAAGGTTAGCATTAAATAATATTAATATTGTTGTAGATAACTTAATTACTAATTTGCACAAAATAGTTGTCTTTCTGTTAAATTATGATGAAATATTGTTGGAAAGATTGACTTAACTTGGTTTTTTTTTTAAAACTGGATAGCTGTATGAAAAAAAAATATATGAACTCGTGACTTTCAGGTACATTGATAAAAGCATAAACTAATTAAATCATATGTTTCACAAAAACAGACTTTTACGGGATGATAAACAACAGCATATTTTTTGTATTAGCTAGTAATAATAAACTCTAATCACTATTCCACGTTTATTCAGCTGGCGGATTTAAATAATGATTTATAAGTTTTTTTTTCCACAAAAAAAAACTAATTGCATTACATTATCGCCCCTTACCTAATAACAAACAAGCATCCCTTTGTTTGGCATCTGAAAAAATTGCTTAAGGGCTGAAGTATGATAATGATCATTTATTCCTCGCTTGATTGCCCATAAATGATGTTGAAGACAAAAATATGATGGGGATTAATCTTGCATCCCAATCAATGCTATGCAAATAAGAGCAGATGCGCTCGTGCCTTATCGGTAATGGTTTCGTTGTAACCTGTTGTTTAAACAAAACGTTTTTTTAGAATTTGGGATGAAAAATTAATTCTTTTTAGAATTTTGTTTATATTTAAATTAATAAACTATTTTTAGATATTTGGGCGTCGTTATTTTAATACTGTATGCGATTATTGTGATTTAACATAATAAATAGTAGTTTTTAAAACATAAGTAATTTTACGTTGCTATGCATTACGTAAATATACATACTTAAGTTAAATGATGGAACTTTGCGCCGCACTTTGCTTCGATACCAGAGCGAAGAAAATGAAAATATTAAATATTTCCAGTCCTCGAGTGGGAATCGAACCCACAATAAGTCGCTTACAGTCACGCTTGTGCCACTGCGCCATGACTGGCCCCATGATTAATTATTTGTAATACTAAATTTATAGATCATGAAATATAATAAATAATTCGTTTAAACATAATTCAAATCTTATTCATAAAAAAATTCCAAATTTAAACGTCACATTTTATGCTTCTCGTTCTCTTTTATTATAAAATAGTAAAAAATGATTAATAAGACAAGACATATAAAAACTTAATACACTATAATAATAATTTAAATATTTCCAAACAAACATGGGCATTTAATTAAGAAAGTTGAAGGCATTTATTGCTCAAGATTAACGGTTTTTTCTCATGACATCTCTATTATATTATCTGTAGTAATTAATTTTCTAAAACAAGTTTTGTCTGATAGCAACATTGTTTATACTGTGTTTCGTAATGGAGTTTTAATTCGAAATTTTAAATTTATGTACCTACTTGCTTTTATAATACTTTTTTGTTTTCGTTTGAGGCTACTAAAGTAGCTAAGCTCAATTATTGGACTCGTATTGAAAATAGTTATTTGTAAATATTTGTGTCTTAGTTCTTAGTCAAATTGAGTTACAGGAAAAAAATGCTATATTTACGAAATAAGTAATAAAAGGTAAGACTATTAAAAAACTTCTCCAAGTTATCAGAAAACTGAATATATCTGGAATTAAACCATGTCTTTATCTTAGTAATGTAAATATGTACATATATAGATATCGTTAAATTGCACTTGTCGTCGCTTTATAATATCTAGTTCTGCAACCTCGTATGCCAAATTGTAATAAAGCGTACATGTACTAAATCAGGCGAGTTGTCTATCAAAAGACAGTCAGTACCACCCTTTCAATGTGTATTGAAATATCAACAACATTAAATGGTATGCAAAAAATGGTTATGAATTAACTGTAACTGTACTAATGTTTCGTTCATGCTTTAAACTGTAAGAAAACTTACAATAGTGGCAAATCGTGGCCCAGTGGCACAATTGTGTGACTGTAAACGACTGGTTGTGGGTTCGATTTCCACTCGAGGAGTGGAAATTATATTTTCATTTTCTTTGCTCTGGTGTCGAGGTAAAGCGCGGCGTTAAGTTCCGCCATTTAACACGCAAGCCTTCGAATTCGGCGGAAAGTGGGGAACGAAGTGTCTTAACACTAGGTTCCCTCTGCCTACCCTACTGTGTGCGGGATGCAGCGTGAAGCTAAAAAAAAACTTACAATAAACATTTTGAGAGTGATGACTGGTGGCTTCGTGTGGTTGTGAGTTCAAAATTCTCGAAAGAAAATATTTAGCAGTTACACAGTAAATGTATGGATATTTTTGTTTTTTTTTTGACTGGTCAAACAACCAAACACAGAATCAAATTTAGGAAATGATTTTTTTTTTTCTATAGATATTTAATTTCTGTTACAGCTTCGAGAAGCTTTTGATCGTATTAGAGGAATACCAGAGTGAACCTAGTTTCATGATACAATTGGAGATGTGATGAGCAGCGGAAATCAACACCGTGCTTTGTCATGACAGAGGTAATGTTGATTTAAATATAAAAATTCCCTTCCATTTTCTATTATGATTTAAACAACAACTATCACCATTTCGTCACTTATTTTATTATATGTATGTGAAATATAATTTACTATTACTTATTATACTGGTATATATATTTTTTTCTTGATTATTGTGTTAGGTAATATAACTCAAATACTATTTGTATGTTTCGAAACGGTTATCGTCTATATTGTCCGTTTTCCAGTTTCTGCCAAAAACGAAACATTGCGTGTTGAGTGGCGGACCTCAACGCCGAGCATTGTCTTGCTTACAAGAGTAAAGAAATGGACAGTATATTACCGAGCGGGAATTAAACTAGGAACCAATCGCAATTACTCGTACAGTCAAAGGCTATATAATATATTAAGTAAACTAATAAAGTAACTTTATCTACCAAAAAATATCCAAGAAAGCGACGCAGTAGTTAAAAATAATTAAACGCTAAAACAAACCGAGAGGTGTTAAAAAACTACTGATTAATTTTACTATCGGATTCTATTCAGGTTTTGTATTTAGTAATAAATTAAGCTTGTTTAATAGATAATAAATCACTATCATCTGTTGTCTGAGACGGTGTTAAATTACACAGCTACGTTATTTATTGTAAGTATCTCGTTGACTTTACTGCAGAGTAGATTAGGTTTCAATTTTACGCATTTTGTAAAAACATTGTTATAAGAAAGCTTTGTATTATGTATACGCTAGTGGCCTGCCCGCGGCCCTGCCCGCGTGAGTTATAAAACTATAGTTCTTTCGTTCCAATGAGGGTTTCATTGGGGTGGATTTTTGAAAAATAAAGTATTATTTGTTTATCAACCCTGGTTTCTCAATTACAATCGGTCAAGCGGTTTAGATTTGTCATATTGTTAACTTTCACCCTTTATGGCAACCCATTAAGACTTGATTTTTAAAAAAAAGTAGCCTCGTAGTCCTGGATTTTCAAGTATTTTAATTTCAAGTTTCAAGCAAATCGGACCAGTAGACAAACAAAGAGACGTCAGTCAGCATTTATAATATTAATATAGATATAATAACATATGAAAGATCGACATTAGTCAGATACCGCATAAACGCAGTTTTAATTGTATTTTGGTAATCTTCCATATACCTTAAGTGTTTATTTTATTTTAGTCAGTTCATTAATAAAAAATATAAAACGATTTAATTTATAAATTTAAACAAAGTTTGTGTTTTAAGTGAAAACGCGGGCGGACCAGAAGTAGTTATACTCATGTAGTTTAGGCAGGCAAAGTCGCGAGCGGGACGGTAGTATTTAATAAGCTATTGTAAATGGCCGCTAACATTTTAGAATGCCAATCTAAAATATGATAATTCGTTATTTCTTTTATTTTGAAACCTAAATCTAAATTGTTATTATGTCATATAAAATTAGGCGTATAATTTATGCGCGGATTTATTTATACTCATGTAGTTTAGGCAGGCAAAGTCGCGAGCGGGACGGTAGTATTTAATAAGCTATTTTGCATTGGCAGCTTACATTTTAGAATCCCAATCTAAAATATGATAATTCGTTATTTCTTTTATTTTGAAACCTAAATCTAAATTGTTATTATGTCATATAAAATTAGGCGTATAATTTATGCGCGGATCAATAAATTAAATTTACTTTAAGTTTTTATTTATGTTTTCATTGTATAAGCGTTGCGCATGCGCACAGCAGGACGCCGATAGTTGATCCAGGATTATTGTATTCGTACACGATTTCAAAGCTACGTTCGTTTTTACAATAATATATATTTGTGAGAAACTAGTTAAATATTTGATAATGTATATCTTCATAGTAATGTTTTTATACGAAAAAAGTAATTTAATGGAATTAAAGAATGTGTAACTTTATTAAATTAGCTTTAATTTAAATAAACTTTAATTTAAGAAAATGGAGCTGAATGATTAATCATATGCTTATAAATTCTTTTTTAGCCTTACGCTTTATTTATTTACGCTCACAGAAATTAGTACCACGAGATTCCCTGAGACCATCTGAATGTGAATTTCCCACCGAAGTGGGAATCGAACACACAACCATCACATTTACAGTCTTTGCTCCACAAAACATAATGGTTTGTTAAAAATTATATTTTATATCAAAATTAAACCTATTTGAATGTTTTTTTTTAGATTTTAGCTCGAACAAATTATCTCTAAAACATGTTATAGAAAAATAATTCTAAGTCACACCTACCTACAAAAAAGCTTCCATACATCCAAAACTGCATTGTTAACCAAAGCTGTATATATTAAATGTATGGTATAACATAAAATCAATGCTCACAATCACGGTTAGATAAGATTCTCGATAGTCACAACGACAATAAGGACCAGTTAAAAACACACAACAAGTACAATAGCATTCCTTCTTTCGATTAATGATGTTCGAGATCCCCCGACACTCCTACACCTACTTAGTTGACATTATGTAAATACGGTTCCACTTTACATTGTTGTACTCATTATGCTATGGAAGATTCATTAGGTGAAGAAACATATGTTGTTTTATCGGTTTCAATGTGTGACAGGTTTAGGTATGGTTTCTTTTTATATTTAGACTAGTGGCTCGCTTGCGGCTTCACCGCGTAAGCTATTTATACTTATATTATAAATGCGAAAGTCTGTCTGTTTATCTGTTGCGTTTTTACGGTCAATCTACTGGTTCGGTTTGGATGAAATTTAGAATGAAAATAGTAAAAATCCATGGCTAAACATAGCAGCCCTCTCGCTGCTTCGCCGCGTGAACTATATAACTTTTTTGTTATATTGCAAAACTTTGGGGTGGTTTTTTAAAAATAAAAGTAGCGTATATTTAACCCTGGTTTATCAACTATATTTGTGCCAAAATTCATTAAAAAACATTTTTCATACAGTTTTTTTTTTTAATTTTGAAAAAAAAGTAACTTTCGTTGAGCATACTTAACTTAAAAGTAAGTATTGTTCCGAATTTCGTCCAAATCGGACCGGTAGATTAGCTGTGACGGACAGACTGATAAACAGACACACTTTTGTACATATAATATTAGTATGGATATGTTTTTGTAAGGTTGATTCAAATTGCCTTTTATGGTAATGGAACAGCCATTTTGTTAGCGAATTAGTTTTAATTTAAAATCTGTATATTTTTAGAACTTGATTAAAATTCTAATATCATTAATGGATATTTTAAAGTGTGAGTTTATAGTATTAGAAATATTAAAAGCTAACATGTGACTCTAAAAAATATCGAAAAAGGTTTTCATATGTATTTCCTGAGTGGTGCAGTGTAAAGGCTGACTTTAAATACAATTGGTCGTAGGATGACAGATTACAGGGGAATGATTGAACAGTTAGAATATAATTTGCGAATAGTGTGTCTTAACACTTGCTTGACTCAGACTACCGTTATATGGGCGAAAAGGTGTCAAAATTTAGTAAAAATGGTCACCACCAATATATCAGTCGAATCTAATCGTAAGTGCTATTATAACACTATAAATCATTATTAACAAAGCCAAATATTATAGAATTTTAAACTTATTTATAAAAATTATTACCAACAATTCATTTCAAAAACTTTCCAGACGCTTCACCGGCCAGCTCACACAATGAGATGATTACAATCCGTTATATCTATCTATACGAATGCCTAATAAAAAAAAATACCAACAAGATGGCCATATATTCGTGGGCGAGAGAAAACAATTGACGTTCCCTCCTGCTCTAATTTTTAAGATACTCATAGATAAGCATCTCTGTAGTCCGTAGAATGATTTGATTAATTCAAACGAGCCTTTGTACAAAGAATAGGTAGGGTTAAGTATTTTATTGCTGACGCGTGTCGATACACATCTATGTTTGCTAGTTATTAATCATTATGTGTAATTAAATTTGTATGGCTGACTTCGTTGTATATGTGTTATGATATATTGAAAATTTATTGTAATTATTTATATGGCCTAATGGTTAAAATAATCATTATTTTTATATTATACTTATATTAGTAAAAAAAAACAGCTTCACGCTTTTTTGTATTTAGTAGAGAACCTAGTGTCAAAACGCCGTGCTCCACTTTCTACCCGAAATCGAAACGATTGCTTGTTGACTAGCGGAACTCAACGCCGCGCTTTACCTTTGGTACAATAACGAAAAAACTTAAGCATATTTTTTCCTCCAATTGGAAATCAATCCCACAGTCATAGCCCTACAGTCACGCGCACCACGACGGTATACTTAAATACACATGACATACCCGTTGCTAAGGTGATCTGTATTTTACGCACCAAAAGATCTACTAAAATAATTATGTCATATAACATTTTATAAAAGAAATCAAAATTTGAATAAAATAAAGTAAAAACGTTAAGCAATTCAAATAAAAGAAATCATGACAATCTTATATTTAAATAGGTGTTGAAAAGTCAATTAAAAGCGTCTTCCATAATACTTCTAAGGCAGCTTCTGTGTTCCCAGAAACGTTGAGGACCGATTCACTCGAACCGTATCAATTATGGTAATTCCGCGTTTAATTTCCTGAGCGAGATTATACCCCCCTTTGTAATAAATTTGATTTATCGGTCAAAGTTTTAAAATCTTAATCCCCAAACTTTATTAATGGCTCTTTATATTTCATAGGCTTAAACAGATTCCATTAAGAGAACGGTAATTACGGCCAGATATTGCGATTTTGTATTGTAGTACTCCTCTTTATTTATATTACGGTACTTTTATTCTTTTCATAATTTAAAGTAAAAGTTATGGTAAGTAAGGTAAATCGTGGCGTTTAGTTACGGCACTTAACGCTCAATGTCTCGATTTCAGACAGAGAGTGGAGGACGAAGAATTTTGACATTATGTTCTGTCTGACTACCCTGCCATTAAATTAAAACTTTCGACGACTCCGAAATATTGGAATACTGACAATAAATCTAAAAATATTTAAAAACATATTATTTTTTCGTAATTAGCATCTTTTTTTTAAATAGCACGTTAAAATTGATAGTTAATATGATATGAGCAAAATTCTAGCCTGTGTTTCCTATAAAAGAAAATTGAAGCAGTTTTTTTAAATAATATGTTATTTTAATATATTTATATGAGATCCGGATTATGACTTAATAACTTTGCTTTGTGTAATATACAACTAACCTTTCTTGATTATAACTAAATTAAGCACAAATAAGGAATTTACAACATTGCATTTACAATTACCCTACGTATTCCATAAAAGAGTTTTAGTTTGCTAAAATATAACAAATATATCAATCAAAGATAAAAAAAATATTCGAAAATTGAAAACAGTTACATTTCAGACTTTCCATACACAGTAGGAAATTATATTTGCTTAACATATTTATATATATCGTTAATAAATTATCAGGGCGTAAATCACACTTTCTTCCATTACATTAAAAATAACGACTAGATTATCAACGCGGCAAACAGAAAACGTTATACAAAACATGGTATAATTACATGTTGGTTACTGTAGGGTTCTGTATTTACAAAATTATTTCTACTTACGTATATATACGTTGTATGTGTTTCGGTTAAAGTTTGAATAATTATATTTTCAATACTTTATTTTGTTCACTCTGGTAAAGACGTCTAAATACCGTGCTTTGTTTTTCACTTTTCGTCGTTGACACATTGTGTGTTGAGAGACTGAGTGTCAGAATTCAGGCCTCCTCTCACTTTCTGAAGCTGTTTTTTTTTTGGTTTTTGAAAGGGTCTAACTATCTATCTATCTAGTTTGTTATATGATATGACAAGAATTATATCATGATGGGATAAACATGAGTAACGAAAATATAGCCTGTATCTAAATATATATTTAAATGTTATTAATATATATAGGTATATTTGTCACCTCATTCTTGTGTCATTAGATTGATAAAATATTTTTTTAGTCATAATTTTATTTTAATAACTTAAAAAAACGTTTCGACTGTCCAAAACGGAATCCTATGTATCAAACAAAAAGCTTGTACTAGAAAGCAAACAGCATGCAACCTGACTCGAATTAAATTGCCCCAAACAATTGAATTACTTGAATTTTCTCGTCGATTCTTCGAGAACAAAAGCATTATTAAATACGTAATTATTCACGTTTACGTGGAGTGCAAGGTTTTAATTCAAATCCGAGGGAACGTCCAATTTCATTCTAACCGAACTAATTGCCGGCGTGGGTCGAATAATTCTGTTTACTGCTTTTTAAAAGGCCCCACCCACAAGTATCTCATTATTTTTTATTGTAATTACAAACAATAGGTGTGGTCACTAAAGTTAAAGCTATAAAACAATTATAAGTGCTGTTCAAATTGCTTTGTCATGGTCTATTCCCAGATTTGCATAATGGTGTAATTTTTAAATTATATAGGTATTTGTGTGTGTATGATAACATAAATAGTCTTAATTCAATAATATTTAGTTTGAAATTTGTTTTATATGGTGATATTTAAAGTGTATGTACATAAAATGACATTTAATATTTAGTTCGTTTTTAATTATTTTACAGACCATTTAGAAACAAGTGATAAGTGATGCAATTCTTTTATTTTCGCAAATTGAAGCCTATACCATGTTGGATGATGGATTATAATATCAAGCTTATTCCGCAGTTTGTCGTCCGCTGCTAAAAGTACGCCGACCAGGTCTTGAGCAGCTCATATCAGTCATCTTCTTAATATCATCAGTCTATCATACAGGACTAACTACCTTTAGACCTTTGCTTGTCTAAGGGCAGTCTCCACTAGCACATGTTAGCTCCATAGAGCATCGTAATGCCACGCTTTATCGAACTAGCACAAGGAAATATATTTTCCGTCAGACAGCGTTAGTTTTACAAAAAAATCAAAAGATTAAAATAGTCATTTACTCAAAAAAACTAACGGAATAACTGACAAGTATTTTTCCTAAGAAGCCTAATTTGTTTTCATATCGCGTCACAAGCTGCTAGAAACAGTATATTTAATGGCTAAATAATGCTATGACTCACTGTAATAATAGGGAAAAATTTTGGACTTGACCAGAATACCGATATAAGAGGAAAGGCAATTTGTACCGTGCCCACCTGTTTAACTCTTTAGGTGCATTTTAATTGTGTACTCGTTTTGTACATACAGTAACTACGTGATGGACCAGATTTCATGATAAATTAGTTTTAAAGCCAAAAAGTATTTTGTTTAAAATTTATTATGTTTATAATGTTATTTATGGTTCTGTTGATACTAAAAAATGTGGAATGTCCTTGCGGTGAGCGTGATTTTTTAGTGAAACAGTTATTTTTTTATATATAACATGGTGATTTAATTAAAATTCTTTTAGCGTGTTGCTGTTTTAATTTTAATATCTAGATCTATAACTACATGTTATATGAAAAAAATATGGCAACAAAAGGCAGTATATGTCATAATTTTTCTCTTTACGTAAAATTATTTTTATTTCTCAAATTATTTTAAATTCGTTATATTGCGTGTTAAGTGACAGAAGTCGTTAAAGGGAGAAACGTTGCGCTTAGTTCTGTTCACTAGAGTGGACAAATAATCTGTCCTAATGCTCCAAGATAGCAACAATCAATTATTAATTATATAAATATATTGGTAAGTATTTTCTCTATCATGTGGGAAGGGACTTGTGTAATTTTTGACCTAGTCGGAAATCAAACCTATACCTATCACGTACTTAGGCTCATAAAACTAACAAAAAAATATAATATGACCAAATCTTCACTTTAAACTGCTAGTTGTTTACTAAAGCTTATTGAACCGCAAAATCCCACAGCCAATAAAGCATCTCATTTAATATAAAACAAAATATAAATCACTTTAATGTCTTATAAAGAAAATATTTTAATGTCTTATAAATATACGATTATAATTTTCGTTCATAAATTTAAAAATGTAAACTAACTCAATTATACGGGGCTGTGTCGTGTTATGACTACATTAATAATTATGGTGTATTATTGTGAATAAATTGTTTTAATTGTTACATTGAACTTTACACTTTTGGTAGGTATGTAATGATTTATTAATTGTAGTTATATATCAAATTTGCATATACATAAATAGTATTGTATGACGTACAAGTAACTAATCTCATCTAAGAATAGTATTTAAAATAGCTTTTAGCTTCAAAATGTGGGAGGAGCAAGGATATTTCAATTGTTTTCTTTCTCCACTCAGGCCAGGCAAAGCGTGTTCAGTTCCATCAGTCACTACGAAATGTTTGATTTTCAGCGGAAAACTTAATAAGCTTGTACAACTTTTACAAACTTATAGCTTATACAACTTTTTTTTAGCTTGTACAGCTTATATACACAGAACATATGGTTCTCTAAGACATGCTATTCTCCACGTTCTATCCGAATTCGACGTATTACGTTTTGAGTGGTGAAACTAAACGCCGCATTTTGACTTGTGCGCTAGAGCGGAGAAATGGAAGTAATTAAATTATGGTATGTACATGGGGTTGTACATGAAGAAGTAAATCAAAAACAATTCGTTGCAAAGCAGTTTTAGGCCTTTCTCACATAGCATGAAAGTCAAATACTCCGTTGTCTAGTTTTTACCAGAAATCAAGACATATTACGCCGTATGGTGTTTGAAAGAGACGAGGAAAGAACGAAGTGCAAGATCATAGTCAACAGAAAGAAATTAGAACAAGTGAATGAGGTGGTATACTTGGGAAGTATGTTTAGCAGATATGGAAGATATGATATGGATGTTCAAACGCGTATTGCTGCAGGTAACAGGGTTAACGGTGAGTATAGCCGCACGTTTAACTGTGCACAATGCAGTGCTGCTACCGTCGTCTGCTATATGACAGCGAAACGTGGGTATTGCAGAAGAAGAATGAAAGAAAGATGTATTCTGTGGAGATGAGATCGAAAGATGTGCGGAGTCAGCATAGCTGATCGAATCCGCAATTAAGAGATACACAGAATGGCAGGTATTAGCGAGAACGTCATAGTAAAAATGAAGAAGGGCGTGCTCAGGTAGTTTGGGCACGTCGAGAGGATGAGTGATGGAAGAATGATAAGAAAGATATATGAAGCAAATGTGAGTGGTAAGAGAGAGAGGGGGAGACCTCGGTTGACCTTCGAAAACACTGTATCGACGATACTAGAGGAAGGTCACGTAAAAAGGCATCAGCAGCAGAATCCCCCGGAGGGCTGTATGAAGGACAGTGGACGAGGCGAAAGAAGTATGCAGGGACCGTAGCATCTGGCGCTCCGTTCTCTCTGACTACCCGTGAGAGATACAGCGTGAAGCTAAAAAAAAATTAAGACATATTATGCCGTATCTTGTTAACAGAGGGGTTAAACGAAAACATTTTAAAACAATCAATCCTCTAAATTTAGGTCGAACCCACAATCAAAATCGTGCTTACAGTCAAAAACTATACCACAAGCTTGAAGTTTATTAGAATGCCTCATTCTAATAAACTTCAATAATTAATAATATAAAAATTTAACATCAATATAATTCCGTCCGTAGCTCGTCAATTCAAACAGATCAGGGTAAAGTGCTCGAACCACGAACGACCCAAAGCGGCAATTATCGCTTGAACTCGTAATTATCATGCAGATATTACACTGACGTTGCACGATTGGTCCTAATTGCGAAGTGATTACAGGTAATCGTTTAATTTGAATCCTCCAGCGAAAAGCGCTCATTTTGTCCAGAGATAACGTTGTATGGAGCTTTTCGTAAAATTTTATGTCAAAATTATTGGATGAATAGTTTTTCTTGTGTTTTTTTTATATTTATGTACTTCTTTGTTTGACCTTTTTTTTAAATTCACGCTGTATCCCGCACCTAGCAGCGTAAGCACAGGGAACCTAGTGTTAAGACACTCCGTTCACCACTTTCCGCCGAAATCGGAGGCATTGCGTGTTAAGAGCGGAACTTAGCGCCGCGCTTTGCCTCGACACCAGAGCGAAGAAAATGGCAATAATAAATATTTCCACTCCTCGAGTGGGAATCGAACCCACAACCAGTCGTTTACAGTCACACGCTTGTGCCGCTGCGCCACGACTGGCCCCCAACGCCTCTTTGTTTGATATACGTTGGTATATGTCAATTTATGGGAAGTATTCGAAACAATAACATTTTTTGTTTAAAAAAAAAGAATAGAAATCAAGTTCGAAATGGTTATTATTTAGATTATGGTTATTATTTATATTAAGTCTTATTAATTCTCCTGCATGGCAGGGTAGTCAGAAAAAACTTAAAGTTAAGGCCCATCGTTGTTCAGTTTCCATCTGAATTCTTTCGATTTATGTTGTTGATCATAGCGGAGAAAAATGAAAATGATTTATTTATAATTATTATTCCCAATGACAATTCAACCCATAACCAATCACGATTACACTCAGACGCTGTTCTACGGGCCTTAAATTTACACTTTTACTAAATTTCATTTTCATCAATATTAATATAAATGGCTTGGCCTGGATGACCTAGCCTACCTTTTATGTATTTAATTAGCTTAATTACTACTTACCATAAATAATATACTATAATAATTCCATAATATTTAAACAAATAAATTTAATTTGTAATGAATAAATACACTCAGAGTGTACTAATATATGTAGGTAATTGCATTTAAATAATAAAGCGCTGTCCCACAATTATTGTAGAAGTGTGTGGAGAAACATAACGTAACCAACATCACGAAGGTTTAATTAATCAACTTAACCTTTACTTAATTGCGAGGTTTAAACTGTTATGGTGCAACATTGCTCGTATGCACATAGATATTGGATCTTTGTAGAGATGTTAAATATAAATAATTGATAATAAAATACCCAGGCCAATCGTGGCACAGAGGCACAAAGTGTGACTGTAAAACCGACATGTTGTGGATTCGATTCCCACTCGAGGAGTGGAAATATTTAATATCTCCATTTTCTTCGCTCTGGTGTCAAGCACGCAATGCCTCCAGGATTCGGTGAAGAATAGGAAATGCAGTGTCTTAACATTAGGTTCCCTCTGCCTACCCTGCTGTGTGTGGGATACAGCGTGAAGCCAAAAAAACGTATATAGACATAATATTGTTACTGTTTTTATAGTATTGATATATGCTCTATCTACACTATAAAAAAACACAACAAATAAAAATACACTAAAAAGCACTAGATTTTTCATTTCTCACGCTATTATTATAATTGATTCAGCAAATGTTAAAAATAAATTATCATATTCATTATTTATATTGATGGTGACGATGGTGTGATTTGCGAGTAGTAAGATTCATTATGTCATCGGCATAGAAAGATACTTTATTGCCCCTAGCATATACAGATTGTCTTAAAATACTTAGTAAAACAATTATACTCCACATATATAACTAACACTTTACATACTTTTAAACATTTTTAAAGTGTTATTCTACACTTAGGAAAATTGAAAAAGACATTTAAAGAAAACGTATAAAAATTTGAACGCAGCGGAATTCGAACCCGCGCCTTTAAATGTATTTTTCAACACTTTACATACTCGATTTGTGCAATATAAAAAAGCTTGTAACGCTTCACAGATAAAGCTGACAGAAAGATACGTCACTCTCTTTCCCACTTTCCGCATATGACACATGAAATATTGTGTAGCAGATGGGGAAGATTGCTTGTATACAATGCATTTTTTGAAACGTAATTAGTCATCGCTTCTTAGAATCGAACTGATATCCCTCAACAAAATATCTACTTACCCAATAATCGTTAAAACATCCTCAAGAATAAACCTCATGCGAAAAAACAACGTAACATCACTGCTAATCCATTCAGCTCATAATTATTATATTCGTTTGTTCGGTCTCTGCGACCCGAATGCGTAATGAGCAAGGCTTTCCAAGTACCAGGTTAGGCTTTATCGAGCGTGCCATCTGACTATTATATTACCAAAATACCACTTTAAATGCAGCTTGCTATAAACTTATAATTAACTTAAATGTAGTGGGTTACATGAACAATACTGAAAATGCATTTTCGACTGAAAATTCTATGGAACTCCCATAGAATTACACCTTTATGGTTTATTAATTCTGTTATTAGACAGATGTTTGTATTCAGGTGTTGGTGCAATTTTAATAAGCGTATTGTGATTTAGTATTTGATTATGACGGGGATTTTATGGTACCTATTACTTGGTTTTGAATTTGCGGCTTATAATAGAGTTTAAAGTTATTGTGCTTTATGTTCACGTGAGTAAAATCGCGTGAATATTGTTAGTAATATAGTTTTACATTTATTCATATTAATTCAAAGAAATATTAAGAATTAACTCTAAATTTTATGATACATAGGCCTAATTTATTTACTCGAAACATGGACTGTATAGGTGTGTTAAATATACAAGTAAATTTAGGCCATTATGTGATATGAACCTACAATCGCTATTAGGTAACCTTTCTGTGCGCTGATATAAAGTTAGATGCATACATACTTATATAGTATCTTCGTACATATTTATTTTGAAATATACACATTATACAGGATGGGTAAACAACCCATCCTTGATATTTAGATATACTAGATATTTCTAGCATATAATGAAAATACTTCAACTGAGCGTAGCAGTCTGCAGTATTGAGGCAGTCATGACGTAGTGGGACAGCAACTAATTGTAGTCGGTTCGATCTCTATTTAGGGAAATGATTTCATAAAATTTGGTGCTCCAATTCAGTCGAAAAGTGAACGTGTTATGCTGAAAAAGCGTGAATCTATTAAAATTTGTTTAAAATTCAATAATAATGTTAATAAAAGCCCTTAGATCTTAGTTAATAAGTACTCATGTGAATATCTACTTAATTCTATTAAAAAAATGAATATTTTTTTTATTGTTAGATAATGACTCACACCATACATATGTATACATAATATTGGACACCCACATCGCATATCATATTTTTTTAAAAATATTAATAGACATTAAGTTAGAAATGGTTATTATTTATATTGAGTCTTATTATTTTTCCTACATGGCAAGGTAGTCAGAAAAAACTTAAAGTTAAGACCCATCGTTGTTCAGTTTCTATCTGAATTCTTTCGATTTATCTTGTTGATCAGAGCGAAGAAAAATGAAGAGATCTTAAGATCTTAGTTAATAAGTACTCATGTGAATATCTACTTAATTCTATTAAAAAAATGAATATTTTTTTTATTGTTAGATAATGACTCACACCATACATATGTATACATAATATTGGACACCCACATCGCATATCGGTGGTAGCCGGATCAAAGTTTAATTAAATCGTCAATACACGAACGCTATATGAACGGCGTATTAATGTTGACAAGGATGTAAAGATTATTGAACTGATAATGAAGATAGATTATTTATTAAACAGATTGAAAATAAAATATAATATTTATATTAAAAAATAGAGATGTTAAATTACTTTACATTACTTTAGTAATCTAGTAATAGTGTGGTCAATTTTTTTGAAAACGATAGATACATGTATATGTTTACTATACTTTTTCTGTTTAATGGGGTTGAATTTCGTTTTGACATCATAAAATATGTTTAAATGCGTTATATACAAAGAATGGTAAATATTCAGATGCTCTAATTCAAAATGAAAATTTTTAATTGATTGAAAAGTGATATACTCGTATTATTAAAACTACACAGTTAAAACCTTTTAGTGGTATTAGTAAATGATTTGGTAGTAACCAAATCATTTTAACCAATCGTTTTAAATATAACAACTGAGATGTTTCAACTTTGCAATAAAACTCTATCATTTATGAAGCCAACAACTTGATCTTGAATAAAAAACTAGTGAGCAGCATTCCAACCATGGTTGCTTATAATGTTATAAGCACCAAAGTGTACCAACGCGTCTACCTAGTTGACTAACGTTAGACAGATACAACGATAAGTCGCATCCAGCAAGCTATATAATATAGAGCCCAGCGGTTTTGCCAAAGCAGAGTGCGGTGAAACTACTAATGAATGGTGTAAGCCAGGGGTTCCCAACCTTTTTCAGCTCGCGGCACAGTTACAAATTTGGTATTTTTTGAGGGCGCCCTACCCAAGCTAGTTCGCTATTAGAAAAAGAAAAGAAATAGATACCTACACCCAAATAGGATCAAAAATTAATACATCCACAATATGAAATTGAGTTTTATTTATTTAAATGAGGAAATAACAACTAAAACATAAGAATAATAAATAAAGATTTCAGATTTACGAACCAACTCACGGCGCCCCTTTTTACTTTCTATGGCGCACAGGTTGGGAACCCCTGGTGTAAGCCATCCAAGTAACGGTCACTGTACATAATATCGCGCTATGAATTATTGATACTGACTAACGAATGTGATAAAACACTTGTCTCAAACCGTATAAGGATGTATTTAATCTTTCACTCGCGATTTTGGCAATATTCCATGGGCTCATGCCAATTTCTTGTTCTTATAGCACGTTTAAGCGTTGCGTTAATCCATACGACGATTTAATCGTTATGTTCCAGTCTGATGCACTATTGCAAAAGTAATCTGAATGCAACGTAATCATTCTTGGTATTTAAATTATAGGTTTTCTATGTGTTATTTTGTTTAGGTAGGGTTTAAGGAGGTTTTGCGAATTTTATTACTTATTACTTAAACAAAGTTGAATAAATTTTAGCAGATATGTTTGCAGCATATAGCGAGATATAGACAAACATTACTAAATAATATAAAATAGGCTGTGTAGGTAAGCATAAGAAAATAAAAAAGTGGACTTCGAAAAAAAATCAATTTTTAACGTATGTATTTCTACATACGCTAAAAGTGATTTTGTTTTTTTTTAAAGCTCGATAATTTTATCTAGCTGCTATTTCATGTACAATAAAATGACTTTAAATAATAATTACATCGGAAAGTGAGTATACTTAAGTAACTCATTACTAGTATTAGTAGTATGAAGGAAGCATCTTATTCATTTTAAAGTCTTATTTATTTTAAAGCTTCACTCTTTTCCCGCACAGCAAAATCAAGAGAGAGCCTAGTGTCAAGACACTTCGTTTTCCATTTATTAGTTCATTATTAGAGCAAATATTTTTTTTAAAGTTGTAAATTTGCAAAATAATACGAAGAGGAAGGATATAAACGTAACTTAAGATAGATATTATCACTTCATGCTTCACCTTTACATATATCTGTTTACCCCTACATCCAAGAATACTCAAATAATCACAAAGTCTATTTAGCAAGGCAATAAAAAAGTATGTACATTACGAGACCATTCCACATCCAAGTAAAACAGGTACAAAGCTAGAATTTCTTTATAATTTTTGGTCAACATAATAAAAATTATAAGATCCAACGATATTTCATACATTATTTTAGTGCTGTAAAGCAGGATGTGTTTTAACGAATGGAGTGAACGTGAAACAGTCGTAGCGATTAGACAAAGACTTTTGACGACACACACACTCGTTTTGGAGACAATCATTATGAGAAAATCTTACAAATGACTAAAACACAGTAATAAAGACATTCATAGATATATGCCGTGTACTTACGAACAACACTCACGTTTGAGATTTGTATCTTAGACAGAATAAAAGTACCGCTTTGTTGTAGATGCCGCGGGGACCCGGCTGTTATTAACAAGCAAATTTCCAAAAAAGGCACTTATATGCATTTGCATATGAAATTGTGTTCAAATGATATAACGAAATCATCTTCATTTTATATACATATATTGTTGAGATATTCTATAGACTTATGATTTTTAATTTAAGAAAGCAGTTGTTGAAATTTTCGTGAAACAAGATTGTTATGAATTTTCGACACTGAAATCGAAATAATTTGCAGATTATTTATTTATTATATTGTATTCATAATTTTATATTTAGGTACATATAAACTCACGGGTTATAGTCTATGTTATTTATGCTTGTCTTTCTTAGACTCAATATGTATATACTTTGTATGAAATAAATATTTTTAATATAGGCGGACTATACCTCCAACTATATTTAACCCCAAGAATATTTCATTAAAAACATACTTATGACTTGCACCCGTGATACCTCTTATCTGACTTAGAAAGTAAACTTGAAAGCTACTACTTTATAGAAGAAAACTATTTTCTACACTAACAACGTATTTAACTTAAAACATGAAACTTTATCAAAACGTACAACTCAATTCAACAGTGACTAAAATTGCGCATCACATATTAAACGTTTTAGATATCCATATAAGGTAGCGTTTAGAAATTAAGATATAAGCATTATAACTGTTGACTCTTATTGTTTAGCTTCGGTCCTGTTTTATAGTCCATATACGGACTATAAATAGCTATGTAGTGCATATTTGGCACCGTGTACCTCTTTATGTGTACCGCTAAGTACTAGGATGTTGGACTATTTGGACTGAATTAGCACTTACACCAATTCGATAGTCAAAGTACATTTTAATTCAATTGTAAATATGTAGTACATTTTAATTTAGCTCAGAATCATCGAAAAAGGGACTAAAGCTTGTGGGCTTATAAATGGTTGAGTGTATGAAATGTACATGTAGTCTACACATAGATTCACTGTCTATATGGAAAATATATGAGAAAAAATAATTATTGGGGGCATTTATCAATATAATATAATCTAAACAATGTTTTTTTTCCTTTTGCCTATTTATCTGAGTGTTTATGCATTGATTTATGTACAGTATTGACATTTTATTTGAATAATCTTTTTTTAATATTTAGTGATTATTTAATTTCAAATGATTCATAAATAAAAAGATACAAATTTTGTCTGAAAAATTGTGACTACTATTTTATCTAATTGTAATGTTTATTTTGCATTATTTTTTTTGTATTCCGCACACAGCAGGGTAGGCAGAGGGAACCTAGTGTTAAGTGGCAGAATTTAACGCCACACTTTGCCTCGACACCAGAGCGAAGAAAATGGAACTAATAAACATTTTCACTCCTCGATTGGAAATCGAACCCACAACCAGTCGTTTACAAACACATTTATGCCACTGCGCTACGACTGGTCCCAACTACTAGGCACGATTTAAACAGTATTATTTTTATTGAAAATAATCTAGGCAGTAAAACTATTGCCAGAATGTACCATTCTATTATACCTACTTTAAAAAATATTTACATAATTTAAGTAGCTATATGCAATAGAAAGACTACTAAAGCACATATTTCGGCTTCCATAACGTGTAGCCTGACTTGAATAGGAAAATAAGCATGTTAGATATATTGTACAACATATATCAAATTTGTGTAACCAATTATGAAGAGCGACTACTTAATGTGATATTATAACACATATTATAAATATTTATAAAGAGTATTTCGCCATGTCTTTTTTAGTATACCGATAAAGGCAAGTAGCTCTAGTGCTTTCATGACTTGAATATAATGGAACTATTTTAAGTTAAATTTGATGTATTCTGATAGTATAAATTATTTGTTCTAAAATATATAATGGAGGAAAGAATGATTATTTTCAATTCTATGGAGAAATACCAGTATTATTATGGACTCGTACCTTAGGCAAGGCGCGGCGTTAAGTTCAACCACTTCGGGTGAAAGTGGAAAAAGGAGTGTCTTAACGCCAGATTCTAACTGACTACTCCGCTATGTAGGAACAAATGTGAAGCTGTTTCTTTTATCACATTAACATTTAATATTTAAATATAAAAATAACAGGGGCCAGTTGTGGCGCATCGGCACAAAGTGGGCCAGTAAAGCCACTAGTTGTGAGTTCAATTCCAATTCGAGAAGTGAAAATACTTAATATTTCCATTTTCTTCGCTCTGATGTAGGGGCAAAGCGCGACGTTAAGTTCCGCCACTTAACACGCAATGCCTCTGAATTCGGCGGATAGTGGGAAACGAAGTGTCTTAATACTGGAAGCTTGCCAACATACAACCTGCCTACCCTGCTGCGTGCAGGATACAGCGTGAAGCTAAAAAAAATGTAAATAATTTTAAAATCGGTTGGATAAATTAATATCTTGCAAGATACAAGATAGCTTGATCTTTTTGACCAATGTAAATTTTTCTGATCGGCATAACTTTGTAATGACGATATTATTTTCTTAATTTAATTATTTTAAAATTTGTAAAAATATTAATTAAAAACACTTATAACACAAAAGTTTATATAGATTCAAGCGTTATTAGAAAATTTTAAGAACTTTTATAGCTTCAAAGTAAAATTACAATGGGAACACTGAAAGCTATGGACGCTTATACAATGTTACATCGGATGATGTTTAATGATGCGCTACGTCCACTTCGACAATTATCAATATTGTTCTTTAACACGAAATAATAATTAAAGTTCGAGATGATGACACAAGCTCCGAAGACTCTGGTGATGATGATCTTGGCTGCGCTTGCTGTTCTTTAATAAAAAAATCTGTTTTAGAAACTAGAACTGAGAAAACTATATTATTTTTCAATCTTAATTTTTATATACAATATTATTTTTGGACCTCAAGTAAGTGGTTCAGAACATGGGACCAAACAACTTTTCCATAGAAACAAGAGTCGACACGTGTAAATCTCGTCACAGTTAAAAGTAATTTAGAACATTATTTTTTGGACTACTAGATATTTTCTGTTTCCCTTTACTAACCCATCTGTCAAAAAAAGATCGAGCTATGTTGTACAAGATATAATAATCATATAAGTCTAGGCGTGCCTTGGCGTAATGCATCTGGCGGTAAAAAATAGTTGTAAGTTCCATCCTCATTGGAAGGATTGATATTAAAATTTTTGTTTCTTCACTCGGTTAAAAAGACAAAAGCGCGGCGTTAAGTTAAGATGCTTAATACGCAATGCTCGAGGCATTTAGGGTGGAAAGTTGAGGTTGGAGTGACTTGACACTACTTTCACTCTGACCCCTCCACTATATGGGAAAAGCATGAACCTGAAAGTTAACGTATAGTAAGTAAGTAGTAAACGAATTGTTATTTAATATTTCATAAAAGCTAAAATATTAGTTTATTTATATTTAACAATCATATAAATCTAAACATATCATTCCACCAATAAAGTATCAACTTGGAGAAGTGTCGAAGCACCTGTTTCTAGATCGCGGCCGAGAAATCTTGATCGTAGCGTTATTTAACCTGCGCTGGCGCATTCGAAATGCGTTTCGCATTGTTCGCAGGGCATTCGCGCGATCGAACCAATGAACGATTGCTATTCGACGTATGCCCCTGTGTAATTATAAAATATGCCGCGTCCGATACGCCGCCGTTGACAGATGGCTCGACACTCATTATATACAAAACACAATTTATACAACACCTAAGTCATTGTTTTTCTCAACATTTGCGAAATTCTCGTTCGGTGAATGTCTAATTGTGAATTCTGAACGCGATTTTTATTATTTTGTTTGCGATGTCACGCAGGATACTCGGAAAGGATATTTCACGCATTACTCATTCCTCATTTATAATAAAAAATAGTATTAAATTTGCTAAATACCTACTAAGTTCAACAAACTTTTAGGTATTAAATACATTTATGCCGATTGCGAACAAAGCAATTTTTTATTTTTAAATCTACCTGTGTGTTATGAATTTCGAGTTGATCTCGTTTTATGGCTGCAATAAAATAAATACATGTGGTGCATTGCAAATATTTAACCCTTTCAGTTTTAACTGCACAAAATATTATTATTGCTATGTGTCGATGCTGTAAAAGGCTCACTTTTGAGGCTTACCCCATATACAACAATTATTTATAGTTACAATAATTTTATACCGTTACGTCGTTTAATTGCACTGCATACTTAAGTATTATTACATATTGATAAAAAAAACAGCTTCACGCCTTGTCCCGTATATCGGAGAGAGATAATCAGAGAGAACCTAGTGTCATGATACTCCGTTCTCCACTTTTGGCTCAAAATTGAGACATTACGTAGAGCCAAAATGGAAAAATAAAAAAAAATAATTATTTCCCTGAATGGGATCGAACCATCAACTATCTCGTTTACAGTTAGACGCAAATATTGATACAATTTTTTGTTTTATGACGCTGAAAGATCCTAGAGATCCTAATTCTCTCTGTTCGCCTCAACTTACAGTCACTTGTAATCAATGTATATCGGGGAAATCCAAAATTGCCCTTTGTGTAAGCAAATCGAGTAAATGTTTATAAATATTTTTAATGTAAGCATTCACTTGAGTAGATTTTAAGCTCACGGTCATCACGTGCTCTTAAGACACGTCCCAAGTGTCTTAGTCATAATTATTATTGTAAATTAGGGCCTCACTGTATATTATATTATAAAAATTATATTTACTAAACTTTTTTGTGCAAATACAATTAAATAAATAAATATTTTTGTTATACTTGTTGTTAATTATTACAAATTAATCTTATTGTTAGCATACCTGTAGAGCTAACGACACAATTACATTCGGATATGAGCACTTCGTCGTTATCGGACGTAAAACGCATAGTTTAGCGGTTAGATCGCTTGGGCGGACGAATTTTCCAATAGGTGCAGATTCAATAATATGTACGTTAAACTTATGTCAAATAACAAAAGTTACTACCAATGCATATAAGTATGAAAAAGTTATTAGTATTTAAAATTTACTACCTACATTGATGGTTTATCTTTAACCCCAGCGTGGTAGTCAGAAAGAATGGAGCGCCTAATACTATGGCGGTCCAGGTGTGCTTCTTTCACCTCGACCCAGTGGTCGAGTCCTCAACATTAACAGTTATGCTTCTAAAATGAAGATACAACTCTGATATCTGATACAAAATTGAATTGAAATAGCAAATATCAAAACTATTCATATTAAAATATGTAACAAATTTTAAATTTACAAAATATTTGAAAAGTTTGTGTCAAAATCAAAATTTTATGATCATTTTTACGAAATTCATTGCGAATAAAAAATTAGTGTCACAATACTGAGTTTTTTATTTATATAACAGTTTTATGTAGGTATACCTTTTGCAACATTTTGCTTTAAGAACATAAACTTTGTAAATTTTAATATATTAGACACTATCTATTGCACACGTATTTGCCCGCGTGGGAATGACCAAGAATCCTTAGTTCCACCCTGTCATTAAATTGTTTCTTTACTAAAGTCTATTTATAAACTACGCTTGAGAGAGCCCTTACACTACTTTAATTCGGTCCTGTAGCAAAATTTATTTGTTTTTATTTTCGGGGGTCAAACAGTTTTCAATATTCTGTGACGACCTTTCGCTTTGCTATAAATGTATAGTCAACAATAATTAATACTTATCGTTTGACCACAAAGCTCATACTATAGTTAGTAAGCTATGAATTAATAATCTAAGTAACTCGTTTTCAGAATAACATTAACAGTGAGTCACAAGTACGGTATAAGCATTCAGTTGTTGACTCATGATTTGTAATTTGCATGTACTGCAGATATATGGGTATCAGGGGATTAGTTAGTATATGCTTAAAATATTTAAAGTTTGAATTAATGAAATATAATAATAATTTTCCTTTTATTACGTGAAGGAAAAACTATGTGTTTCCTTAAATTATGGGGAGGAGTATGAAATTTGGCCTTGTTTATATGGAGAAGAAGTGCAAAAAGCCAACAATTTTTAAAAATGTTATAAAAATACATTAAATTAATAAAATAAATATTACATACCCTATATTTTTTATATACACGTCTTTATAAAGTAAACGCGCTTTTAACAAGTGAAGAAGACCTCTACTATATATAATATACCACTAGCGTATAAGCTTTAGTTTATCTGATCTCTATTTACATGAAGGTTACAATTTTAGAGGAAAATACCTATACTTCGTAATGCCATTATATATTTTTTTTGTTTCAAATAACTTAAAACAGCGAAAAAATTTTGATCTAAACGTATTTCCCTAGTTAGCAAAAACTAATGATAGTAAGGAACTAAGTAAAAAGTCTTAATTTTACATATGTACTAGCTTATTTTTAGATAGAATTTTAGTTGCTTATCATTTTTTCAGTACATATATTTAATAAATTTCTCGTTTAAATCTACGAAATATATAAGAAAAGAATATGACACTCAAAATGTTATACAATTAAAATCTTGAAGGTATATAAACATAACTTTCTTTAACTATTAATAAAATAATATTTAAATTATATTTAAATAATATACAAATAGTCATATATCAAAACAGAATATACATTATCGATCAATTCAATTTTCACACGACACAATAATAAGCTAAACCACAAACAATAAAAATTACATCACGACCGCTCAATGAACGCTTAACATTTATAAAATGCAAATTCATATGTTACTTTTGCTATAATAAGGGTTCCATACTATAGCAAAAGTTAATATAATATTCTGCATCTACCACAAACAGTTACCCATAGAAGAAATACCATTTCGCGCATCCGGCTGAGCGCTTACGCATTCAAAACGCAGCTGTCATTGCTGACAAGAAAGCACATAACCTCATTAGAAATCTAACACAAATTGAGCACTCTATCTAATAATTTTATTATACATATTCAAAAGGTAAGCCTAGTAATGGTCGAAATGACCCGCATTCGGTTTTTAATCGCCCAATTAACATTTAAAGTCACGTTTGTGAGAGACAATGGACATCTTCGTTCAGTTGCTGGCACATTGGCAGCGCAAGCTACACATATTAATGTTTGTTTGTTAGCGGTAAAACACGTACATATTCTTATATTGGAGTGACGTAACCGTTTAAATATTTGCATGCTTTCGTTTTATACACGTAGGCTTAGCTTTAAGGTCATTTCACTTGGTTGAGGAAATATGCCATGGTTTTAATTTTGATCAAAAAATTGATTTGATATGATAATATTCTTATTATAAGTCTAACGGTGTATTTAATGAGTGTATATATTTATTAATAATTTAATTTATGTACGATTATATTTATTAATATGATTATATTTATTAATTTAATTCATGTACATCCCAGTCCTTTATGCATATTTGTCGAAAATATAGTGAATAATAAACTAAATCATAATTCATTCGTAATATATAGCACGCAATAACTCGATTTTGGGAAACTCGGAAACCGTAAAAAGGAGTGTCTTTACATTGATTTCGTTCTAATCTATTTACTACCTTAATTCACTATCCGTAAAAAAGCCTAAAAGAAAAAAAAATATAATGAAATATATTCCTTTATAATTCAATTATCGTTGAAGCACTTTTAGCTCTGGCTCAGTGACAGGTAGACATTGCGACACATCCTGATTCATTAGTAGTTCCCAATTGTATTGTTCTTAGAATATCATGACCGTTGTTTCACCGCTCTGGCCTATTCAAATTGTCCGGCTAATGTCGTCAGAATAATTAATAAGGCGTTATGAGCCGCGCTTTCCAATCTCTATAGTGAGATCTAATACCGATTATACGGTGTGTCATTATTTACCTACGTAACTAAGTTAAATAAATGAAAATATGACTAACTATTGTATTTATAGTTATTTTTTTTTAGTTTTGAGCTGTTTCCTACATCAGGACTTTTCATGTAAAACAGGGTTAGAAGGAAAAACTTAATGTAAAGACACTTCTCTGCTTTGCGCCTGAATTTGAGACATTGCGAGTTCAGTTATTTAAAATTAATTTAGTTTCTCCGCTTTGGTAAATAAGAATTATTAAAATATTATCATTACCCTGTGTGGAAATCGAACTTACAAGTTCGTGCACAGTCAAATGTACTGTCCCACTACGCCATGAGGACCTCCGACTCCCAGTTATATCCGTACAGTTAAAACCATTAGGCCGAATATATTACAATGAGGAAGATCTTTAAAACAAAGCAATTTGAATTATATTTTATTTTTCCCGATCTAATAAGAAAAAGTCCTGTGTTTTCGCCTAAACTTAAATAAAATCATATAAAATGGGTAGCGCTTGAATGATATACCTCTGAGAAGGTGACAATAAAAATAATATAAAATATAAAACAAAAATTTAATGGTACACTTTAAATTAACATAACAAAAGGAAAAACAAAAATGTTGCACAATATATCAAACACATACCGGAACTGAACGTAACCGACATAAATAATTAATTTTAAAAAAATACCAATCCATACTTATATTATAAATGCGAAAATCTGTGTGTTTGTCTGTCACGCTTTCACGGCTAATCTACCGGTCCGATTTGGATGAAACTTAGAATGAAAGTAGTAAAAGTTATTGGGTCTCATTATTTTTTCAATAATTAACCGCTAAAGTGTTGAAATGGGGGATGAAAGTTTATATAAAAAATCTAAACCGCTTGACCGATTATAATGAATTTTGGCATAAATGTAGTAGATAATCTAAGCTTAAGCACAGACGACATTATTTTAAAACCCACTCCCGAGGGTTGCAATATAGCGAAGTAATTATGTAGTTTACGCGGCGAAGCCGCGAGCGGGCCGCTAGTATGTAATATTTGGGGAATTCGATAGGAAACTACTAATACTTGAAATAGCAATGATGACACCTCAGCGTGGGCAGATGATAATTTATATTATACTAAAAATGAATCAGAATGCTCGAACATATTACTATGCAAATCATATAAATTTATAAACCTAATAAAAAAGCATCAAAACCCAGTTTGAACATTAAAAATATATTGAAATTATTTTAATTATGTAAATACAGAAGCTAATATGCTCATTTAACTAGATTTTCGACGTTTGCATACAAGAAGAACATATATTTTTATACAGAATTTAAATTTTATTCATTTTTCTAATCAGATTCACGCCTTTTTCCTGTATATTATGGTAGGCAGAGAGAGCCCAGTATCCAGACACTCCATTCTTCACTTTTTCCCTAAATCCGAGACAGTCAGTGTTGAGTGGAGGGTTTAACTGCCGCCCTTGGTCTTGTCAATAAAGCTGAGAAATGGAAAAAAAAAAAAATGATTTCCCTGAACAGAAATCGAACCCACAAAGATGTCATATACAATGCGCCACGATGGCCTCTATTCATTTTTTATAGCTTCACGCTGTATCCCGCACACAGCAGAGTAGGCAGAGGGAACCTAGTGTTCCCCACATTCCGCCGAATTCGGAGGCATTACGTGTTACGTGGCGGAACTTAACGCTGCTCTTTACCTCGACACCAGAGCGAAGAAAATGGAAATATTAAATATTTCCACTTCTCGAGTGGGAATCGAACCCTAAACTAGTCGCTTTACAGTCACACTTTGTGCCCCTGCGCCACGACTGGCCCCTCTATTCATTTAATAATATAATTTATGGTAGAGTATTCTTAATACGATTTCAGTTTAAAAATATCATGATAAAATAGTTCGTACTTTGAAATATCGAGTACAAATATTTATTACATATTTAAGAGACACTTATCTTCGGACACATCTATATATCTGTCACGGCGACCATTGAGATTTGTTTGTTATTTAAAAATACGTACCGATTATATAACGCTAGAACTATTGCAGTGAATTCTTGTAAATTAGGAATGATTAAAAGAATGTGATAATGTTATTGGGAAAATATTAATAATATAGCAAAAATTAAGTTAGTAATTTTGTTTGTACATACAAAGAGACATTTTTGTATGGTGGAGACCGGAGTGTTTTGACACTAGGTTCTCTCTGACTACTCTGCTATGCGAGAAAATGCTGAAAGATGTGATAAAAATATCAACTATTAATTTAATAATGTGTGATAATTGCTTAAAATTTTAAAAAAATAATAATAAATCACCTAATCTACAGTTTCTCTTAAAGATGTAAATCTTGCATAAATATGTAATTTTATGGTGATTTAAAGTCAATTACACGCTAATTGGCGTATCTGAGTTCGGTGTTGCGGCTTAATTTATTATAAAACGATAGTAATGTTACTCGTATATTAAACATAATGAGGAGAAACAAGCTTTTACATTATTCTTAATAGTATAAATCGTGAATACTTAATTTAAATTAAAAATCGCTTAATGAAACGTCGTAACCCAAATTTCGTGAAGGCGACAGCGCGACTTTGTACAAAGTAATGAATGTAGGATTACATCGAAAGATCCGATCATTGTTGTAATTCATCTTGATTTATGATTGCGTGAGCCGAATGTCACAGTACCTGTGCCTTTACTATGAATATATTCGATAGACGTTAGCGAACGCGTAAGTTACTTGTAATAATTCATAAGACTTAGGTAGTTTTATTTCTTAACGCTGTGTGTAATATACCTAGGTATATTAAGTTGTTCTACATTTTTTTATAGATAAAAGTGAAGCAGGTCCATCTGTTTCCATATATAAATAAGTATAAACCAGAATTATATTTTATAAATATTGTAGCAGTAGTGGAATTGCCCTGACAATGATTGCTGATTCGATTCCCAATTTGGGTCATGTAAATGTAATGTAATTGACAAAACATTATTTAATATCCCCGATTTAGAAAGACAAGTCGCAGAGTTGAGTTACGTTTATGTTCTCGTTCACGAGAAAAACAAAACTTTCATAACTATAGTGTTTTAAATTTTACTTATTTTAAGGAATTTGCAACTACTATAGTAATGATTTCATAGAAATTAACTTTGGTAATATTGAACTATTATCGTTATATTACTTGTAGCCGATTGAAAATGTGCCGATTCCATTACTCATAATGAGACTCAGCCGTACGTTCTACGTTAATATTAAATAACTGAGCATATTTATATGAATTATTGCCTCTTTATTAATAGATTTGTGCCCTTGGCAAAGAAAATATAATTTTTGAAAATTAAATCTCGTACGAATAATCCTATGGTGACCTTTGTAAAGATGTAAAGTATCTGTTTCTACTGTAAAGACGATGGTTGTGGAATCGATTCCTATTCTTGAATATATTTATATTGTAAAATATTTTTTTATTATTACGGCAATTTCAATAATTTTTTTTAAATGCTGTATATCATTGCTCAGTCTCACTGATCTTTGAAAGAAATTGCTTTTCTATGAGATGTCATGAACAACCTGTACTACCTACCACTCTTTTATTATTCATGTCTATTTTCAAATCGCATTTCTGTTTTGGTAAAAATTTCGTGACGTTATTTAAAAAAGTATATACATATACATATTTTTAAATTATTTAAATGCATTATTAGGAAAATATTGGTATTCTAAGTTATTATTTTTGTGTATGAGCTTTCTTCTTTCGCGTAGCAGTGCTGCAAAATATTGTTGTATTAGGCATTTAAATATTTCATAATTGCTATATTGAATTATTAATAAAGGTGTCTTCTTTATATATACAAAATGTAGATAATGGAAGCGTTGGCTGCGTGTCGTGAATATGAGAGCCGTTGGACCAACTACTAAAGACGCGGCTCGTGCAAAGAAACAGATTAAGTTGGAAGGCAGACCCTGGGCTAGGCTAGACCGAGATTATTACCAGGTAAAATAATTTATGCATATACGAGTATATGTTACTAATTAAAAAGCACTTAATATTAAAATATTAAAATCAAATGCCAAGGTCTTTACAGAGTTGATGATGTTGTATCTTAAAAGATATAATCATTAAACTGGACCAGGATATACTTAAGCGTTAAAAACTTCAAATACGTGCAAGAAATACAGAGTACTTTGTAAACGTAGATTCTTCTTTCAATGATTAATGATAGGTCCTATAATAAAACAGATCACTATGATATGCAATGATTATCCTCTAGCCTGTTTACTTATTTCAATTCTGACTAGCGTCTCAATACTTTTATGTGAAAAGCAGTAACAATTCGTTTTTATTGGTAACAAAACGTCGAGCAGGTAGAGCAAGCGTTACACGCATGCTGATGAGATTTTTAATTGTTGATAATGTCCGGTGGAATAATGAACTACCTATCATTGATATTCTAGGAATCTAGAAGTCAGATAATAAAAGAAATACATAAAACCTTTTACAGCTTTTCTGAGTTTCATAATGTATGTATCTATAGGGCACGTATCTTAAAATACACTTGTCGTGTTATTTATGTTATCACGTAGTTAAAGTCAAGTGTTAGAAATTACATAAAATTAATTGAACTTTTACTGTTCTTAAGCTAAGGCCATTGTGAAAAAGGCAATTAGAAAATATAAAATATTTAAAAATGAAAAATATATATATGTTATTAAATGCTTTTTTCAATTTTCCTAGGTGTAGAATAATACTTTAAAAATGTTTAAAAGTAAGGCCATTGTGGTAAAGGACAGCTTCTGACTCTAAAAGCACCATGGCTGTGGGTTCATTTGTCATACAGAGAAATGATTATATTTAAATTATGATTATTTCTCCGATTTGGTGTCTGGTGCCTAAGATAAAGCGCGGCATTGGTTTCCGCAACTTAACATGCAAGATTTCGATTTTTGGGCGTATTGAGGCATGGAGTGTCTCGACACTGGCTTCTCTCTACCCTACTTTGTGACATTTTTCCCGTGATGCTGCTTTCCTTAACTATTGTCTTCTTCTGTTGATTGTAACTTACGTTAGGTGTCAAGCCGCACTTTATTCCAAATGAACAAAGAATCAATCACGTTTCATTTATAAACAATTTTTAAACGACATTTTAATTTACCATATTTTTCTTGCTTGGCTAGTCCCACATATTTTTAAGTCACAAATATATTAAAATTTTAATTATTATCTGGTCTATAAAAAATAAAATAAAATAAGCCATGAAAATTAGTAAGGCTGTCTTATAAACCTTAATCAATCGACAGTTCAGAATTAGACGAGGACATAACGAGATATAAAAACTCTTTCGTCATAAAGTAGATTCTAAAGTCATTACTTCTCTGATTTCCCTTTCATACTGCACTCGGATCGGATGGCATTTAATTGATCCGGATTTGCTTATTACACAATTCTAAAAAACGACAAAAAATATTTTACACAATACATTGCTTTATCAGTAGAATATATATTTATAAAACTCCTTATAAACGAGTAATGGAATGGTAAATAAACGAAGTTGGTTATAAAAATGGGTGTTGATGCGATATCAAAATGTTTATTAGTATGGATATCTCGTTTACTTTAATTTATTTTCCTCGGGGAGGTGTCTAATGACCTGCTGCGTGTGGCCTGACATTCTTATCGAGCAGAGGCGCTTTGATAATATTTTTTGAATATTAATGTCAATATTATATCGACAATGAATATTTATGCGTATGAGTGTAGAGGCGGTTGTGTACCTCTTATGTGTTTAAAGGAGATTGAATATTTGATACCTTTATATTATAGAAGACATAGTTAGTTTTTAGCGAGTGCATTTTCACTTGTTAGATATTATTTGAAAATTGTTACTACATTGATAATACCTACATGTATTAAATTTTGGTAAAAAAAAATTGGAAAATTAGTACAAAAATATATAAAAACCTGTTTAAAATATATATAAATATTAAACTTTACACCAGAATATTATATAATTAAGGCATTTAAACATCACAAACATTAAAAAAAACCACCAAACTAATTTTATCTGATGAAAAATATTATTAAAACCTTCTTATTTTAGATATTGCTATACCAATTGCCTTAAAGTCACAGTCAGACACTTCAATTTTATTTATTTGTATAGATTTCGACATAAAGATCGGTTCGATAAGCCCGTATTAAAATAACCCGTTAAGCTTTAATTCGTTTGATAGGCATCTTGACCGTCGATATAATGAGTCACTTAACAAACTTACATAAATTATTAATTACTTTAGTAAGAATATATCAAATGTAACGTATTGTAAAGTTGTAAATTGTTATAAAAATACAATAAAAATTGAAGTAAGATAAATGAGAATAATTATAAAAGTCATTTGGATTGCAGTATCGATTTTAAACGTGGACTTTACTTCAAAACAGTCACTAGTTTTTTTTTAATTGTCTGTTTATATTATAATATTCAGATATATACATTGAAATAACATAACTTTACGGTTCATCTTTTATAAAAAAAATAAGCTGTGATTAGAAGATCTGTGATTAGTGTCAAAATACTCCGTTCTCCATTCTCACCTTTGGCTCGGAATTTGATACATTGCATGTTGAATGGTGGAACTCATCCCCACGTTTTGTCTTACCAGAGCAGAGAAGTAGTAAAGAATCCATAATATTTGATATATTCTCTTGAATAACAATTGAAACAATCATTGTATACAATCATACACTGTCTCTCTGTATCAAGACGATCCAAATCCTATTCTATCACATACCAAGTTTTCCAAAAATCATAGCAAAATTAAAAATATATAAATTAAAAAAAAAATCAAAAATATTTCGTCTGCGCTAACCCATACAGAGTGAATGCAATAAAAAATTAAAAATAGAACCTTCATGTCCCATCCGAGGTGTAAAATAAACAGCCGCCATTAAGAGCCGGTCCTTCGGCGATATTAATTTGTATTTAAGTGTATTGAACAAGATAAAGTAAATATATGAGTGCGACACAGCACGGCCCGGCGTGGTCCGGCGCGGCGTGGCGTGGCGTGGCCCATGACGGTGTTACGTGTTCGGCTTGCTGTATTAAATTTCGCATTAATAGTATTTATTGTGTAATTAAATTAAATACACTTCTTGAGAGATATTTTTTGTAATATATAGGGGAGTTTTGAATGTTAAGAGGTTTTAGGTTCGATTTCCCACTCGGGAAAAGGTTAATTTGAATTGTTTTGGTTTTTCCGTTTTGGTAAGAGCGGGTGGCGTTCAGTTACGCCGCCATACATATTCATAGAATTTCTGGAATTAAAGGGGAAAATCTAGAACTAAGCATCAAATCTTTCAGAAGATGACAGGACCAAGACACTTAAGTTCTCTTTGCCTGTCCGGCTATTCAGAAAAAGCTATTATTGGTCTTTTCCCATAATTTGAGATTTAGCATTTTAACTTGTCCTCTTTTCCTTAAATATAAACGTTTTGGAGTGACACTCAATTTTCCTTGAAGCTACATTAATTTGAGATATTAGAGGGAGAGAGATATGAATCACTAGACTTACTACATATATTCTGCAATAGTAGAGTATAAAGTAATAAATGATTACACAATATCATCAATGTATCCAATAATATAACAACTAAAAGTTTTTCAAATAATTCCGCTCCTACTATTTCTTTGCCAAAAACTTTAATTGACATTATTTTATGAGAGCGGTGATTTGTAGCGATTCTAAATTAAAATTATGAGTTATAAACAACTCAAGAAGTTTGTTTTGTTTTTTATACAGTTATTTAAATATTTTTACTTTGTACAATTATTTTTCTAAAAGTAATTTTGTTTAAAAAAGAACTTTTAGAGGTTTTTTTTCTCATAGCAAGGTAGGCAGTTCGTTCTTTACTATCCCCCTTGTTTTACCAGAGAAGGGAATGAGAAAAAAAAAATAAAATAAATTACTTCTAGTGGGATTCGAACCCAAAACAAACTCATTCTTAATCGCAACCTAATTATCAATTGAACATGTGGACGAATAGGCTAGCAACTTCAAATATTTTCAACTTTTGCAGCCAGTTGAATAATATGTAAGCCAATTCATATTTATATAAAGAAATTACAATGCCTATACTTTTTATATTATTATTGAGATAAAATCTAAAACCGGAAAAAAAAACTTTTTATTATATTAGTAAAACATATAATTTTATTGAAATATGCTTATTATATGGACACTTTGGGATCACAACACTAAATAAATTCGTAAAAAGACATTTCGCCCTCACACATTAAAGTAACGACTTGTCTCGACATTGGTATCGATGAATGAACTTTACGATATTTTGGTTCACTCGAACATGTAAAAAATCTTATAATACTCGGACGTATTTAAAAGTAATAAAAAGTTTATAATTTTTATAACGTATCAAATTATAAGTGTAATGTGTTTGCATTGTGCTTAACATAAATTTTAATGTGGAATAAAAAAATATTCATGTACAAGCAATAAACAGACGTAGGTATCATTTGGGAGAATAATAATTTCTATTTTATTCTAAGATATGGTATTTTAAATTGTTTTAATGTATTATGTAAATGATAATGGGAAATGAAAATGTTCATTAAAAAAATGCTACAGGTTGCTGATTTGCCTAGAGATCATTAAAATTTTAAGAACTATTAATAAACAAAATATATACAGAAACTAGAGTAAGATGCGCGTTCCCATACCAACGTGAATGTGTTGTAATAATCATGTGAAATAATTTAATGTGCTTCTGTTAAACTATTAAAGAAAACTACTCCTTTTTCATACAAATCATAAGTATAGAGTTTTACACTCGTATGCTGTATAATTTTCTTAACAAAATGTTTTCGATCCATTGAATTTTCTATCATATATTATTTTTAGTTATTTATAGCATTCTACTGTCCTAATTACTTTCAAATTGTGAAAATCTGTCCTTAGTGATTTGCTTGCAAAATAAAAATCGTATAGTTTTCAATGTAATTCAAAAAAAGGAAAACATATGTACCTATATATTAAACACAACACGATATATAATATATTAAACAGCATTCTTCATACAAACATAGCAATATTTATGTAAATTTAAATAAAACATTATCTACATATACATATACACTAAAACAACTTACTTTAAAATCAACAAATAAAACTATTCATAATTTATGGTAGTCGTATAAAAAAAAACGAAATATTATAATGACAGTGAATTAACATAAAGTCTATCTAAAAAATAAGATGTACCAAAAACGGAACAAAAAAAGAGTCAAAATTAACGCCGTATTATTGAGGCAAGAGAAATTAAAACACTTTATCCTTCTTTATGTGGCATTTATGTGTATCGTAAAACTGAGCTTGTACCCTTTTTACATTACAGGACCAACGCACGTTTTAATATATTTAGACAAAAAATACATATATTTTTTATCACACGAATAAGTTTAAGAGATAGTGAGTGGACTTTAATCCGCGCTAATTTATTGATATTTAACGACCCGATCAAATATTGAATGTTCTTTAATAGTAGACGAGTGTTGGGGAAAATTAAACGTCGTTGTGTGAATGTTTTTCTTAAATTGGTATTAGATAATTGATATGGAATTAATTAGCATGTTTTACCTGTTATTGTAGATAATATAAAATTAAAAATGATTAAATAAGCCAACAAAAATATGAGATTTTTATAAGTAGCAATACCATACTTTACCTAGTTAATACATTCTTTCTATACTTTCCAAAATATTAAATACACAAGACTTCCATTAAAAAAACCTGACATATCCCTTTAGTTTTCCTTATTACAATGTAAGAAAATCTATAAAACAAATGTCATTTAATACGTTCCAAGCCAACAACTGTTTAAGCTAACACCATATCGTTCAAATATCAGATTTCAATTTGAAAACGTGAAGCCGTAATTAGGGCTGAGTTCGATCTCGTATCGATATACTGATATGGTTTGAATAAACAATTCCTTTTAAACAAGTAATATTATAAATCAAATACACGCCGTTGGCATCTGAAAAGAGAAGTCATTTATCAGAGAGACGCGAGCGCACGCCAAGACTCCATTGTATCGACCATTAACGATGCCTTAATTGTTATTTTATCAGAATACCAATATGGCCGGTACAAGTTACATAGATGATGTATTCCAAAGAAACAGCTTAATACAATTAATTTCATGTCATTTTGTAAATTGTGTAAAGAATAACGTTTTTCTTAACAGTTATTGCTGAAGTTCAAAAAATAATAAGTTTAATTTTTTTTGGCATAACTTACGTGATTGAAATTAAAAAATAATAAAAAAGCCAACTTTCATGGTTCTATCTGTCTATTTGTCAATTTTTAAGTTTTCTTTGTTTTTCATGGTAACATAATATATTTTTTCGATATCTAATTTGCTATATGTACGTGAACTTGTTAAAAATATGTACCATACACAAAGTCAAAAGGAATAACAGGTCAGTTTACATAAAATTATCACAAAATAAAAAAATATAAAATAAATAAACAAAAAATCACAACATAATTAATAGAAAACACAAAATTCTGTAGAATAATGTTGCGAATGAATAATTATGTTAACTTTTAAAACACGTATAAATTCAAAACATCTTATAAGATAAATCAATTAGTAAAGAAAAGGTATTTATTGATCTAAGTTTACATAATTAATGAACCAATAGCCCTCAGCATGAATATCTCCAGTTTTGAATTTTTATTGTTATGCATTCACAGAAAAAACGATATAGAAATGACATCGACACTGTACATGTATCAGATTACTAGCGATCTGCTCCCGGCTTCGCTCGCGTGGACTACACGACTGTTTCGGATTTTCAATATTTTTATCTTCTATTCCACATTTGAAGGGATTTTCTTTTAAAAGTAGCCTATGTTTAGTTTTGGGTTTTCAAAATTCCGGCAGATTAGAGCCGTGAAATCATAACGACAGACAGACAGACAGACTTTTGCCTTTTAATATTAGTATGAATCTTTTATATATATTTCGAGGCCAGTCGTGGTGTAGTGGCACAAACTCGTGACTGTAAACGACTGATAATGGGTTCGATTCCCACTCGAAGTGTAGAAAAATTTATTATTTACTTCTCTCTGGTGTGGAGGCAAAGCGCAGTCTTAAGTTCTGCATAACACGGATTGTTGTGTTCTGCATAATACGCCTCCAAAATTCGGCGGAAAGTAGGGAACGGAGTGTCTTAACACTAGGTTCCGTCTGCCTACCGTGCTGTGTGTGGGATACAGTGTGAAGCTAAAAAAAACTTTCTTACATTTTTTTTTATTTTTTGATGACTTAGGCCACTTTCAATTTATATTATACTGAGATATTGCGTTGCGTCACTGGCACAATAAAGATAAAGAATGTCCATTAACTCCTCCACAGAGCACCAAACAAATGGCACGCGCAATCAATAATCGATCTAACGTTTCCACAACAGAAATCTCAAAAATTCCAAACGCACCTTTGTATTAATTACATATTAATGTAAATTAACATCGATTCTGATTACGATTAATATTTCAATTCGACTCGGGATCAACTCAAGAATCTGAGGTTAAAATATATGCTTGATTAATTCGTTGTTGACTATCCAAATTAAATTAAATATATGCAAATGACACATTCTAATGGCCGCCACACACGATAGAGTGTTTTGGAAGACGCACCTATTCGATGACATTATTAGTTTTCGATTAGTAACTCGAGAAGTTGACGCTTTAAAAAACCCTATACGATCTCGATATAAGAACTACACTACAAGGACCTTACGGGTCACTTGAAAGATATATATTTTAAATTTAATCATATGACTTGTTTACTCCGATTATTCGAGTTTATGAGGTGTTTAATGTTGTAAGATACAATCTGAGGTGTGAAGAAATATAGCATCAGAATCGATTTTATCTTTTGACACAAATATGCTGTTCTCGTTAAGTCAGTTAATTGAGCTATGATTTGTTTCTTGAGGAAAAACATTTAGCGGTGAATTGCAACATAATCCTATCAAAAAAAATAAACACGTAAATAATGTCTTCATTATTAAATGTTTTTTATATTTTGTGAAAGTTGCTTTGTATAAATAAAAGCCGTATTAAAATGTACTGTTAGCTATTTAAATAATAACTAATTTAAATAATACCTCTCTATTTTTCTGTTATGGAAATTATAGGATTAGGCACGTATATTAAAATTTTTATTATTGTATCTAAGAGGTATAAAACGACGGACAAATGTAACTGGTTCACTTTAATGATTCCAATAGTTCTTAAACTAAGTTGATGTCAAAACTACGAATTCTGTACGAGTCATCAATAAAAAATGATATTTTATAGCTCTCGTAATGAATGTAGAGCAGTAATAGATTTTCTTGTGATGCTAATTTTATTGACTCTTGTTCTAGAATTCAATGTATAGATAACGGGGAACGAGGTGTGACATTAATATGAATATAATTAAAGGCGATTAATTCTGGTCAGCTGTAAGTGCGCCGTTCGCTGTAACTACAACGGATTCTGAACTGAAATTAGACGTGAATACTAATGAAACATAAGCGCGATGAAACGGCCAATTAATGATGTTGACAGAAGGTTAGTGCTCCAGCGGGCGTCGAACGACAGCAAGTTTAATCAAACCGTGAACTTTCATTACTTATTCGTATATTGATTTCTTTTTCTTTGCCACATTGCAAGCGTTGGTGTGTGTTGGCGATGTTTGCACTAATGTGTCGACGCTTATGATCGACTATTCACACAAAAGCTGTATTTTCAATTAAAATTTAGTTAGTAATAATTTCTCGATTTTTTTTTTGTACCTTTACGCCTTTTTCCGCATAGTCAGAGAGAACCTAGTGTCAAGACATTCCGTTCTTCACTTTCACCCCGAAATTACTCAACGCCGCGCATTATCTAAAATGGAGAAGCTTTCTCGAGATATTACACAAAAAAATATATTAAAAAAATAAGAAGACAATAACTAATTAGATACTTAATAACTGTCATATAATAGACATTTTTTTATAACTTTAAAATAGTATTTTGAAAAATTGCATGCAATTTTACACATCGAATTCCAAGAGTCAGACACGTCGCAGTAAGCTGTTAGAATCAAAACAATTATATAAATACAGAACGTTAATTATTCGGCTGCGTTCAGGAGCAGTCGTTCTGCGTAAATCATACGAAGTTCTATTTCAGGCCGCGGCTCAATCTCGGACTGAGTTAATTAGAAAGAATTGCTTTTATTTCGCGTTTTCACACTTCAACCGCTTGGAGATGTGACGCAGGCGCATGCGAGATCGAAAAACTACTGTGATGGATGACTATTGGGAATTCTTATATGACTTTTATATAGGTGAGAAGAATTTTGTGAGATGATCAAAATAACTGTTATTACAATGTAGACGTATTACTTCATGGTTATAATGGTGTCATTACTTATATCTCAATTTAAGAATCAATAAAAATCAATAAAGAAAATAAAGGTGGCCAGTCGTGGCCCAGTGGCACAAGTGTGTGACTGTAAGCGACTGGTTGTGGGTTCGATTCCCACTCGAGGAGTGGAAATTATATTTCCATTTTCTTCGCTCTGGTGTCGAGGTAAAGCGCGGCGTTAAGTTCCGCCACTTAACACGCAAGCCTCCGAATTCGGCGGAAAGTGGGGAACGGAGTGTCTTAACACTAGGTTCCCTCTGCCTACCCTGCTGTGTGCGGGATACAGCGTGAAGCTATAAAAAAAAAAAAAAAAAGAAAATAAAGCCGTCGTGGTGGCGCAGTAGGTTAGTGTTTGGTTGTAAACGGCTTGTCGGTTCGATTCCTACTCGGGGAAGTGGTTATATATTTTTTTTATATTTTACGCTCTGGCACCTAACACAAATTGATCACGCGTGGTATTACAATTTCCCTTGGAAAGTGCGGGACGGAGTGTCTTAACACTATGCCCTTTCTTTCTAAGGGGGATAAAGCATGAAACTTTTTTTTAATAAAGAAACTGAACAGCCGAACAGAGCCCGTGCTAACGTGTAAATGACAAATGCTCTTGAAAAATGTAACGATTGCTAAATGCGACAGGAAATGAGGACGTACGACCTCTCTAATCTTATTTACGACATCTACGCCTTAATACACGTTAATAGCGAGGGAAAAGTTCGTTCGTTTGATGTCGATTACGCACATTCATTTGTATTAACTATTTTTGAAATAGAATAATGCTAAATTATCTAGTTATTTTAATCGAGTGTCGGCAATGAGGCGGAACATTTTGCTCGAGAGGATTAATGAAGAGCTCTGTGTGCGTCACTTGCTGTCTTGTTAGTGAAATAGCAAACGTTATTCCCAGATTCTTAGCGATTGTTTTAAATATTTTTTTGTGTTTTACATAATTTTTTATTAATTTCTTTTAAAGTTAGCTTATATAATCGATGTTAGCTATGAAGTTTGGGTATTTAATGTTACATATTCAAATCAATTAAATTGTAAGATTATTTAATAGAGATACTTAGAATTTGAGTTTGGCTGCTCAACAGGCATTGCCTTGATTTGGGAGAAAATTTAAGAACAGAGTATCTTGTTACATTAAGTACTATTTGACCGCTATGCAAGAAAAGATTATATTTTAATTTGAAAAATGAAACAAATAATTTGCTATTATGTTTATTATACTGCCTGCCATGTTTGAATCGTTTACTAACGTTAATATTTTACATATATCCTATCTTAATAACGACAATTGGCTCCTACACATTTATTCGTAAGCTTAATTTTCAAGTTCAAATAAATTTATTGAAAAAGGGGGGGACCACATTAAGACAGACAATTAAGAATATTAGTTCAATAAGAGGAATTACTGTTCAAATGTAATGTACTGTTGCGGACGTCGCTGCGGTTCACAATAGATAATACCTAACAATTAATTCATACAATTAAACCAATGCCCGCATTTCGAAAGCGTCGCAGAGCAATGATTGAACTGATTTAATTATATTTTTATATATGTATTTATATATATAGATATATATATATATATATATATATATATATATATAGATATATATATATATATATATATATATATATATATATATATATATATATATATATATATATATATATATATATTTAATTATATTTTTATATATGTATTTATTTGATTTAGGCCTATGTGATGAATTATAAAGTGATATATAATATTTTAAAGCATTTTTAAGTATTGAAAAAAGAGATGGGGTAGTCAGAAAGAAGCTAGTGTCAAGACAATCCGTTTTACAGTTTCGTTGTGTTTTGTCTTAGGTACCAGAGCAGAGAAATTAAATTCCTCTGAGTGGAAATCGAACCTACAACTATCGAGTTTATAGTCTAAACTTTGTCCCACTGCGTCACAAGGGCGCGGCGTCGCGGCTATTCCGAAAGAATCTTAATAATACTTTATACCTTAATAAAGACTTAATAATAATTGACTTTATACTTGAAAAAGACATTTAAAGAAAACGTATAAAAAAAAAAAAATTATACGTTTTCTTTAAATGTCTTTTTCAATTTTCCTAAGTGTGGAATAACACTTTAAAAATGTTTAAAATTGACTTTATACTTTTATACTACAAATGAAATATACTTACATTTGAAAAAGCAATTGTTTTTCGTGTCTACCCTCTCTTACATTAAAAAAAATATGTTAAAGTGTATTTAAAATTATTAGTCATTCTGGTCTGAGACAGTAAAAAGCGAGGTAATAAAGTTTAAAATATTTTCCATATTATTATACCTCTTTTAATTTTTTTGAATTTAATCTATTCGCAGTAGCACAAGTGTGCGACTGTTAACCACTGGTTGTGGGTATGATTCCCACTCGAAGGGTGGAAATATTTAATATTTCCATTTTCTTCGCTCTGGTGCCGAGGCAAAGCGCGGCGTTAAGTTAACACGTAATGCCTTCAAATTTGGCGGGAAGTGGGGAACGGATCATAACATTAGGTCCCCACTGCCTACCCTACTGTGTGCGGGATACAGCGTGAAGCTAAAAAAATAAAAAATAAATCTTTTAAGGCACCTTTCTAATAGTTTCGTAAGTCTACACTCCATTGGGACGCAACACACATTATTTAACACATTACATCGCCACTATTGTCGTGATTAAAACTCTGATTGACCTCCACTAAATCACAATTAACCGTCTTTCTGTTACTACTAATTTATTATTATAACAAAACTGTTGTTTATTTGCCTTTTGATTTTTAATTAGTTGACGAGATAAAGCGGCTTTTTTAATTATAATTGTGTTTAGTCGTTTTTTAGTTTAAATTTTATTCAACTGCTAAAGATTAAAAAAACTACAGTAAAATATTCGTAGGGTAATGCAGTAATTATAGATAATAAGCGATTGTAATACTTTATATTAAACAATTGCATATCTAATATCAGCATTAGATACTCGTATTTGTACGAATTTGAATATATTATTAAACCCGTTGCCATAGCAACGTGAATGTCATTTTATACAAAAGTGTCAGTCAAACTAGCAATATACATTCTGTACTTCTCCATATGATCCTTAGCTATGCAAAATCTCCGTCAGCATTTTTTGTAACTGAACCCGAAAATTATTCTTTTAATTCTTTATACAATTAAGATGTTATTGCTTTCATACTAAGTTTAAACATAGAAGAGAAATTTGTGAATGTTACTCCGTTATCAGCTTTCCGTGCTTTTAGAGATACTGTTTACTTATTGATTAGGGCCTTGACCGTTCAGGTTCAGGTTCAATTCAGTTGCGTTTGGCACATCAATAAGAATATAGTAAAACTCGATTAGGATTATAGTTTAACAATCTTTAGGTGCATGCATAATGTATACGCTAAACGCGTCCCTTAGGTGTGACATTTGAATATAAATGATTAGCAGCTTCACGTTTTTTCACATAACAAGGTCATTAACAGAGAACCTAGTGTCAATACACTCCGTCCTTTCATGTCCACACGGAATCGGGACAATGCGCGATGAGTTGAGGAAAGTTTAACTCTTAAACGATTAAAAGTAACTTTTTTTTTCCTACTCCCACTTTCGTCATCCTATCTGTCCTCGCAATTTTATACGGGCGACAGTAAGAATTAGTCAATTAGGTTATTTGATTAAAAGTAGCTAAATTATTATTTCCGTTGAATTTGCACCTAAGAATATATCTGCATACATTTTGTATAGAAGAACTGATTTACGAAAAAATAGGCATATAGGAAATAAACGTTTTTCAAAACGAAGTCCGTTCAGTTTGTACAACGATGCAAATAAATGTCACAGATTTGGCGGTCCAAGATTGGCGTAATTAATGACTTCGACCCGTCGTCGCTCAACCTAATTAGGTTAATTAGAACCATCGGCTTTATTAGCGAATGCTCTAATTAACTCTACCAATTATAGCTAAGGACGTTTAATAAGAATCATAAATACTGATATTGTGATTTTTGACCTAGATTATTTTAGTTTCACACATGTATATTTGTTACTTTGGTACGGGATACAACTAGGTAGGCAGAGAGAATATGGTGTTAAGACACTCTGTTCTTCACTTTTCGTTCTATATAGAGTTACTGTGTGTTGGGTGGTGTGACATAACGCCGCGCTTTGCCTTACCAGAGTGGAAATTTAAAAATATAGGCGAAGTAATTTGTTTATGTGTACTTTATATTTATCAAATGAAACCGAATTTTTAATTAATGTTACTAGAATTATTATATTCAATTGTCTGGCAACTTTTGTTTAAGACTATTATATAGTTAAAATATTTGTAAGATTGAATTATTAATGAGTAATAAAGTTCTTCTACTAAAATATTTGTTTACTGCAGGAATTGGAACAAGAGGCTGTTGTTAAATGATCAGTTGGTATAGAGAAAAAAACAATGAGTGAAGATTACTCATCATCATCACTCTATGGTGGAATTACAAGTTTAAATGAACGAGAGCTGATTTAAAAAACCGACTCGAGACATCTCTCGAGTCATCACAACTAAGGTAAGTATACTATATTAATTATGTTATTAATAATATGTTTGTGATACAAGCGATGATTCACGGTCCAAATTCCAAAAGTGTTAAGCTATGAACAAAATTTTATTCTGATATAATTTTTGTTAGGCGACCAATTTCTTTATTCATACTCAAAAGTTTACATATTGTTATGAAAAGTGAATAAAACAAAATTAACTTGTTTACCATTAAAGAGTAAGCTTCAGCTAACAAACTTCTATAAACCTATGTCGAAACAGTACTAAATCAGCGATCTATGTCAACACCTTCAATTAAACACCAAGGTCGGTCTCGAATAAAACGGCCAATATCGCAGAGTATTCTTATACTAAGTGGAGTCAAAAATAGATCGAATCTCATTATAACTTTCCACGTCCCGATAAAAATTAAGAATGGAGTCATCCGTTACGATTGCGTGAAACTGCTTGGACCGATTTACATTATTTTTTCTGATGTAAATGTTTTTATTATATGTGTAGGTATTTCATAACTATATATATATTCAGCTTTACAATTTGTTACACTTATCAAGGTAGTCAAGATAAACTACTGTTAAGACAAATCGATAAATGTAAATAAATTCATTATAATTAATCTCACGAGAGGAAATTGTACTTAGAACCATCGGGTATACAGTCAGACGCTATGACACTGCCATAATGGTCAATAATGTTACATAATGTAATATACAAAATTAGAAATAACTAGAAAATAAATGCTGGAGCATGCTGTACGGATTAATAAGTACCCAAAAAGATTTCAGTTATATGTGACGTTAATATACTCGTAATTGATCAAATTTTCATCACTCTACTCTAGTAACAGAGAGAGAGAGAACACGGCGTTGAGTTCCGCCCTTCAACACGTAATATCTTTTATCCTAGTTGGAAAGTGTAGGACAGAGTGTCTTGACACCAGGTTCTCTAATTGACTTTGACTCTCTGGTAACCCTGCTATTCTGATAAAACGTGTGAATTTGATGAAATTTTAAAGTTATTTTCATCATTATTTCCTTTTTATTTACCTGTTGTCATACAACTCTCTTTTAAATTCTCTCACATTCAAACTAACATCCTCTAGTAAATTCAACATATAGATTACATATCACCTACACTCTAAAGAAAATACCATGCGACTAACAAGCGTCTATTGACAGTGAGGCCTACAGTAACACAAACTTTACATGTATTGAGACGTTATACGCCAATACCGATCAGAAGTCGGCGCCCGCGCACGCCTCGTCGCCGCCCGCCCAAGTAATAAAAACAATTTAAAGTTACGAAATACGTGATCTATAAAGAAATCAGTTACAAAACTTAGATACAACTAGAACTATAGTATGAAACAAGTGATATGTGTAGTGTCATGTATGTCGAGTGTCGGGTAAACTCGGTCGCTTATACGGGAGCAAATGTTTGACCTGTCAATAAGTGAACCACGAAGTTTTTTACAAAATTCAATAGAAGCGCCACAAAGTATGGAACGAACAGGTAGGAGTATAGATTTATATGTTTTGCTTAAGGAAAGTCGAGCGTGTGACTGATTTATTTTATCTGCCTTGTTATTTTTGACAATAAGTGCAGTTAATTTTAATTTGTTAACAAAGAAACTTTAATTTAATACGCTTTTACTATTGAATGTTATTATAGTAGTATTAGTAGAATAAGTAGAATAATTGAATTTACAAAAAAATCAAAGCAAACTAAAGCAGCTACACGCTTTGTTACGCATAGCGGGGAAGTCGCAGGGAAACTAGTCACAAACACGTGAACAGAGTATCTTGCAACTTCATTTTACGCTTTTCATCTGAATTCGAGCATTGCTTCTTGAGTGATTGTATTCTTTGCAGTGTTTTGTTTCAGTAATCATTCTCTCGAGTGGGAATCGAACCTACCACCAATCGTATTTACATTCAGATACTGTCCCACTCCACGATAATGACCTCTAATCAACACAAGGATAAATATTCAAAATAAGTCGTCACCATTTTGAGATAAACTCTTACAAACGATTACCAAGCTTTCTAATTCATTGCCAGCCACTTTGCAGCCACTTTAAACACAAAATACCAAAAGTAATTAAAAACTTAAATATCTAAATTGACGAGTGTTTGATTAAGAAATTTCTGTTTACAAAAAAATTCAAAGGTTATCCTTCCGAGAAGATCTAACACCGCGTCAGTTAAGTGATAATAAGGAAACAAAAACGGCAACATCGACATACTGGCATTATCTTTTTAAGTCCATTTCTCACTTCTAATTTTCCCAGAAGTGCGGTAATGAGATTCTACACGCCGCTCCACGCCGGTGCGAGTCTCGCTGGGCAAATAGGTTTGTGTACCGAGCGCAGTCCGGTAGCCGCTCTCTGTTTACTGTCGACCTGATAATTAATAACTCGCCGAGCACTGTATACACAGCCTTATTACACGTAAAATCTCACAAGTCACGAGTTCGAGCTCACCTAACCAGTTCTCTATTTTTGGTTCTTTCTAATCACACGGTAATGGATTTTTGTTAAGACGCTCGTCACTAATGAACGGTGCCGTGAGTCTAAACGCTGCTCCAAATGTACATAATTTATGGCCTAGGAAATTACTTAGTCATTAATTGGAGCGCACTGCGACAAAATCCACACTTAAAACCTATTAGTGACATTAATTTGAATTAAACATAACACGGCTACAATCAATACGGCGTTATTTGTCACCGGACTGCCCTTTTAACCTCACCCGCACTATAATTACAAGTCGGGAAAAAATGAAACTTGAAGAAACGCGATAATAACTAATGGCCTGAAACAAAATTTTAATTAATGTCGTGTTATACGGAATGGTGATTACCGAAATAACACGACAGGTCGGTGTGAAGCGAGCTTTACCAGCCCTTCATAGTGGGCAATTTACGACATAGTAATTATGTGTACGCGTTTAAGCGCCTTCGACCAACTTTACAGGCGTAATTTTGGAAATTAAAAACAGTAAGCTTCAATCGCGTTGTAATATCTAAATGATGGATTAACCTCGCGTTTTGATGTGGATCGATTTATTTGGCCGGCAGCCAGTAATTATTCTTTATCGTCTATACGTGTGGGGAACACAATTAGTTATTGATCAGACTGCAATTAAGCCCAATCGATTTTGTTTGTTGAAGTTGGAGAAAATTGTTTTAGTTCGGTGTTTAATCGCCGCCGTTTTATCCTACTAATGGATTTTCAATCTTTTGAATCAAGCATACGTCATTACAAATGTATCTATACTTGTTAACATCATAATTATATTTGTTCAGAGGGTGAGTTCTGTTTATTTGAGCTTCTTATTGTTTGATAGTGATTTTTTTAAATTAATTGTGTTACATAATTGTATTTAAACATACTTCCACAACACAAGCTAACATTTACTTTATGAATAAAATTCCAAAGAAAATCAAGATTCAAATAGAAGAACACTAAAAGTCAAGTTAGGTTGTTAAAGCTGAACAAGTATAGCAGGGCAGAGTAATTGGCGCATAGGGCCCGCGGCATCAGCAACACCTCTACGTATCAAACCGTTTTAATAATGAGCTCTCTTGAGATCGTGAAACAATAAATTGCGAAGCTTGGAGGCTTCGTGCCCGAGACAGCTATCTGACGAGCATTATGCATCTTAGCTATCGTAAGGCTATCATCTCTAAGATTGATAGGAGAATACCCCCTCGGCTACGGTTTCGGATACCATTGTGAAAGCGTGCCCTGTTATGTAATCACATTAAAATTTTCCGCGCTTTTGTTTATACAAACACTCTTATTTAAACAACAACAAGTATATATTATTATAGTTTTTGTAATAGTAGACAGTTATAAACCTTTCGTACATAACAAGGTAGTCAGATAGAACCTAGTGTTAAGACACTCTGTTCTCCGTTTTGCACCTGAAATCTACAAATTGTGTGTTAAGTGGTGCAACAGAATAAATTTGCAATATTTTCTTACGTATCTTGATAGACACATGATTAGACACGTGGAACTCATACAAACAACGTTTAAGAAAACAAAGTTGAGAAGTGGAAGAAAGAGGAACTTAGAACAGCCACTAGAACCTCCACTATCTGAGTTCCTTTCTTTACCTTACTAAATTTGAAATGATCCCACTAAGGCCGACTTCGTAATAAGCTGATGATAGTTCCAGACCATTTAAAACTCGTGTTTTTTTTAATTAAAAAACATTATCCAAGAAATTACAAAATAATTACTAAGTAAAACAAAAATAATTGACTATAAAAACAAAGTCCATTAAACAATACATGAAGCATGTAAAGCATTCTGTTTCTAACTCATTAACAGCTGAGCGAGCGTTATCGTTCGATCGTCACAAATTAGCTCGAGCTTCGAACTCCCAACTTTTCCTTAATTAAGAAAGTATGATTAACAAAGAGCAATCACGAAAACAAAACTCTTAGTAGGGAGGGAACATTGATCATCGGGGAACAAACAGAGAACGAAATTAATAAATTATCACTCTCAAGCAGATAGACTAACGAATAATATGTTGTGGGTAGATGTCGTATTATTAGCAGCATATTGCATATATTTCTGTCTAATGTTGTTTAAAATGTAAAATTTTAAAATTTATTTTATATAGCTAAACGTTTATTTCTCGCATAGCAGGCTTTTTAGTTATTCAATTAGTAAAAGTCTATAAAACTAGCGTCAGGACACTCCCTTCTCCACTTTCCATCCGAAATCGAGACTGCGTGTTGAGTGGAGAAACTCAACGAGAACAAACGCGCTATGTCTTATGTACTAGAGCAAAAAAAATAAAATAATTTGAATAACCCCGGAGAGGTAATCAAACCCACAGTCAAATGCGCCACGATAAAGCCACGATGGTCTCAAAATTTATAGCTTAAATCAAATGGAATGTATATAAAAAGTTATAACAATATTAAAATAAGGAATCGAAAGAATTACCCTTGACATTACGCTTTCATTAGCACTCCTTTAAACGATTTTATTAGTTTAACAGGCACAGGCAGAGCCTGTCCATCTCAATCAATGTAAGAAAATTTTGCGACAGTATTAAGACCAGCTGTTCGTGTCTAATTTGCGCATGTGTCCGATTCTGAGGACAAACAGACATTTAAAATTTCATAGCATGAATCCTATATTTATTCATTTTTTTCGTTCTGATATCGAGGCAAAGCGCGGCGTTGAGTTCCGCTCTTAATCACGCAATGTCTCTAAAATTTGGTGGAAGGTGGGAAGCAAAGTATCTTAACAGAAGGTTCCATCTGCCTACTCTGCTGTGTAGGATACAGGGTGAAAATATAAAAAAAGAAAAAATAATAAATAATTAGAATTGCAGGTAAATCTTGAAAGCACTGAGTAATATTTCCTCTTATAACAGTAGGTCAAGTAGGACTGTAGGTACTACATGGCATAATCAAATATTAAAAATTACCCGTTACATACTTTAAAACTGCAAATATACTTATTATAAGTACATGAGTCATTTTATACCACGTACTCGTTTTATTTATATTACCATAAAAACCAAAAAAAATATATGATAAAAAAAACAAATTATGACGTAAATATTATAGCAATCCCATTAAGAGGTAATCACTAATATCGAAAAACTTAAAATTTCTTAGATGCCATATACAATTTAAAAGAAATAAATATTTAAAATGTCTTTAATAAATATATCAGTATGTGGAACAAGCAGAATGCACCTCACCTCATACACCAGTTTCAAGACACTCTATTCCCTACTCCTCACTTGATTTCGTGACATGTTCAACGTGTTGAGTTGTGCAGAAGTGAATATATGTAACTAGTTCTAATATACCTTAATCATTCTCCCAGTTGGAATCGAACACACAATGAACTACACTTAAAGTCACACGCTGTCCCACTGTGCTACTATGTCGTTTTTTTAGCATCACGCCGTATCCCACAGCAGGGTAGGCAGAGGGAACCTAGTGTAAAGACACTCCGTTCCCTACTTTCCGCCGAATTCGGAGGCATTGCGTGTTAAGTGGCAGAACTTACGCCACGCTTTGCCTCGACACTATAGCGAAGAAAATGAAAATATTAAATATTTTCACTCCTCGAGTGGGAATCGAATCCACAACCAGACGCTTTACAGTTACACTTCGTGCCTCTGTACCACGACGGTTATTAAGTTAGTTGCATTAATTTTACAAAAAAAAAGCTAGAATTCTTTACACCGTACTCCATACATATGCCATTTCTAATCAAACAGTCATCTGAGATGTGAAGAGAAGGTAAGCAATAAGCATGCGAGGTCATGCCTCCTTAATGAATTACACTGCGTCAGTCTTGTCGGAAGTATGAATGATAAACTGAACGCATTTAACATGTATTGTTTTCGTTTTTATTGATATATTGTATTAATATCTATAATAATTATACTAATTAATATATTTGTATAAGGATTAAGCTTTTTGAAATGAATCATTTGTTTTTGTTCCAAAATTATTATTTTGTCCAGTGGCCAGTCGTGGCCCAGTGGCACAAGCGTGTCTGTAAACGACTGGTTGTGGGTTCGATTCCCACTTGAGGAATGGAAATATTTAATGTTTCCATTTTCTTCGCTCTGGTGTCGAGGTAAAGCGCGGCGTTAAGTTCCGTCACTTGATACGCAAAAACACTTGCCTCCGAATTCGGCGGAAAGTGGGGAATGAAGTGTCTTAACACTAGGTTCCCTCTGCCTACCCTGTTGCGTGCGGGATACAGCGTGAAGCTAAAAAAAAAATTTTGTTTTTGTTTTTTCTTCCAAAATTATTATTTAATTTTCATATTTATTTAACCATTTATTTCAGAATATTAACTGATTCAGTAATAACTAAAGTAGTTTTATTGTTTTTTATCAAAATTCTCCGGTAAATTTGTATAAATATGTTTTTTTTTAGAGAGGAAAACAAACCTAAAGTCATTTGTCGCGAGTCAACCCGTCGCCACCCTTACCTATTTAGGCACTATAATAATAGATATTTTTCCTTATAAAAATTAATTATAATACCACCCAAAACACAGACATATTACAATACATTCTTGATAAGATGTAAGAGAGTAGCAGCTGATAACGTATAGAAAGGTAAACAATTCAAACTCATTTTTTCTATTACTCTCATCACCTTAAACGTTTAAAAAACTGTAGAAATCTAAATCTGTAACTGGATTTCAGCTTTGGCATGAAAAGACAAATCCTACTAGATTATTTATTATTTAAATAAGTAACAAAAAAGCTAAAGCCTTCGTGGCGCAGTGAGACAGCGTCTGACTGTAGCGCAATGGTTATGGATTCGATTCGACTGAATCGAGGTGAATCATTATATTTAAATTTCATTTCTTTGCCCTGGTACCAAAGACAATTGCGGCATTGAGTTCTGTCACTCAACATGCAATGTCTCTATTAGGGAGAAAGTGGACACAACGCACGCAATGTCTCTGACTCCCATCCCACTATAACGGATAAGCCTTAAAACTGCAAAAAAAAAAACTAAAATTGCAATCTACCGTTAAATGAAAACAAAAAAGAAACAATATGCACATCCAACCGAGTATTATCATTAATTTGGCACAAGAATAAATGAGTGAAATTAATGCGGCATCTGATCGTGCTAAGTTCTTGTCCCTAATTTGTAATATATTGCAGTGCGGTGCCTTGTCGGAAATATGTATGACGAACGTACTGCAATTTATCGTGACGAACGAAACAAGAGAAGTTTACATTAGCTAATCATTATATTAATATGTATAGAGATATTAATTTTGAAGAAAATAACCTCTGAGAATCCTTAGCACGAAAATTATGGGAGTAGTGGAGTATGAAAAATTTAAAGTTTATATGAAGTAAGAGTGCAGAAAGCACATATTTATATTGAATCACTAGAAAGATGTTAATATGGTTAAAATAATAATGACTACACACAGTTTCATTTGTTTCATCAGTTTCATGCGTTTTTGTATAAGTAACTAATTTATATTCAAATTTATATATTTAATGATTTATTCCTAAGATTTACACACAAAATTTCATTATAAACTAAATACAGAACAAGAATTACATAACTTTCTTTATTTGTCTGTGTTTCAAAATAATTGTGCTTATGGAGTCAGTTTCTTAATATCAATGTTTTAATAAACATTGATATTAAGAAACTAATGTTAGAATACAATACACAAATTATAATTTTTATAATATTTATTTTAAAAAGTATTGGCTTTTTACACTTTTTGCCCACATGAACAATAACTACTCGTACCAAATTTCATAGTACTCCAAATGAATTGTCAAAAGATCGGGGTCTTATGTAAAACGCACCTAATACAAATTTCCAAAAAGACTTCCAGAATCAATACCATATAAATGCGATAGTCTGTCTATCTGTTAGGCTTTCTCGATTAATCTATCGGCCCGACTTAGATGACATTCAGAATGAATGTAGTTAAAGACCAAGGTTAGGATCATCTAATAAAATCATTTATCCCTAAAAGGATTTTTAACCTAAGGGATGAAAGCTTGTATGAAAAATATAAAACAGTAAAAAATGATCACATTTTCCATTATTTTTTCTCAGGGAGATAGTTGATGACGCAAGGTCAAATATGGACTATCTATTTCTTTGAAACTCCAGCCTCTAAGTACCGGAAATAGAAGACGAAAACTATAGTACATGCAGGCGAAGCCGCGAGTAGATCGCTAGTAATCAAATCAAAAATAATTTATCGCTAAGTTCCCATGCATAAAATAATACAAAAAAATCTTAAAACATTCATTACATTTGTTAGGCGAATAACCTACATATATCATAATTATTTTCATAAACAATAATGACTGTTCATAATGTAAAGTGACTTTATTGCGTTACTAAAACTCATTAGGAGTTCAAATAGTTGGAAGTGTGACGGAATCTGATAATTTTGTGGCCCAAAACGGATTAAAGCGTAGCTAATGATGCGTTCTGATTGTACAAGTACTTACATTAAATTATGTTATTAATGAAGAAAATTGTGTATGGCGTGCTATTTAACTTTCGTAGACTTAAGAAATCTTGAATAGAATAGAATTTTATAGACTTAGAAAGTGAGTTTTTAGTATTGAGTTCCGTCAAGTAACACACCTTTTCTTGAAGTTAGGTAGAAAATGGAAAACAGAACATCTTAGTACTAGGTTCCCTCTGTACTGCATTATGCAGAAAAAGATTTGAATCGTTTTAAACATTTTTAAAGTGTTATTCCACACTTAGGAAAATTAAAAAAGACTTTTAAAAGAAAACGTATAAAAATTTGAACGCAGCGGGATTCGAACCCGCGCCTCCTAAATACCGTTCAGGCGCTCTCACCACGGCGGTTTTTTCCAAAAAGTGGGTTACAAAAAAAAAATGAAAATAATATTTTATATTATTCCACCGACTAGGAATCGAACTCATAATCAATCGTGTTTACATTCTGACGCTGTACGCCACGACAACCTCTACTTACTCAATTTTAAAATTCAATATAAAACAAAAAAAATAAAACTTATTTTTAAATAATACTAAATAAAAATATATTAATCCACGTTTACCGTATTTAACCGTCCTTAATTCTGTCCTCACGCTGCATTATTTATGACAGTTCGTCATTTCCGATTTTATCGATATTGACTCTAAACGAAGCAATTATTATATTGGTGACTTGTCAACTAGACTACAACATATGTTTTACTTGTTTTATTATGATACTAGCCGTGCCCGTGTTTTCGTCCGCGTAGAATTTAACAAAAATATTAAGTAATTCTAAAAGTCCAGCCGTTTCAGAGATTAGCCGAAACAAACAGTCAGACAAACAATAGTTAAAAAATGTTACTTTGGTATATGTGCCATATATGCACATTGGAATTATTAAAAAGCGGTTATTTTAATAATACAAACACACACTCCAATTTTATTTATCGGTATAGATTATGTAACGTTTAACTTATAAATAATTGAGCTTTGAATCTGATCAGATTCTGTTTATATGAAAATTGATTAGACATTAAAGATATAACACCGGTTTCGTAGGTCGTGGGTTCGAATGTCGCTGCGTTTCAATTTTTGTACGTTTTCTAAAAGAGTATCGTAAGTGTGTGAATAACAATTTCATTATATTAAAATATTACTATTTTATTTTTTAATTTATCTGTTAGAATATGTATAGGTACATCAGCCGGAGACAATTCCATATTTTTGTTGTATTACGAAAAACAGTAATTTAATAATAAATAAATTATTTTTTTTATGTTTAATATTATAATATAAATAATATTTTTTATAGATAGACAAATTGAATTGAGAATTTATATATAGGTAAAATTTGATCTCAAAACAAAAATAGTCGAATGTTTTTTACCCTTCACTGTATTTTTAATATATTTTTCTTAACTAAGAAATAGGTTATTTTAATATTCATTTCTTGTTACAGGACCTGATTGCTGATCAGTTCATACCTCTCTGGGAAATAAGGCAGGTATTTTTTACTATAGAAGATATTATTAGTGTACATTGTATTTTTAAGATAAAAATATGTTTCTTAACTTCACGATTTATCCCCATAGCAGAGAGAATCTAGTGTCAAGACACTCCTTTCTCCATTTTCCGCCTGAAATCAAAACATTTTACGTATGATGGAACTTAACGTCCTGCTTTGTCTTAGGTTCCATTCTCATGAGTGGGAGTCGAACCCACTATCAATCGTGTTTGCAGCCAGACACTGCCCCACTACGGCCTCTTTTTTAAACTATAAAAACGGATGCTAGGAAAATTAGGAAGAATAACCAATACATTACATTCTTTTCTATTACAATTTTCTTAAATTCAAATAATGATGTATATACCTACCTATTTCATAGTTCCTTATTTTACCTTTACTGTATTATTTTATTACCAACTATCTCTAATAATTTTATTAAAAAAGTCATATATTTATTACTATACGATAGATAATCATAAGTAAAATACAATTACGCTGACGGAACTGTGAGATATTTAATCTAATAATGGCCGGCGTGATTGCCTTTCTTGTGCTTACTATTATATTTTATAATTCATATTTAATGATCGATTCTAATGGCGTCAGATTAGTCCACATTGTCCAGGATATTCTGAGCCCCCAAATTTTGTTGACGCAAACGCATTTCCAAACCCTGCTAGGATTTGATGGGTCAACGCACAGTGGCTGTGGCACACGTTAATTTCAGATTAAAGCATTTTCGTGTTGGTGTTACGAAACGATCATTGTGTTTCATCATATTATCAAGAGTGACGCTATTTTCTAAGTTATTGTTAGTTGTAATCTTATGAAAAATTATATATTGCTTCTCGACGGACCGGAGTTTTAGTATCTATTGACATACGAGTATAGTTGAAGATATCGATATCAATTTCTGCAAAGCGAAGACAAAATAATAATTTTGTTTAGTTCACATAAATTTTCGTATATATAATATAATATTTGCATCATAGAGGAAGCGTAATGTAACACTATAATAAAATCTAAGAATATTATTATAGTCGCCGGCCAAAATTTATCGTACAATCCCGTCAAATATATTTCATAAACAATATTAATTCTGTCATCATTCAGGTGGTCGTTATAAGAAGCTGTAAAAATTTAAAGTCGAAAAATAATCCACGAATCGCAATTAAAAACATAAAACACTCTTAAAATACATCTGGAACGAGATATCATACAGCAGAAGAGTAATAACATTAAAACTTATACAGTGGGGCAGATGTGCCAATATTCTATTATTACTGGCTTTTCAACGCGAACGGCGCAAGCATTCCTGACTATTTCTACATCCCTAAGATGAATCATTAAATAATAAAATCCAAAGCATACTTAATGCGCCGCTACACATACGCAGGTTTATTCATAACAACGCACACTCACACATTGTTGTACGCTAATCAGTGCTAGTGATGTGTGTGTAGTGATTTTGGCGTCTTATACAGATCTGGACGGATATTGGAAACGTTGTTGTTTTTATAACTAATTTTTAAGTATTAAATATTCATACGAGAAGAAAAATCGTAGAATCCAAAAATATTTTACATGTATTAAAATACAGATCATACTGATAAAATTATAATGAAAGTTTCGTTTCAATTATGAAAATATTTTTCCAAATAACAATAAAAAAAAATAAGAAAAAAACAATTTTAATTATAAAATAATTCGAATTAAATACATAAACAAAAATATAAAAAAAGTATCTCACCGACTGTTCGTCAATAATTCAAATATTTCGATTCCCAATGATCCTGAACATCACTAATCAATACCAGATCCCTCACGTTACTTCTCAATCGTACTCTTTGCACACTGACGTACTGAAGCAACATACATCAATGGATGATCTAATTGCGAACACGTAAACACTTGTCAATGTGTTTGTTGCTACTGTGATAATGTGCGTAATACCAACTAGCTTATTAGAAACACCTTCAACAAAAATACGACCCAATTACAAATAAAGATTTGAATACAGAGAGATAGATCTGACATATGGCATACTATAAATCTTGTGACTTAGTTAAAACAGTAGATCTCTAAAACTCACTTGATATGAAGGTGGAAACGCCCGACAATATATTAACTTAATGCCTGAAACTTATTAGCAACGAATTTCATTACATTTGATGCATCAACTTCAATTTTATTAATATTTGCCACGTCAAGATTATTTGCAGGCGTAAATTAGATTCACGTACGTTTTAATGCATCCCGCAAGTGTTAGTGTTCTAGTTCGATAATCTTCGGCGCATGGATCAGTTGGAGATGATTCATGCCTAATGCTCCATTCTATTGTTAGATTGCATATGGCTGAAATTATGCAATGTCCAGTGCTTTGTTAACTATAATGTAAGCGGCCGATAATTAGACTCGTGACTCATATGATTTCGTTGCTTATATTGTAACATCAATAATCCGTTCTCATTGATCACCTAAAACGAGTAAAGAGTATGTGACGTCTGAATAGTTATGTAATTCTTGGGCACTAAAAGTCAACAGTAATATGCGATCCACTTATAGATACTATTTCAGCGCAACATTAAATTTGATCGATCAGAACTATATTTTTCCTGTTTACCAAATATTTAAGTAACGGCCATAAGTCAGACAGTAAAATAATTCAAATGTGAAATTTCGTGAACGCTCATAATGAACTTGGCAGACGACCAAAAAACGTCTTATTTTCGATGTGGAATCTGGACCAATTTTTATTGCAATGCTTTGGAAAACATTGATATGACCCTCTCAATGGCTTAGATTTAGACATAAAACTAAAGATACTTGCTAAGTGATATGCAGAATTAGAAGAACAAAAATATTGCGCTGTAACTCCATGAACATACAATAAATTTAAATTATAAAAATATACCTAAGATATGATAATTAAATATTTATTTTATTTTAATATAATTTAATCTATGGGATAAATAATGAATTAATAGGAAGAAAAATTATAAAAGAGAACAGAAATTTCAATAATATTTTTGCAAAAGTACTTTAATTAATAAATAAGAAAATGCTAAACATACTTCATTTAAAAAAAGTATAAAGTTGCAAAGTATAAAGTACAGCACGACTTCATTTACATACCTTCACAAGCAAAATTTTGAGCAAATTTATTCCCCACTAAATGTGTGTAATCTTCCGTGAGGCCTATTCAACAAACATTATTTGTTTCTTCATCGTCCAAGTAGATATTTATTGCAAATACCGAAAATTTTATTTCCATCCGTTTCATAATAATAGATACTTTATTCGGTTCTTAATAATTTTATATTGCATGGCACTTGGCTAAATTTTCCATTTAATGGCATTCCAGCGAGGTATCGCGTCAGATATTACAATAAAAACGTCCAAATCTTCTCACCTATGCTTTCGAATAGTCATAAGATTTATTTCTGTGACTTGAGTTTTATTGCTTCTACGTTCATCTGTACTCATTTATAGTCGACTAAGATATTCTTTTTTTACGATTGTAAGCGCTCTGTTTATTTTAGTTTTTAATTACTTCTTGTGTAGGCAGCTGGAAATGACAAAAAACGCTTGACCTAGAATAATTTTAAAAATGTTATATTGGTTTCTATTTTAATTTGTTTTACAGTAGAGGCGCCAGTAAGTATGACAAATTGAGCGTTGAAATCGGCGCCAATATTACCTCATATAAAGCCGATGTAAACTGTTCATCATCAACAATAACGCTGTGATAAAAGATTTGTGTGCTTACGAGTTTTACTTTTTATTCTACTTCTTCTTAAATTTAAATCAAAAATAATCTTAAATTTACTTTATAATAAATATTAATGTAAAGCTTAAACAGCATTCATATAAATTGTATATCTGCGTCATCGGAACGGTAAATTAATATTAAAATCCGTTCGGGATGAATTACGGCAAGAAATTTGCGAGGCATTAATGCGAGAATACAAGCCACCATCATCATTAATGAATGCATCTTCATCCTGCACATTCAAATCTCGCCTGACTCACAGAATCGATGCGTTTGCGATCACGCGTAACGATCGTCGGATGCGCCGAAGTGTTCCAGAGAGATTGTAAATATTTCTCTGTTTCAGAACACGACCAAAATAGAATAGAACGCGTGTTTCTAAATCCCCTTTGAAGATTACACACGCCGGCATTAGCTCTGGCAAATTACCCTCTAACAAAGATTGTATTAATTACGCGCTCTCGATAGCCCAAAGTAAATACTCTTTAAATTTAGAATTCGGCGAGCGGCCGTGCGTGTGCGCAGCTTTTCGACGCCTTATATCTGTCACTTTTATTTGGGATCTATCAGGTTTTTGTTATAGTAATGCGGTATTAATCGTTACTGACATCTTTCGAATGCTGAGTGCGAACTACGTACTAATGATTAGTTCACAGTTTGTGTTATAAAAGTCGTTTGATAAAATATTTTTCTAAAGATTTCAGCTTTTTGTTTACACATGGTGGCGATTAAATTATAATTAATATGTTATTTAAGATGAAATAATAATAACCTATAGTGAAAACAATCTGTTACTCGAAACTCTTTGTTTACCTCGAAGATAAGATATATGAATAAAAAGGAGAACAACAAAGTTATAGGCTAAGCCTAAAACAGAACCATATTGTATAATATTAATGAATGAAAAGCATAACAAAAATTCACCTTAATAACATAACCCTAAATAGGCAATGTGGGCCAAATTTCGGAAATTAAGGTTGGAAAATTATATATTATTAAGAAACTTCAACACTCGAAGTAACAAAAGATAAAGAGGTCGAATTAAGGAGTCGTTCATTATGCTCCATTTTGTTTAATATTTACGTTATTTGGACTTAGGGTGGGTTATCTAGTTCCATGATCTCGCGATCGCCAGCGCTGATTGTTTCGTTCTGGTACCTGCAGGATGTTTGATTATAAATATATAGTTAACTCACGGCTTCGGCTGGTTTATATCTTTAATCGTAGCATAATTATGACAGCTTAAACGTTTAAGGTATCTGTATAAAATAAAAAAATATATAAATACACCTATAGGTAAAAGTAACCGTAACTTTTAAGGTGTTACTTTTATTGTATTATTACTTATTTTAGCTCACATTTAATAGGAGTTATTAAATTTTATTTTATAAATTAAACGATTTAAAAATATTCTTCCATTATAACTTAACAGTAAAATCTTATAATGACGTCCTAAAATTTGATTGCTTAAATATATATTCAATAAAAAAGTAAATTTAATATTTTGTATATTTTTAGCTGTAACATGATAATAACAATGACCACAAAGATCCAGATCACTTCAATCGGATATACAGGTACCTAAATATATCTGAAAACCCGAAATTACGCTGCAAAGGCTCATATTAACCGCACAAAAAGCAATAATACGGCGTGAAATAGTACGAGAGCATTAATTCGATTATCAGATCGAGGTGTGAAGCGAGTTTCGATGTTTATCTAGGTATAAAGAGGCGCCGTATAAGAAATTATTTTACAACTGTAAAATAATAAAAACTCTCATTAGCAGTCATTAAGGCCCCGCCTCCGCGATAGAGGGTTAGATATGGCATGGGTGATGTTTATTTTGTTTAATGACGGGGTATACGTTGTCTATCACGTTCAAATGTAACATTTTCAATGCAATAAAACGGAAATTGTGATAAATAGACTGTGGATTGTAGAAATTTAGTCCTACTGTTTTAGTTTTCATTTAGCGTTGTAAATAATAATTTCAGGATACCTAAGATTTTAGACTTTTTTTTTGTATAAAATAGAAAACCGAACTGATTTCATAAGGGATTTACACATACAAAAGTAGTTTTCGAGTATAGCCAGAGAGTACCTATTCAAGACTCTCCATTTTCTACTTTTTGCTTGACATCGAGACACTGCGTGGCGGAACTCAGCGCTGCGCTTTGTTCTAGGCACCAGAGCGAAAAACTGAAAAAGAAATATAAGCATTCGCAGCAATTCTTCCCGATTGGGAATCGAACCCAGCCCAACCCGTTTACAGTCACACGTTGTCCCACAAAAGCGAGTGTACCTAACGTACATCATATTGCACTTACAAAAGTAGTTTTAGCTATAAATATGAACGTTACAACTTAAATAAAATATATGAAACTAAAAGATATTCTATATACTACAATGTATTGAATGATCTCGAAGCGTATATATTTAGAGCGTTAAAGAGCTGTATGCTACCAAATGTTCGTTCGTAATTATTATAAAAATCATGTTATTATTGAACAAAGGGATAGTCGCCATTCGTCCCAAACCGCAGATAATAACTCTAATTAAAAAAATAATAATACGATACCGCAACAAGTAAGTATTTCTTTTATATTCTAACAATACAAGACACTGGTAATTGGAGATTATTTTGAACCTTGTTATAAAAGCATTGAGTTTTTAGTAAGAGTTAAATAATGTTTTTGATGATTTTTTTAAATTTTGTTACATCGTAAGTTGTTATTTAACTTTATTTAAAAAATGAGAAGTATGAATGACTATATTAAAATGACAAAGTAAGATAGAAGTAAAAATTATATGTATATATCTATTCTATGGTTTGTTTTATATTCGAACGAACAGAACGAAGCTTGGATTATTTATATCCAAGCTAGATCAAAAATACATATTTAAAAAAGATATATATAAATTACTCTTCACATATAGTTAACTGAATATTTTGTAAAGAAAGGTAGCGAGTGAAACATATTTTTATCATAAAAATATAACAAAATAAAATAAGATTATGACGTTTTTCATGTAACTACATCTACTTATCACGATTTCTCTTATTAATAGTCATGTATTTTAATACCGTTGAGAATAATTGTTTAAATCATTTAGAAAACAACAATTTACTAACAACAAAATAAGTTGTAATAAAGCGTATAAGAATTTCGACGCAGCGGATAGTAGAACGCATGGCTCAGTATTGAAGGCGCCTGGACGGTATTCAGGAGGCGCGGGTTCGAATTCCGCTGCGTTTAAATTTTTATACGTTTTCTAAATGTCTTTCGATTTTCCTAAGTGTGGAATAACACTATAAAAATGTTTAAAAGCGTTTAAATCATTTTATTATTATCCTTGGTCACCGAAGAAAAGACTTAAAATAATATTTATATAACATAAAAATATTTAAAGCATAATTTAAATAATTTACTTTTAAAGATTAGTAATATTAATAGGAAAACCAGGCCAGGTCAGTCGTGGCCCAGTGGCACAAGAGTGTGACTGTAAACGACTGGTTGTGGGTTCGATTCCACTCGAGGAGTGGAAATATTTAATATTTCCATTTTCTTCGCTCTGGTGTCGAAGTAAAGCGCGGCGTTAAGTTCCGCCACTTAACTCCGAATTCGGCGGAAAGTGGGGAACGGAGTATCCTGGGTTCCCTCTGCTTACCCTGCTGTGTGCGGGATACAGCGTGAAGCTGAAAAAAAAAAGTAAATAGGAAAACAAAAATGAAAAAAATAAGGATTTTTATTATACATAAAAGAAAATTCAAATACGATGCTTTTAATGTTCCATCATTCAACAGATAATGAAAAGAAAATATTATTATATTTACCTTATTTTCAAGAATTATAATAACATAATAAATAATTAAATATAACATATCTCCTTTATAAGTATTATGTATGTGTATCAATTAAGTTAAACACATATTTTTACGAACAACGAGCAATAATGTGTTTGTACTTGCGGTAATACACAATTTACCGGAGGGCTAGAACCTGCAGAATCAGAGATACAATTGAACACCGCCTTGTAGTCACTGGATGAGTTATGACATTTAAAAAATTAATGAAAAGGAAAAAAATTCTGCGTTAATACTGTTTTTTGAAGTAGTGAGTTAAAACTCAAAATAAATAATTGCTTGTAATTTTGTTTCGTTTAATTACTAATTTATATGAAATTATATCCAAAATGAAACGACTTTATAAGAACAGCTTCATGCCTTTTCTCGCATAGCAGAGAAGTCAGGAAGAACCTAGTGTAGAAAGACACTCCGTTCATTTTCCGCCCGAAATTAGGAAATTTTGTATTAAGTTAAAAAACTCTACACCGCGCCTCGCTTTGGGAACCAGAGCAGAGAAATAAAAATAGTATATAATTATTGCCTCGAGTGGAAATCGAACCTAAAACCATCGCGTTTACAGACAGATGCTATCCCACTGTGCCACAATGGCCACAATATTAGATTCCATTTTTCTATTTTTAATATTTTTAAAGCATTATTCACTCGGACCTGCGATACGCGTTTGGTCGTGGGTTCGATTCCGATCCGTTACAACATCAATAAATTCATTTTTTTTACATTAAATATCTCCGATGTTGGATGACATTATTCTCATAAAAATTACGATTCGCACAGACATTTTAACGGAACATATGCTCCGCGAACCAAGAACTTTGGCCAAATCTCGAAATCGGGCGGAAAATGGAGAGCGGAGTATTTTAAGACTGAGCTCTCCTCGTCTGTCCTGCTTTACGGAAAAAGCGGAAAACTGACATATAGTACAAGTCATATCTATACAAATAGCATCTTTGTGCTAGTTAACCCTTACAATACACACTTGAAGCTACAATTAGCTGTTTTGTACGGGATTAAAAGCCTCAATTAAACCTTCCAGATTGTGTGGGCGTGTATACAAGCGATATCCTCGTTATTCATACTGCGAAAGTGAAATATATTATATTAATTTTATATGTTTAATGTGCTTATACTATGTAATAAATTGTTTAAAAAATGATTCGAAATATTTAGAGTAAAATAAGTTTTTTTTATTTAAAGTTAAAACAAACAATGAACGATGAAATATTTATTGTTTTGATAACTGATTTGATGTTTGTTGATTTGTTTTTTTCCCCTTTCACCATCTTAGAAAGGTTAGACCTATCCTGTGATAGTGTCAAAACACTTAAATTAAACTTCCGCACAATTCCAAGACATTTTATGTTAAATAGCGTAATTCATCGCTGCAGTTTAGGCTGCCACTAAATATATATTTAATTAAATATTATCTATAATAATTTAAATATTATCATTCTTCCAGGTACAGTCGGATCCACAATCAGTAGTCTTGATAGTCAGACACTGTCTCATTGCCTCTAATATTTTACATTAAAATTTGGTACTTTAGTATAAGATTTAGTATAGTAGTATCAGTCTTAGCAGAGTTATGGTCAACATGCCGTTTCAATACTGCACACCGCACATTGTCTCGTTGTTTAAAGTAATTATATATTTAATTGAAAATTATATATTTAATAGATTATATAACATTTTTTTATACTTTAAAGAAATTATATAATATAAAAATTGTAAATCAATTTTCCGCCAAGTAGAATTTCAACCTGCACCTATAGTATACAGTCATACACGACTTAATAACAATAAGACCTATAACTACAAGGTATTAGACTCGAAATGCCCTGTAATTTAACACAAGCATTACATTTAGAAGTAATAATACAATGCCAGCTCATTTATTTTTACAACATGGTAACAATGGTTTTTAAGTCAAAGAAGGTTTTTAATAGAATACATAACTTTTATTGAGATAATAATAATATATATTGGCTAGAGCATTTAAAGAAAATATTATTTTCAACAACCTCTTAAAAACTCATAATTACATACTAATATTAAATGTCTGTCTGTATGTGTGTCTTTCTGACTATATGTTAGCATAAATTCGCCTGGATATTTAAATATTTTTTTTAGCTTCACGCTGTATCCCGCACACCGTAGGGTAGGCAGAGGGAACCTACTGTTATGACACTTCCTTTCCCAATTTCAATATGGAGTACGAACGAAATGTATAAATTGCTTTGCTTTACTTTATCTATTAGAACATAAGAAACAGCTATAGTTGTGTATTTCAGGCGGGTGAAGCTGTGACTAGCTCTCTAGTAACTTTATATTCTCTTTTAACCCTTTAAAGTGGTACTCACACACTTACAACATATATTTTTTGATATTTTATAACAAATATTTTTTGAAAACGTAAAAAAGAGGAGCCAGTCATGGCGCAGAGGGACGAAGTGTGGCTGTAACGCGACTGTTGGTGGGTTCGATTTCCATTCGAGGAGTAATATTTAATATTTCCATTTTCTTCGCTCTGGTGTCGAGGCAAAGCGCGGCGTTAAGTTTCTCCACTTAACACGCAATGCCTCCAAATTCGGCCGAAAACGGGGAACGAAGTGTCTTAACACTAAGTTCCCTTTGTCTACCCGTCTGTGTGCGGGGTGAAGCTAAAAAAAATATAAAAAATTGAACATAGCAACTCTTAGTAACTGTCATAGCGCTCTGACCGCTTTTTTATTTTGTTTTTCTGCTAAATATTTTATATACTTTTTTTACTCTTTTAATACATATTTTTTATCCCCAATAGTATCTGTCATCAATTTTAAACAACCGCTTAACTTAACATGCTGAATTATATTAATTATACGAAAAAACAAAAAATAACTATGTTCATAATACAATTTACAACCATTTTTTACATTTTGATCACAATCTTATTCATCGTTGAACGGTAAAAAGCTCTCGAGCATAAAAATACTCTTAATTAAATATAATAAAATGCAAAGTAGACAATAAAGCAAACAAATTATAAAAGCATTATCAAATCGTTCAGAACATTAAAATTCTATTGTAATTTATCAAGACGCGCCTTCCCCTTTCTCTAGTCATCTTAACAACTTAATGTATGAACAGAAATTTTTGCCCCAAACAACTCTTATTATAAAGGAATACGATATTATTTCACGTTTGGTATCCGAAATAAGAGGTTGCTTTTGTATAATTGGCGTTAAGTGTCTGTTAGGTTATAATGAAACTTAAGTAGATAGCATCCGTGCGCGTTTTATTGTATACGCAATTAGTACTTATTGTATGTAACGTGGGGCATTATTTCACGGGCCGGGTTACCGACAAAAGTGCAATTAAGATAATGACGGAATTCTTGTAATTACAGCCAATCGAAACGTAAAATAATCATTTGTGTGGATATTAAAACGTTTTGTTGTTGTTCTTTGGGTGCTTGGTGTAATTTTAATATGGTATGGTCAAATAAAATTGTTTTGTGTGTGTGTGTGTGTGTGTGTGTGTGTGTGTGTGTGTGTGTGTGTGTGCATGTGTATTTTCTTATTTTATATAGTAAATGTGTTAATTATTAATGTTATATTTTTTTTTCGTTTTTTTTTATCTTCATGCTGTGTCCCGCACACAGCAGGTTAGGCAGATGGAACCTAGTGTAAAGATACTCCGTTCCCAACTTTCCGCCGAATTCGGAGGCGTTGCGTGTTATTTAACTTAACGCCGCGCTTTACCACTGATACCAGAGCGAATAAATGGAAATGTTAAATATTTCCACTTCTCGAGTGGGAATCGAACCTACAACCTGTCGTTTACAGTCACACGTTCGTGCCACTGCGCCACGACTGGCCCCTACCTGTTTACACATATGTACCTATAATAGAGGTTATCGTGGCGCGTTACAGCATCTGACTGTATATACTATGATCGATACCCATTTGATACAATGCTGTGCATTATTTAAATGATTTTCATGTTTCGGTCCTGATAAGACAAAGCGCGCTATTGATCGCCACTACTCGACACCAGAGCGAATTTTCAATCCTCGAGTGGGAATCGAGCACACAACCAGTCCTTTTAGAATCACACTTTGTGCCTCTGCACCACGACTGGACCCACAGTTAGTTATTTCCCATTACTTAACTATGAGTCTATAATTTAATAGCTTATACTAAAACCTTGTCTTCAATAGATATTCTATTTATCCTCATTACGTTTATAAGAATCTTAATATACGAGTGCTCAAAAGATTGCACACAAAGGACTTTAAAATCACACGTGCTCTGACCTTGTGAGCTCAATCAAAGGCATTAATTACTTTGTTTAGCTTACGCACGTGTTCTGTAGACAAATATGATTGAAACTTTTATTTATTAAAACATATTCAAACTGCGCAATAATTTCTATTGTATTCTTTTTATTAATGGTTATTATTATTATTTTTTAGCTTCACGCTGTATCCCGCACGCAGTAGGGTAGGTAGCAGAGGGAACCTAGTGTTAAGACACTCCGTTCCTCACTATCCGCCGAATTCGGAGGCTTGCTTGTTAAGTGGCGGAACTTAACGCCGCGCTTTACCTCGACACCAGAGCGAAGAAAATGGAAATATAATTTCCACTCCTCGAGTGGGAATCGAACCCACAACCAGTCGTTTACAGTCACACGCTTGTGCCACTGGGCCACGACTGGCCACATTATTTACTTACTTAGGCTATTATGGGGCAGAGGGATAGTGTTTGACTGTTAATGTTGGTCGTGGGTTCAGTTCCCACTCAGAGGAATGATGATATTTATATTATTCTATTTCTGTGCTCTGGTAAAACAAAGTGCAGCGTTGAGCTCCAACAACTAACACGCAATGACTCGATTTGGAGTGGAAAGTGAAGAACAAAGAGTTTTGACACTAAGTTTTCTCTGATTATGCGGGAAAAGCGTGAAGCTGTAAAAATAAACATATTATTAGTTAATTACCAAAGTCATTGTTAGGTAGTGAGTGGGTCAGCATTTTACTGTAAACGCAATTGTTTGTAGGTGGAGTCCCATTTATAAAGATTTTTTTTCACCACCCTGTCAAGACATAGAGTGGCGTTGAGTTCCAGTACTTAAAACACGATGCTTCGAACCCTCATCATCGGGCGGAAAGTGGTGATCAGGATATTTTAACACTAGGTCCTTTCTGACAATTCGGCTACCAAGAGAAAAAACGACTTAACAAGTAACTCTGTAATTATTATGTCAGGAAGTTCGTAATAAAATAATTTCATAAATTCTATAAACTTTAATTAAGCTTGATGTACGATGACAAGGCGTGTGACGTGCACTTTCACAAGCGCAAATCACAAACAAATTATTATTTATGCTTCTCTTGTGAACATTTTCGGCACACATTCGCTTTGACCTGAAATGCGTAATAAACATAATAACACGAATTTAATATATCTATATATCTATGAATTCAATTTTACTGTAATTTAGTGAATCTATTCACTAAATTGTGGGCTTGGCCTCGACACTAGAGCAACGAAAATGGAAATAGTAAATATTTCCACATCTCGAGTGGGAATCCAACCTACAACCAGTTGCGTTTACAGTCACACTGCCCCTGCCCCACAAGTGCTCCTGTGCCACGACTGTCCTTGAAATAAAATAGTAATAATGTCAGTAGCAAGTAGTAGTAGTAGTAGTTACAAAATACAAAAATTAAGGCTTCTTATAGACTATTAATGTGGTTGAGGAAATTGTATACACAAGAATCATAAATTGCAACAATAGCAAGAATTCAATGTAATATACATAGAATTATATAAATAGGATTGCCTGCCATTTTGTGATTGATACTTAAAAACAATTCTACAATTTTAATATTGATAATTATTATTTAATTTTGCAAAGTTAAGGTTACAACATTATTATTAACTACATATTCCTATAAGAGTGCAAAAAACCTGAAAAGAAAAGAAAAATGAATTGACTTATACATTAATATGTTTTTGACATACAGTTATTTTAGTTCCTTTAGTTCAGACTTAGAAGTATACCTTTTACACATCGATGAACCTTTCAGTAGTATTTAATATTAAGGCTAGTTTGAACCCCTGAAACCATTAGAAACACCTATACTGTCAATATTCATTGCAATATATAGGGATCTCACCTTGTGTTTTTTAAAGACGTTCTAGCTATGCCAGTATTTAAATATAATGATTTAATACACAATGCAATCATATTGTCATACGTAACAATAAAATATATAATTTAAAAATTAAAATTTACTTATATCTATGTTAACTTTTTAGCATACGAGTATAGCCAAATCAATTTTACTAATAATAATAAACATTAATAATAATCACTATCTAGAACTTTCGCTGTCACATGAAACTTTCTTTGTTCATTGTAACATCCACCTTTCATTATAATATCGCATAAGATGATTTGTCTTTTAATCTCCACCATAATGACTTTCTACTTATACCCGATATAAAACACAGTAGACTCGGTCATTCAAGTACTGCTACTGGCATTTATTATAGCCGCAGCGTTCTTTTGTTATTTTGACACAGGAAGTTATTAAAGCAATTAACTGGGGCACGGCTCCGCCATTATCATCTCCACTAGTGACGTGTTAATGTCAGACAGGTAGTGATGTAATAATGTCGATTTAATTAAAAATTTAGTTACGTTTTACTTTTGATATGATATAACGATTATTCAAACGTAAAAGCTGTCTATTTGAAAGACATTTTAAATGATAATTACTGTTAAAAGTCAATGATTGTAATTTGTGAAGTTTTCAATTACTACTGTAATTATTTGTGTGTACATATTGTAATAAGATCTAAATTAGAATCTTAGCTCAATCAAAGTGATAATTTGTCTTTGGAAACAAAAAATAATAATATATAAGACCACTCATTACATCAACTCGAGTGTAATGCTGAATCACGATCAATACAATCTATTAAAAAATCAATTACAAATTTGTTTTGACGTTACAGTTCACGCTTTCACATCACTATTTGATCTCAAATTATATCAGTTCTTTAATTTTCAATCGGAGTGACCGAACGAAAGCTACTGTTCGATCACAATGCACTCTCATATACTGTGGGCATAATTGATAGTCATACCAGACTTAACAATAGTCAAATCATATTTGAGCTACCGGAATTTAAATTATATTATAATGTATTACAGTTCATTTTTAAATAATGGCCAGGTGTGAAGGTATTCAAAAAGTAACAACAAAAGTTAAGTTGCGTGGCTCCCGCACTTACACTGAACTAATTTCTTATACTCTATTATTGTTTCTCATGATTAAATTTCTTTTTTGCTGACAATACCCGTACGGGGTTTTTGAGTTTTTATGAGTCGATGATTTTCTATAGTTTCGTTAAGTTTGATAGAAGACGCTTTTGTTACTTTTAGGCAATGTTATGTGATTTTTTTTTATTTTTTATATAAAGGTAATAAAGGAATAACAAAGATGATCGTACATGGTCATTTTATAGTTATTCTAGAAGATCACTATTTTAAACAATATTGCGCTATCATCTTTTACTTAGAAAAATTAGAACTTTATAAAAAGTATTAATCGTATTTATACATCTATTATAAAATTTTATTTTTCGGATATTTTTTTAACCTTTCCAAATAATATTCTAATGTCGAAAGTGGTCATTCACTTATGCTTAAGTAATTTCTTTATTATAATTGCATAAGAACTTTAATATTCAATAACTTAAATCATCTCATCATTGCATTAACTTTGGTAATGCAATACAATTCGTATAAAATAATAAAAGTAACTTTACACAATGAGCAAATGCAAAGTTACTCTTTGTTCTACATTCTTAAAAAGAAAAGTCTTTAGCGGAAAAACAACATTAGATTTAAAACCTAAACAAATTTCGAGATAGGTATATTTTCTTTCATATTTAGGTACACTTTTTCCGCACAGGAGAATGATCAGGGAGAACCTAATGTCAAAATATTCCGTTCTCCACTTTTCGCCTAAAATTTTGCGTGTTTATTGGCGGATTTCAACGCCGCACTTTTTCAACTACCAGAGCGTAGAGATGATTATAATATATAATCATTCCCCAGAGAAGATATCGAACCTACAACCATCGCGTTTACAAACGCTGTCACACTACACGACGACAACCGCACACTAAAGGTACATTCCAAAACAATCGCCGGTCACGCATTCTTATTTCGGGTGTATATAATTTTTTCAACACTCTCTGTCTACATTAATTTCAAGTTGTTTTTACTTAGTTTTTATCCCAACATAATTAAAGGAGCCTCGGTTAGGTGTAAAAACTTGGAAGGTAATGACATTTTAATTATCTGTGTGATTACTGCTCGTCGGTGCGTACACTGGGCCTCGTTTCCTTCGCAACTGTCTAACTCTTAAATACATATTCATAAGGGCCACAATAAATATATGAAATATCATATATGTGGCTGTCCGTACTGTCGCATTCATCCTGTTATTACGAATAATTGCATTACGCTTCGTTACGGAGGAAAAAAGGCAAGTAGATTTAATTGACACGTTACTCTCTTTGTTCACGCCTAGCACGTGTTGGTTCACACGACGTGCAATGTTTTCACGTAGACATCACTGTATGGATGTTATAATGACGCGAATGAATTGTTTTAATGGGTATAGGTAAGTATGCAAATTGATTTTGAATTATATAAATGTGACGTTCGTAAAAATTAACAATAATATGGATTTTTAGTCTATTCTAATATGTATATTTTTTAATAATTGAATATTCATCTGTATAACTAAAGTTTCTGTAATAAAAGTTCGGAAGCAATTTTAATCAATGAAATATTCGCTTCATTTAAGATATTTGATTTTTTGTTTTTTTTTTATTTTTCGCAAATGTCCATCCGATCCGGTCCATCCATCAGAGACGTTGCATATTGTCTTATATTGTCTTATGTTATACTTATATGTTAAGTACGTCACGAGAGTGGAAATATAAATATATTTTTAACATCAATCAATTCAGTGAGAATCAGACTCCACATTTTTTTTTTTCTACGCAGACCATCCGTACGTAAGACAGGCAAACTACCTTACGGACGGATGATACTGTGGGACTCACCGAGGAGTCCGGTACTAAGACTCCACTACCATAGCCTACACAGTCTGACGCAGTCACATTGCGCTGCGATGGCTTATAGATCTTTTTTATTATTCTATTAGCATTAATATTTTCAATATTTATAATTTAATTAATGCCTAGAACTAGAATTAATTATTTGCTCTAATATATTGTTTTTTTACAATTTTATATAGACAAAAAGTTGACTAAAAAAAAGCATTCATTACTAAAAAAAAACCGAAAACAACGAATATCTTCATTTCAACTCGTTTTAAGTGACGAATAATTCTCACATAATTACACATGCTCCCTAAATTATCCACGTTGTGACATAATATGCTAAAAATGATAGGGTTTCGTGTCCAAGTGTCACCCTCTAACGACATCTGTCTAAAGTTAACGAGGTGCGGTGAGAACTTGCAACAGTGCACTGACTTGAAGGAAGTGAATAAAAATATTTCGAATTTATATTCGATATTGAGATATAACTAATATGATAAGTTGTGTATATGTAATGTATCTGTATTATATATGCATTTAAATATTATACATACATTTTAATGTTATACGGGTACCTATTAAAAAAATAAAACTTTTATACCAATTAACAAAAAGAGAAATATTAATAATAGTATAGTATTTTGTTAGGAAACATATATAAATTTTAACGCTGCTAAATTCGAACCTTCGAAAATCAGATCCTCTGACCATTAAGCGTTTGAACACTTGGACAGCCTACTTGGACGACTTACGTTTTCTAAAAATGTTTTTAAAGTACCCAAGTATGCGTATAAGACTTTAAAACATTAAAAAACAATAATAATATGTTCAAAAAGGACTTAAATATTTAAAATCCTTAAGAAAGTGAAGGTACAGATCGTTTATATAAAATTCCTTTAGACATAATATGGGTGGAGATCCAAATCTCATTTTATATCTCTTTTAAATGTTCATCATATTAAAGTGACGAAAATTTATTTATATAATTTATACATTTTTTAAAAAACTTTTTTAAACTTCTTGTAACCCGGGCAGTGGCGAGCATGGCACCTAGTATTAAGACATTCCGTTCCCCACTTTCCGCCAAATTTGGAGGCATTGCGTTTTAAGTGGCGGAACTTAACGCCGCGCTTTGCCTCGACACCAGAGCGAAGAAAATGGAAATATAAAATATTTCTTAACTGTGTTGAACATTTTGCATATTAAATATTCCTCGAGTGGGAATCAAACTGACAACCAATGACTTTACAGTCAAACTTTGTGCCCCTGGGCCACGATTACGCCCCTTAAAAAGCATAACATGAAGAAAACAAACATTTATCGCAATACATTTTATCGTCATATGAAACTCGAATAGACGACCAACAAATGTATCAGACATACATTTACTGAGCTATAATGATGTCAAAACAAATTCATAGATATGATATTAATATTTACACCAAATCACATATCGGTTGTTCACAAGCGACAAAAGGAACCGTTTACATAAGTAATTAAGCGATGTCGAGGGCAGATTGGTGGTATTACTTCATTCTATGTTTATCTACGTGCTACGAGACTACGGCGTAGCGTTGTCTATACATACTTATATATGTACATAATATGTATGTCTGAATTTATATTTTTAATGTAAACATATCGTAAGATTTAAAATTATAAATACATGACTGAACGTTAGTTTTTTATAGCTTCACATTTTTTCCCGCATAGCAGGGTATAGTCAAAGAGAATCTAGTGTCTAAACACTTTGTCCTCCAGTTTCCGACTGATATCGAAGCATAGCGTGTTGAGTGGCGAGCCTTAAGCCCACGCTTAGTTTTATTCACCAGAGCAAGAATCAAACCGAAAATCAACCGCGATCATATTCAAGCAATGTCCCACTAAGCCACGAAAGCCTGGAATTGAAAATTATTTCTAAATAAATTATGAATTATTATGTTAGACCTGTGCCGAATTTTGTTAATTTTACATTAAACTTAAAAAAAAATTAAAGTTGCCTAGAAACTTTAAATAATATTGACATAGTGAAAAAAAACATATTTAAACAAAAAGAACAAAAAAAGAGAACTGTCAAAAAAATTCAATCATCTTAAACATATTGCATATTTTCTTAAATATAGCCCCATGTGAGGAAACTATACCCAAGCTCAAACACAGGGATGGGAACCCAGTACCTTCATGGTGGTCATCTGAACTAGAAGAGCTTAAGAACGACTCTCTAAGAAAAAAAAGGCGTATTAGGAATGCCGCTCCTTCGAGAAGACAATTCGTTATAGACGAATACCTACAAGCCAAAACGTTATATGCGGACGAGGTAGAAAAGAGGAGTACGCAAGGCTGGAAGGATTTCTGCACGACTCAGGATAAAGAAAGTATGTGGGATAAGATCTATAGAGTAATAAGGCACACTTCCAAGAGAGAGGAAGATCTTTTACTTAAAGATACAGAGGGTGTAACTTTAACCCCACAGAAGTCTGCAGAATTTCTTGCTGAAAAATTTTATCCGGATGATAATGTGTTGCTCGACCAGCTAGATCATACAGAAATCCGAGAACGCACGAATGACAACTTACACAAAGATCTTGCTGAGGATGACCCGCCATTCACAACAGCGGAGCTTGATACAGTATTATATAGCCAGAACCCGAAGAAGGCCCCTGGCCCTGACGGATTAACGGCAGACATATGCATGTCGGCAATTAGGAGCAATACAGACGTATTTTTAGCGTTAGCGAACAAATGCCTAGCGCTAACGTATTTTCCAATGCAATGGAAAATAGCTCACGTTGTGATTCTGTGTAAGCCAGGAAAAGAGGACTACAGCCATCATAAGTCCCTTAGACCTATAGGCCTTCTCCCCATTCTTGGAAAAATTGTCGAGAAACTCCTTATTGTACGTATACAATGGCACATCCTCCCGACATTGAGTGACCATCAATACGGATTCACTCCCCAGCGCAGCACAGAGGATGCTCTGTATGACTTAGTTGGACATATTCACCAAAAAATCGGAGAGAAAAACATTGTGGTGTTGGTCTCATTAGACATAGAGGGTGCGTTTGATAACGCATGGTGGCCAGCACTAAAAATAGCTTTAATAGAAAAGAGGTGCCCCCGTAACTTGTACGCAACGGTCTGCTCGTACCTGACAAATAGAAAGGTCGTAGTTAATTAAGCCGGAGAAACATGTGAGAAGGAAACAACAAAAGGATGCGTCCAAGGCTCTATCGGTGGACCCACCTTTTGGAATGTTATTCTGGATTCGCTGTTAAAGAGGCTGGATAGCGACGGAGTATATTGTCAGGCTTTTGCGTACGACGTGGCGCTAGTATTTGCGGACCACTCTATACATACGCTGGAGCAGAAAATTAATACCACGCTGGAGACAATTGTTGAGTGGGGAAATCGGAACAAGTTAAACTTCGGAGCGCATAAGACTCAAGCAATGCTGCTAACAAATAAAACTAAGTATGACCTTCCCTGCTTGCTTATGTCGGGGACCACTATCAACCTGGTCGAGGAAGTCAAACTCCTGGGCTTATTGATCGATCGCAAACTCACCTTCAAATCGCACGTGGCTGCACAATGTAAAAAAGCAGCAAATATATATAAACAGCTTGCGCGCGCAGCAAGGGTGACGTGGGGTCTCAATCCAGAAGTCACGAGGACCATCTACGTGGCAGTTGTGGAACCCATAATGACTTATGCAGCAAGTGTGTGGTCCCATTCAACTGATAAGCAGTTGATACGAGACCAGTTAAATACGCTCCAGCGAGGTTTTGCTCAAAAGATCTGCAGAGCATACAGAACAGTGTCTCTTACATCTGCGTTGGCAATCTCAGGTCTACTACCGTTGGACATTAGAATTAAAGAGCACGCCAGTCTATACAGAGCGAAAAAAGGGTATTGTAAAAGTTACCTCCCACCAGGAAAAGAACTTGAAAGAAATAGTAATTACCTTAACCAACCACATCCATCAATGCAGATAACTACTGATTTTGAGTTGCTGGAGGACTTGAATCCTGAGACCATCACCTTACACAACATCGAGGGCCCTCAGATCTTTACTGATGGTAGCAGAATCGAGGGAAAAGTGGGTGCTGCCCTATCTATGTGGGAAGGAGGGAAAGGAACCATTAACCGAAAGTTTAACCTGGATTCTAACCGCCCGGTCTTTCAATCGGAGCTTTACGCCCTTTTCAGAGCTACTCAAATTGTGGCAGATAGTGACGAGCAAATAGTCAACATCTTCAGTGACTCTAGATCGTCATTAGAACTTCTTAAGAACCCAAGTTCAGGACACCCCTTAGTTATGGAAATTAAGAAAAATATACGAAAGATCAAAACGCAAGGAAGACAAATCAGACTTTTTTGGCTACGTGCACATGTTGGTACTACAGGGAATGAACGTGCCGACGAACTGGCAAAAGATGCAGCACTCACGATTACTGCCCGAGACTATGACAAAATACCCTTGTCCTATATTAAAAGATCAATAAGGGAAGAGTCTGTTAGCATATGGCAAGGCAGATATGAAACATCACAGACAGGAGCGGTTACCAAAAAATTCCTCCCCGGTGTAGAAATGGCCTACAAAATAATAAGAACAACACAGTTTACTCCATTACAGGTTCAGATGTTAACAGGACATGGTGGAATAGCAGAATACCTGCATAGATTTAAACTGAAAGACTCTCCGGGATGCGAATGCGACAGCAATATACCGGAATCCGTATGGCACATACTACTGGCGTGTCCGAGGTTTGCTGCTGCTCGCTTTCAACTTGAAGCAAAGATCGAGAAATGTCTGTCCGAGGTTGAACTGCCAAATATAATGGCAGATCCGTACTCTAGGAAAACGCTTCTCGACTATGCAGAAAGGGCATTCCGCATCGCTTGCATTAGAAATAGTACAATGGACCCAGAAAAATCACGTGCTCTCTACACAAATTTTACACAAGCTTCACAATCTGGCACTAATATGCTAAAGCCTTCCGCATGCATATATAAATGTTCACAAGCCAAAACACAGACACCATGACCGAGTTGTTGCTACAGGCCGAAATGGGTGAGGCGGGGTTGAGAACCAAAGGGGTGGCGCTGTTCATGGATGATAGCACTGAAAGGTTGGGTGTAAGCTTTTGCATACCTAGGAATAACAAATTTATCGCAGTTTCGCCTGGTCTTGCCAGTCTATTGAATGGGAGCACTAACAGGACGGCCGTACGACGTAAGCTATATGAAGCGCTGCCCTGTAGGACAGTCGGAAATATCACTTGCCGAGTATTGCGATCAAAGAATAAGTCTATTATACTGCTCGACAGTGATAAACGGACGCCATTTGAGCAAGCTCGCGAGTTGCTCACAACAATGGGTGAAACGGCGGGTCATGGCGTACGAATTATAAGTATAGACGCTATGGTGGTCGATTATAATAGAGGAGAAGTAGCAGACCGATTGGGATGCATAAAAGCCTCAGAACAACACGAGGTATTAGTTTATGAGGACAGGGGTGAAGATCTTAGTTATCTTAAACTCAAAAACTCTGGCATCCCAGCGGAAAAGCTACAAACAACTCGCACGGCCACTGAAAGTAATTCAGAGCGACTTCAACGTAAGGTGGCAGAGGAACAAGTCAAACTTACAAACACAGTACGGCAGCATTCCATCACGAAATCTGCGTGTAGCACGATATTATCAGCCATAGGAAATGTGCTACAAAGAAAAAAAGAAAATTTCATCAGAAGACAGGCAGGCTGCATCGGTGGAAAAATTTGCAAGGAATTTTGCAAAGAATGACCCTGTTCAAGTACGATCCAGGCTTACTAAAGCGGCAATGAACCAGGTAAACTCGCCTCATCTAATACCTATCTCGGGACACAAAGACCACTATAGAAATGCATACCTCGAATTTCTCGCAGTTTTGGAAGCTACTAAACAAGTGAAGCTCAGGACTTGTAAGGAAATAATGCGAGCCTTCCAAGGAGGATATTCAATCCTGGATGTAAGGCTAAAAGAGGCAGAAGCCGCCATATACAACAATCATACAGCTCAAACCATCAGAGGCATCATAAAAGGTAATTACATGGCGGCTTACAATGCTACAGTTGGTTTTGTGGAGTTGAATGAAGAGGAAACCAGACGAACAGGTGACCTTAAATTCAACACGCCTGCTGATGATCCTATCGTGGTTATAGCCAAATGTACGCAAGTTATGTTGGAAAATAGAATGCTTGAGAAAGTAAAAAGTTTTGATAGCACTCTAGAATCCACGTCAGCGGTAGAATGGCAGGTGCCCCAGATACAGTGGATCAATGGGGTTCCCGGGTGTGGTAAAACAACCTGGATCATAAAATACTTTAATACCGATACAGACATTATTATCACTACTACAACAGAAGCAGCAAATGAACTTCGGGAGAAGCTTTCGGTACGTATAGGGAGTTTGGTTAAAAGTAGGATTCGCACTATGGCGTCAATGTTGGTTAATGGGATGAGACAATCAGAAACGTACAAACGCCTGATTGTCGATGAGGCCCTGATGAACCACTTTGGAGCGATAGTGGCGGCTGCAAGAATCACCGAAGCAGAAGAAATTCTATTAATCGGAGATGTTAATCAACTTCCCTATATTGACCGATAGAAGTCTTTTCGATATGTTCTACCGTGTCTCCCTATCAAGTGCCAATATCACCCAAATCTAATATGCACCCATAGAAGCCCCATGGATGTTGCGTATGCCCTACGAGAGATAATATTGTTTGGTATATACTCATCTAAAGGCACTACACTCCCCGGATAGAAAATTCAAGGTGACACCAATACCAACGAGACCTAAAGGATCCTCTCTCCTCACTTCACTCAAGAGGAGAAGGATCCTTGATCACCAGGGATACGGCTTGGAAATGGGTCAAAAGTTCCTAACAATTTTTTTTACGAGGCCCAGGGACTGACCACCGGCCACAGTTGTGTAGTGAATTACAAACCCAAAGAAATAAGCTGCACGACAGTGTCTCACACGCAGTCCGTTGCGATAACGCGCCATACCAGCAACTTTTCTACTACTGCGGGGTGAGGAGACGCGATTGACGAAGACTATACGGATGCAAGAGAGTCAACGACCAAAGGTATTGTGGAGTACAATTTGAAGATGGCCATGAAAAGTAGGACGAAACGGTTTCATACTCCACTTACTATACATTAATGCCATCCACACCCCACCTTAAATGAAAATATGTATGTCTTAGTCGTAGAAATTATGTGTTATTACGTAAGAAATAAATAATTCTTACACTTATAACAAAATTAATTTAGGTTAGATTTAACTCATTATGAGTAGAAAATTGGTAATATAATGCGAAAAAGGCAACGTTTTATAATAACTGGACTCTCTTAGGGTATATTCTTAATTTTAAGTATCTGAAATTGTAAACAAAAACAAAAGCATATGATAAACAAACAAGAATCATGTTAAAAAAGTACAGACCTTATGTCCGTACGAGTAAAATAGAGATCTAAAAAAAAAAAAAAAAAAAAAAAAAATAGCCCCCATGGTACATATATCGTTACACCATCGTGACACAATTGTATGACGTGCTTGTTCAAATCACTTGTAGGAAAACTTCTACCTCACAGTATTTTCAATTCTCGGAATGGATTGTATAAAGGGGACTGTGTAAAAATATCTTTCATTTATGATAACAACAAACGATATACATATATACATACATACAAAAGATATGCTCAGATTTGTATCAAATAAACAACTCGTAAGACACATTAACAGAGAAAAACAAAATCACGGCGAGCCAGGCTTAATCTACTAACTTTTTATATATTTTCCTCGACTCGCGGCTATTAATACGAAGAAGTGTTTAATACTTGACATCTGTTACAAAAACTTTTATTATAACACTAATCCATTGCACACATATTATAACGCACACAAGTGAAACTTATTTTTCTCGTTCAACGAGCTTACTCACACATAAGTGTGGTACTTAGTTTAGGAGCCTAGGCGGCGTGTTGGTATGTAGTGGGCATGCATTGCTAAAATATGATAGAAAATATTATTTTTATGTCTTACAAATTAAATGTTTCATAATTATTTGAAGGAAATTTTAGCTTTTGTAATATTTAATAAATTAAGATGAATATGAAATATTAAATAAGTAACTGTAAATCTTATATATGCGTAATTTTTTACATGTTTGAAATATATTCTAAGCCTGGTCTCATGGTCATGGTCTACATTCGTAAATTACATTACAATTATACATTTAAGTGTTGTCAAATAAATATATAACTAAAAGTCTTTGTCTAAAATAGAGAAAATCAAACGATTTGCTTGATATTATAAATATTGTTTAAAACAATATATTATTTCTAACGCATACATACCATAGCGCGCCCACTACCGCCCGTCGGCACCCACTCTCATCTGCTAGTTCTTAATTAAGTTAGCTTATGTAACGAAAGATGGTCTCATTTAGATAACACAGTAACTTTCAGTCTGCGATTCCAACTTGGACTACTTAGCGCGTTCTTAATGTCTCTAAACTTGGTATCGAACTTAATTAGAAGTTGTTCCTTTATGAAGCTTGGTAGCAGGTGTTTACCATTACGACAGTAAAGTTTTAAGTAAAGTTTAAGCTTATATAGCTCTTAATTTGAAATTATTTCATAAGTTATTTTTAATGATTGTTATGCTTTTACCCGCGTAGCAGAAGCGACAGAGAGAACCTTTTGAAAAGATATTCCGTTCTTTACACTTTCTGTTCAAAATTGAGGGTGTTCAGTGGCAGAACTTTATCTTGCCTAAGCAGACAAATAAAAATAGAATACATATGAAGAATTTGTGGCCAGTCGTGGCCCAGTGGCACAAGCGTGTGACTGTAAGCGACTGGTTGTGGGTTCGATTCCCACTCGAGGAGTGGAAATTATATTTCCATTTTCTTCGCTCTGGTGTCGAGGTAAAGCGCGGCGTTAAGTTCCGCCACTTCACACGCAAGCCTCCGACTTCGGCGGAAAGTGGGGAACGGAGTGTCTTAACACTAGGTTCCCTCTGCCTACCCTGCTGTGTGCGGGATACAGCGTGAAGCTAAAAATAGAATACATATGAAGAAATCGAACCCACAAAATATAATAACTTATAATTTGTGGGTTCGATTTCTTCATATGTAGTCTATTTTTATGTTTTATAATTAATAATTTATAATAGCACGACTTTTTATAATTTAAGTCATGATTTAAAAATATCTATACCTATAACATAGTAATAATTCTTTCGTTCTATGTTCGTTTGTAATATTTTTTCTATATATGTTAGTTATATTGTCTGATTGTAATCGCGACTGTTTGTGGTTTGTATTCTTTCTCGTTTAAGTAATTACAATTATGTTATTTTTATTTCTTCTGGTGAACAAGACGAAGCGCGGCGTTGAGTTCCGCGCCCAACATACAAAGTCTCAAGCTCGAAGCATTATCTTACATTTTATTATAATCTAACACTAGATACAGGGACTTCTTAATAATGTTGTAGCTTTATAAATATTTCCGCAGCGGCAATGAATCGTCGTCATCTAATCTCCTTCATATGTAGGCCAAGGTCCGCAACGGGCAAGTACTGTTTAGTTGTTAAATTAAAGAACATCTTTATTAATGTTCTATTGACGCTCTATGTGTTAGGTTTCAATTAGTATATATATTTGATATTTGTATTACTTATTTTTCAAGATCATAATTATTAACCGGAAAGAGTAATAACTTTTTTTCTTAGTCTGGTTTGAAATTCGGCTGTAATTTTTTTTAAAGAAAAATTATGTAGTATTATTATTTAAATATATTAAATTAATGTTTAATTTCTAGCTGTATAGAACTTTGTACGTGTAGTTCGTAACTATCTATAAGAGGCGTTCGTGGCGCAGTGGGACAGCGTATGACTGTAAACACAACTGTTTGCGAGTTCGATCCCCCGTTTGGGAAGTGATTATATTTAAATATTTTTCCGTTCCGTTAAAACATAAAACGCAATGTTGAGTTCCGTTGCTCAACACACATTGTCTATACCTTCCCTAATGTGTGGGGAAAAGCGTAAAACTGGTTGGTAACAATTCTATAAACAGATGTCATCTAGTGTTGTACATACATACAGACATAACAAAATGTCACATATCGACAGAACGACAATACAATCAAGAAACTTTCCGTCAATTACAAGATTAATACCAATTCTAATCGAGTTTTCTCTCATTAAGTACCACGGTTACCAAACCCTCTTTATTATAGAAATAATATGGCGGGGTAATATCGTGGCATAGTTACTTAATCAATTCCTTTGTTGGTAGAATCGACCCCCACTGTGGGTGGGGTTGATTAAGAAGAATATTGCTTGATTACGCCCTTGAAGTATGACGTACGAAGATGTTGACGGTATAGCGTTATATCCTAGAAGTGACTAACGTACTTAAATATTTATATTAAAGTATATAAAAGTACACAAATAGTATTATTTAAAAATATAAAACCTTATACAGTTAAAAAAGCTGATTAAAAAATAATTATTTAATAGTCATAATTTAATCTACGTATATTATCTTAGGCATTATAGATTAACACTCCTTAAAAATAAAAAAAATAAAGCAAAAAAAAAAAGAAAAAGAATATTCTATTCCAGTAAAACATATGTTAACGTCATTGTCTCAGTTCTACTCAATATTTATCATATACTTGTACTAAGGTGACATCGGGCTTGTGTGCGTCTAATGAATGTCTCATCGATGAATGGCTCAATGTAACGTATCTGTGAACTAATATTGTCATTTAGACACAATTATAGAATGAATATTGGATTACGGTCTTCTTGGTGCAGTGGAACACCAGACTGTAAAAGCGTTGATTGTGGGTTCAATTCCCATGGTGGTTTGATTAAAATTAAATCTTTTTCTTTAATCTTCTCGCTTTTTTCCGCATAGCGGGGTAGACGGAGAGGACTTAGTGTCAAGACACTCCGTCCTCTACTTTCCGTCCGAAATCGAGACATAGTGTGTTGAGTGGCGAAACTTACCGCCGCGTTTTTTCTCTGGCACCACCAGAGAAGAAATGAATGTTTAAATATAATCATTCCCCGAGTGAAACAGAGAACGAACCCAAAACCATCGCTTTACAGTAAGACGTTCTCCCACTGCGCATCTATGGCCTCTAAATATAAATTATTTTCAGTTTTCTGCTTTGGGAAGACAAATCGCGGCGTTAACTTCCGCCATTGAACACGCAATGTTTCGACATCAGGCGAAATGCGGAGAACGGAATGTCATTACACTTTACGTATCTTGATATAGAGGATAAAGCGTGAAGTTGAATATCGGATTACAAAAACGCCTTCATAGGTGTATAAGTAGAATGTAACTTTGTTGCACTCATTACTGTATGAATCGCTGTAAATACGATTAGGGGCTGCTAAAGAAATCTTATTAGTATACTTGCGTAAGTTTACATTTTAAAATATGTTGTTGCTATACATTTTGTATTGGCAAAAAATGTAGTGCTTAAAATATTTTTTCATATTAATAACTCCACATACGACGATTTCGAATTCAATATTTGTTATGTGAATATATTTTTTTTTGCAGCGAGAAAAAGCGTAAAGTTTCTCACGTATCAAAGAAGTCAGAAAGAATCTAGGGTCAAGACGCTCCATTTTCCATTTTCAAACTAAAATCTAAAAACGTTGCGTAATAAGTTGCGAAACTCAACGCTTTTTTTTAGGCTCCCAGAGTGACAAATTAAAATAATGTTAAATATCACCAATATCATAATCATTCCCTCAAGTGAGAGTCAAATCCACAACCAATTGCGATCACAATTGATACTGCCTTACTACACGACTGTCTTTGGTATACAATTAAAAAAAATATAAAAAAAATAGCTATAACTACGCAATATATGCCTATATCATTAACCAAAAGACGGGGGAAAAGTATCTTATCTCTCTACCCTCGAATCACCTGTATAAAATACTTGAAAGAAATAACATTCATATTTTCAACTACCGTCACTATTTGCGTTATTCACACGATTAATACAAACAAAACGAGCACCGTTTAATGAAATACCTTAAAAATGGTATCGCACCGCACAAAAGGGCAGCTAAATGTCCGAACTCGAAGATTACACGGTCCTTTGTATAAGGTTTTATCTCATTGACGGGAAATCTCACTAATGACATCCACTCATCTCAAAACGACACAATGGCGAGCGAATTGAAACTGGTTAGACAAAGCCAATCGCGGGCATGCGGTCAAAAGGCCCGTGTAAATCTGTCCGATAGGGGGCGATCGTTTGGTTGATCGTGGTGATATTAGCAAAATCAATAGGTATGGATACTATTTGATTATTAGATTGTTTTTTATTATATATTTAACATAAATTTTAATTATTATGTTTATTAATAAAAAATATACAATTCAATACTAGGTCATTCGGTCTGCTAATGGTATCGAGTAACAACAAATGCAAAAATAATGATTGCAGTAATGTAAAATCAAATATTTGATTATGATGTCTACACTAATTAAATATTAGAATAAATGTGAAGAGAAAAATGTCTTGGCACTGCATTCTCTCTACCTTTTTTGCAATGCGGGATTATCTATTCTTAGTAAAACCTCGAAAGATGATATTAAAATTTTAACACCACGTGATTATCATTGTGTCATTTTACAGGATACAATTACCCCTCTTTATATTTTACACTAAAGTAAAAGTATTTTCCAGATTTATAGTATAAATTTTTCAAGGACCCAAAATAATAAAAAAAGAATATTTTTTAGATGTCATCCTTATACGGGATGTACTGTGACTGTAAATGCAATTGGTTGTGGTTTCGATACCTACTCGGGGCAACGATTATACTTAAATTATTTTCATTGTACTCAACACTGAATGTTGTAAATTCGGACGATAAGTGAAGAACAGTCTTGACACTAAATTAACTAACTACATTGCTATGCGAAAATAAAGCACGAAGAAAAAAGAATATTTTTAATGATTAGATTAACTCAAATAATAATAATACATCATGCATATTTATTGTGCAAATGAAAATAAAAAAATCAATAAATCGAAACAATGCTCTTAAGTGCTAATTTATTTACACAGAACTGACAAAATATTTGATAAAATATTGTATAATGACTAAAAAATGTAAATGAGTCGATCAACATTTCAAAATATAGAGCATTGACGTAATAATATGAATATTTCTTCGTAGGTGTTAGTGGGATACGTTGAAAAACTATTATTAAGTAAATGACGATATTATGACTAATCTCGTTCTTTTTTCTTTCTTTTTTAACCTTCACGCTGTATTCCGCACACAGCAGGGTAGACAGAGGGAACCTAGTGTTAAGACACTCCGTTCCCCACTTTCCGCCGAATTCGGAGGCATTGCGTGTTAAGTGGAACTTAACGCCACGTTTTGTCTCGACACCAGAGCGAAGATAATGGAAATATTCATATTTCCACCCCTCGAGTGGAAATCGAACCAACAACCAGTCGCTTTACATTGTGTGCCACTGTGCCACGACTGGCCCCTCATCTCGTTCTTCTACTTCTAATTTGTGAAAAATAGCGTTCAAGTTTTAGTAACACTTGTTACCAAGTGTTAGATACATTGTATAAATGGAAAGGTAAATGGAAATATGTATAATAGCGACTTATCATAATGCTCTTTAGATAAATATAATAGCGACTTTTACTCTTTAGATAAATGTAATAGCGACTTATCATAATGCTATTTTTTATTAAAAAGACAACTTTAGGCTTTTTCCTATATAACTTTCCGTCAGAAATCTAGACATTACGTCTTGAGTGATGAACTTCAAGGTTTGTCTTAGGCTAATGTTCTGGTGAACATAGAAAGGATATTTTTAAGAAAATTAATTCGAGTTGGAATCGAACCCACAACCAATCGTGTATACAGTAAAACGCTGTTTTACTACGCACTGCGCCATGATGGACCTTTTTTAAATAGTTTTATCTAAACGCTACGGGCACATGGTCTATACCTTATCTGAGCTATTTTGGGTGATTTCATTTTTCTTGGTACTTCACTAGACTAAAAGCAAGCAATTTTAGGAATTATTGTCAAATATTTGTACGATAGAAGATGGTTATCACGAGTATAAATTTTACTTTGGAAGAAGTATTATTAATGTTTCAAATAATTTTAATTTTTCACAAATTTAAATCTCACCGTATATCTAAATTAGCAAATATGAAACCAAGTGACTTTTCATTATGCATTAGGTGCTAGGGTTTACGCTTCAGAAAATCGCATCTTGCGCTTAAACTAATCTTGTAGTCACATATACCTCGATAAGTTAAACTTAGGTATTATAAATATTGTAAAAGTAATTTTCTTTTCAAATTTAATATTTTTATCTTATATTAATATTTATAGAAGCATGTTCATTGTGTTTGCAATAATCAATATGTTGAACTCTGAAATTACACATATGTGAAAAATAAAAGTTACGTAACTATAGAATGCACTTTTGTAAGAGTAAGTCACGTGTCGAGGTCGCGAGGGTCACGGTCAAATGTCATGCGTCAGATATTTAAAAAGAAAAAAGGCATTGTTATATTTATTAGTAATTTAAGAATGATCTAATCACTAAAATAGTACTAAACTAGTCAGAAGGAACAGAGCGCCAAACGATAACGTACCTGCATACTCCTTTTGCATCGTCCACTATGATCAACCTCTTCATCCACATTTTCCTCATTTCCCCAGGATTTTTAAGTGACCATTCCCCGGTATAATCTATACTGCGTTCTCAAAGGTCAGCCAAGGTCTACCTCTACCTCTCTCACCATTCATCTTTGCTCCATTTATATTACATTCTTTCATCCTACCTTCACATATCTTATAAACATTATAAAAGCGAAAGTTTGTGAGGATCTTTGTTACTCCTTTACGTAAAAACTACGTAATGGATTTTAATGACACTTTACAATAATATATCTTATACATCATAATAAAACATAGGCTACAATTTATAAAGATATAATGTGAATTGTTCAAAATATCAAATTAATAGACAACAAAACTACCATCTGCGAGCTATTCTGACGTGCACTACCAAAACCGAGAGTTACACATATGTAATATAAGATAGAAATGTTAATCTTAAATAGTCCTACAAAAAAGTAGTCCACCACAATATATATCTAATCTTTTATATAAGCTATTTAAGCCAAAATAGTTATATTTTATTATGTCTAAATACTAGGCTCCTTAATTTTACCGTCATAACTGCATTCGTAAATTCTGCGCGGAAGTAGTCGCGGGCACAGCCAGTTGAATAACAAATCAATAACATAGTGTGAACATCACTATAACAAAATCGATTTCGATTGTCAGTCGCTAAAACCCTGTCTTTTTATCAAGTTAATAACGCGGCACAATGCGAGTGGCCTCGGCGAGGTTTATAATTAAAGTATTATTAGCGAAATTAAAATAATCGTCATTATCCGAGGTGGGCGACCGAATTCCGCGGAAGGCCGCTGCGCCGGTCGACTAATGAGAAATAAATTGTCGCCGAGCAATCCACAGTAATTAGTACAACGTTTGCTCATTCGAAGCAAGCGTGACTGCTCAGTAGTCAGTACTGACACTGGAAGTTTATTATAATTTTTGTTAAGGTACGGTTTCTTTTATAAAATAAATGTCTTTCATGAATAATATATGCAACAGGATATATAAGATATTGCAAAGACATTAATTTATAATAGATGATTGGTTTAAACTAATAATTTAATTCATAAAACGAGTAGGTGTAGACTAGACGTCCTAGAAATATCCATAGTTTGTAATTAACCAAACAAAAAATGACAGATTTGTTTTTACACAATGTGTTTTATAAAAAATATTTTATCTATACATATAATATTAATGTAACTGATCGTCTGTCTGTATATGGTATCATACATGAGAAAAATATTATTGAGGACATTTATCAACGAAATAGAACCCAAAACATTGATTTTTAAATTTACATATGTTCTGTTTGTTAGTTTTTTTTGTGCGTGTGTGCGCGGTAATCTAAGAAATATTTTAACCGATTTAGATGCAATTTTAAAAAATAACAGAGTTCATAAATGCAAGAAATACAAAAATTTTAAACATAAAACCAAACTAAATTTGTAATTCAATTGAGAATGTGGACAGGCCAAAAAGGAAATAGTCATGTAATTTACGCAGGCAAAGCCGCGTGCTAGTCGCTAGTAATAAATAATTATACAACATTTTATGCATGATGAATGAGATGGAAACAAAGTTTAAATCGTACAGTTATTAAAATGTTTAATTACAGGAACGGTAAGCGGACGTAATCACCGCGTATGCGTTACGGTTCCATCTAAAATATACTCATTATAAAATAAAATTACACATAAGTGTTCTACGTTGCAATGTAATTAACCGCCGAATATTAAATGTGTTGCGAAGGCCGTATCAATCATTGTTTTATTGCAGACTGGTTCAGTATTTATGTTTAACCTATGATTAGCTTGAGTTTTGTTTGTGTGAAACTTCATATCTCTATTGATAATGGATTAATAATAAAATTATTAGTTTTCGTTATATATATTTCGTTAAATATACATTTTTTTAGCTTTACGCTGTTTCCCGCACACAGCAGGGTAAGCAAAGGGAGCCTAGTGTTAAGAGTCTATGTTCCCCACTTTCCGTAGAATTCGGAGACATTGTGTGTTAAGCTGCAAAACTTAACGCAGCGTTTTGCCTCGACAACTGAGCGAAGAAAATGGAAATATTAAATATTTCCACTCCTCGAGTGGGAATAATATCAATAAAATGCTAACTGACATTTCTGATTGCACTTTTAAATAACAAAATGAGTACAGATTTCGTGAATTAAGTAATTGACTTATTATTTAAGGCAGAAGTGTGTATATCATATTTGCCATAATTTAAATTCTACCTTACGAATGTATTCTTCCAATATGTAATGTGATTGCAAAGCGCATATTGCTTTTTTGTTTATTTGTTAATGTTTGTGTGTAATCATTTTTTTCACGTTTTTGTCATTTGTTGTTTATAATATGCATATCTGTTTCTTTCTGTCTAAGAATATCTGTTTATAATATTGCTCACAAAAATAATTTCAAAATTTAGATAGGTTGCCCGTTTGTAAAAAAGGTTGGTTACCCCTGATTTATCCGATTGTGGCATGTCACATTACACATTCATCAACATCAAAATATATTTTTTTAAATTCATATAAGTACACAATGTTAATGTTATGACATTAACGCCACTATGGTACAGTTGGGCTGTTTTCTTTTTATCATAACAGTTATAGGTTCAAATGTCAATTCTTTAACTGTATATGAATTTAAATGAAAATAAAGCTTTTACTTTGATGTTTAATTTGAATTTAATAAAAAAAATGCTTTTCCTTTTGCTTTGATTATCATTACTTTATTATGTAGAAAAACAAAAATATTGAGGATCATTGTATTATGTCTATGTTTAACCTCCTGTGAATTCTTAGATTTGTGTATAAATTTGATACCATCGTGATGCAGTGGAAAAGCATCTAACTGTAAACACAATTGGTAGTAGATTCGATCCCACTAGGAAAAATTATTATATTAAAACTATTTTCATTTTGCTGATACCTAATCAAATTGCATGGTTAAGTACGGAGACTCAACAGGCAATGTTTTGATTTTGGGCGGAAAAGCACAATACACAATACTAGTTTCTTTCTGACTAATCAGTTATGCGATATGACGATGTACACAAACAAAATGGTATTGCAAATTTACATTAATAAAAACTTTATACAAAGCCTGCATTTTAATTGCAATGCACACATCACGATGCATCATTACCTTATCATATATTATATTTCCCATACAAATGAACGTATTTATGTTAGCTGTCATATAACAAAAACGACAAAGACTCTTGATAAAATTAATTGCCAGCAATCATATTTAGTTGCGAAAATATAACATTTTCTCATTTGACACCACGTCGCCGTGACGTTTTGAACAATGTGTTGAATCAGAGATAATTATAATGCAGCTGTTTACAATGTGAATAATTACAGCATTTGTCCCCGTGACTGGAATCGCTCAGTTAATGGCCATTCAAAACGGAACGGACTACAAAAACTTATTCAATCGAAAACTTAACTATGTTTGATAGCGTGGTTCACTTTTTAATATTTTTTTTCTTCATACATAAATACAAATAATATGTTCTGTTTTTGTGAAATAAAGACGATACAAATATTAAACGTAGTGAATTATAGCATTAGATGCTTCTCTATCGTAACAATTTGCTTAGGCTGTGCAAATAACATTTTTAATTGTAAGTATTTCTCTGTATGTGTACTGAGACCCAAAAGCATTAAGGCACATAAGAATGATTCCCTAATGTAAAAGTGTTTTTTTACGAAATTTTGCCCTTACTAATTTCCATAATATAGTTTTTGGCTTTTAATTTTTGAACAAATCTTCATGGCGTGCTGACAACATGCCTAAGTAGAACACAGTTTAATTTAAGTAAATCTAGTCTATTGAATGATTCCAAGTCTATTGAATGATTCCAAGTCTATTGAATGATTAATTAATTATCAGCGTATCAAAAAACCTGTCCTATATTGACAATCCATTCCATTTCGTTTTTTTGTAAAAGTGCAGCGACTATTCTACATCGCAAACACATTATCAAGAACACGACAACAAATTGTTATAACAGTGTTATTATTTGACATTATTATCATTGTTTTGGTAATAAAATCGAAGCCCAGAACCAAACAATACATTTACCATAATCCGATAAAGATAGAACAGAAAAGTTAGCATTCCTTAGAGATAACTCTGGCGTCTATATTTCAGCGGAGACGTCGTGTCGATGACACCGCATTGTGAAATATCGACCACTGTACGAGGTGCAAACAACTCACTAGGCACGCCTACAAGCTACTATCTCGACAAAAAAGAAGACTGCGTCTATACAACACACTGGGACGCAATATACACAATTTTTATCTTGCAGATTTATACCGAGGTGGGCATACATCGGCTGCACTCTGCAGCCGTCTGTACGTCTGTACGTCTGTACGTACACCACTGTGTACGCCAGCGTCGCTGTGAGAGTGCGCCGGGAGATGCGAACGCGAAAGTTTTGCATATGTGTAATGTTTCGAGATATACAGGTGACAGAGGCGATACGCGGTAGGCGGGGCCAAGGGAGGGGTGAAACCTATCGGAAAGAGATGGCCGACTCGCTATGATAATGATGTTATAGCTTTCTTGATGTTCGCTCTCCTTTAGTTTTATTATTTCTCGATCTACTTATAAGGCGATATAAATGTTGGTGTGAACGCTTATAAGATACGTTTATTGTGTCATTATAGAAGCGGAATGGCAAAAAGTGAATGTTATGGATTTAAGTTTTCATATTATAATAGTTCTTGTTACTCGTTTATGTTCTGAGCAGAGCAAATACGATAAAGCGTGGGACTAGCTTTGTCCTACACGTATATTTAAGATTGATTTATATTTCATTAAGAACAGGTCATCCAATCGGCAGGGACTTCACATGATGCAAACGTTGTATTTGTAGTTGTTCAATGCGCCTGTATAATTTAGAAAAAATATATAACTCACAATGTACCATAAACTCTAATTTCCAAAAAATATTACAATCCGTTACTCGAAATGAGACATAATATAAAAGTAAACGTAAAACATTTTAGAGCCAAAATGTCTGCTACATTATAGTGAAAACAGGCTAATTGTTTCGGGAAATCATCACCATCTATTAAAATAACAAAATTAAAAAGAAAATTTTATCACACTCATGGTGTCATTCAAATAATATAAATGTATATCCAAAAATATTCCTTCTAAGTAACTTTGTATAAAGCTTAATTGAGAAGAAACCGAACCAATATAACTTAACCAAAAAGAGCAACAGGAAATAGCTTAAAAGTATGAATTCTTTTCCCCTGAACGGAATACCGAAGATCCATCTCAGTTTAATTAAGCCTCGTCACCACAAGCTATCACCGAGATGTACAGCCAATTTTAATTATGAGCCGTTGAATATCACCACACGAAGAAACGCGTAAAATAACCGCAGGCTAAATCGCACAATGTACACGCGGGCGCAATAACACGTCACAATGTGTAAAATATTATAACTTTACTTTGAAATTATAGTAGTACTTCAGAAAAAAAATGAGTTAGAAAAATTCTTATTTATAACTATGTCACGTTGAAAGAATTTAATACTAAAAATTGATGTAAATTATTCTAAGAATCTGAGATATATACAAAGTATTCTACATAGTGGCCAGTCGTGGCCCAGTGGCACAAGAGTGTGACTGTAAACGACTGGTTGTGGGTTCGATTCCCACTCGAGGAGTGGAAATTATATTTCCATTTTCTTCGCTCTGGTGTCGAGGTAAAGCGCGGCGTTAAGTTCCGCCACTTAACACGCAAGCCTCCGACTTCGGCGGAAAGTGGGGAACGGAGTGTCTTAACACTAGGTTCCCTCTGCCTACCCTGCTGTGTGCGGGATATAGCGTGAAGCTATTTATTTATTTATTTATTTTTATAACTACATAATTTTAATAAAAACACTACAACATAGTGGAGTTGTGTATGTAGTTTGGCTTAAAAAAGTCAATGCGACCAAAACCAAATCATCTTAATATGATGAATGAATGAAATAAGAGAACGAACTTACGTATTCATTTATAATTATTTGTTTATATGAACAGATATCTTCATAGTTAAGATACAAATCATTTATATTACATAATTCATATACATTTAAATATTCAAGATTTTTTTTTAAATCAATTATATTTTAAAAAATACTTTAAAATATGATTTTATATTTTTAATACGATTTTTAATTTGTAAATACATTGAAAGTGGCACAAGCGTAAACATACTCTTTGCATACATCATTATTGCGTTACTATAATATGTGGGTTACTGTACCCATATTATAATATTACCTTTTGTGTTGGAACCTTCATTAATGAAGGTGTCCGTGTTGACGTGTTTCATTGTACATCTTTTGTTATTGTATTTAAAATTGGTATTCGCGAATAATTTGCTTCATAATTATTATATGAAGTAAAAATTAAAACAACATTGTATGGGCAAGCATTACCAACAAAATTGATGTAACTGTAATATTGAGTTACCTTCTACCCTTTATATATTTCCTAATAAACAGAGAGAACCAATAAGTTAAATATGTCACTCTAGACTGAGTGCAGTTTGCATTTTAGCTCCTTTTAAAGACTTGCATGTTGGACACAGCCATGTCCATTATGTAATGAAATTTGTAAAATCTAGGTATATTAAAATTATAAATTTTACCTCCAACGAAAATCGGAGTCAAAGCATCCGTAAAGGAGCTTTACGTTTTTCCCCCGTTGTGGGGTAGTCAAAGAGGACCTAGTTTGAACACACTCCGTCCTTCGTATTCCGCCCGATATCGAAACACTGGTCGTTGAATGGTGGAACTCAAAACCGCACGTTGTCTTAGGCACCAGAGCGAAGAAAGGAATATTTAAATATATTCCCCGAGGAGATCGAACACTCATCACTTTACAGTCATACGGTATCCTACTGCGCCACGACAGCCAAGCACATGTCAATTGCGCCATGACAGTGTAAATATTATACATACTCGTATAATATTCTTTACTTCAGCCATTAACTTCCAATTTAGCCAATTTCTAATACATTATAAATTATTGATTCTATATTTAATTATACGCATATAAAAATACATCATATTCTAAGAATATAATTAATCCAAACTTGAAAGGCTTCTAATAAACTCATTGCAGAGCTCTTAATTTTTCCACGATAATCTTGTTTAATATCGTTTATGCTATTAATGGGAAGACCTGCTCTAATATTTTTAATATAACAATTCATTACGCCTAGTGACTTTATCAAGAAATACTAACAAAGACATTTCAATTATAGAGAATTTATGATTATTTTGTAATTTTATCATTTGTTATATATGTAATTCTAGTATTTAAATAAAGTGTCTTGTGTGAATGAAATATAGGAAGTTGATCTCAAGTCTGAGACTGTTGACTTTTAGTTATTAATAATTCACTGAATTATTTTTGACTATACCTACTTTGATTTTGTGGCTAACGGGACAGCGTTTGATCGTAATCACCTCGGTAGTGAGTTCGATTCCTACTCAATAATTTAATTATTTTAATTTCTATGCTCTCGTCAATTTGGAAAGTGGATAACCGAATGTCTTGACTCTAGACTAGAGGGAGAACCTGAAAGTTTATGTCAATGAATTGAAAAAGAAATACTAGATCTTGAATATTTATGAATGATTTTTTTCTCTTTGAAATATTTTTACAATCTATGTTACGTATTTTTAATTATTTAATATCCTTCATATTAACGAAAAAAATCAGATAGATATCAATCTTTATATAAAATCAAGCAATGCTTGAAAAATTTATATACATGTCCGAATCTGTAAACAATACAAAAAACTGTCCATTGAAGTTATAACCTATGAAAATAATTCATGACTTCTACTTACAGTCTTTTTAAATATTTTTTTTATTAAAAGTGTCAAATTATCTACTAACTTTATTACATACAGCCACATACTTATAGTATTTAAAGTGAAAATCCATACAATAATTACTATGAAACAATGTTACGCTGTAGAAATTACGATTTGCGGTAGATATTGTTTTACCTCATAACAATTTTATCATTCTCCACAATACACCGCTTTTATTATCTGGTGATAGTTTAATGGCTAACTGTTATCTCTTAATTTAGACGAACAAGCTATTAAATTATATTGGAAACTATAAAATATACTTAAAATTGTAAAAAAATATATGTACTCGATAAATCATAGTTGTTGTATAATATGTTAGCGTTCTGACTTCAATTTTTTAGGAATTTAAAAAAATAGTAATTTTACGATTCTTTTCCATAATAACAGAGTTTTCAAAAATGATCTGTGCTAAATGGCAGAATTTTGATGCTTCGCCTTTTTCTTGTTCACTAGAGAGAGAATATAGAGCTAAAAAATTAAAACATGACCATTCCTTCGAGTGGGACTTAAACCCACAACCAGTCGGAACTGTAGTCAGAGTTCTTATTGCCCGTGTTTAATTAAAGCTTATTAGAGCGACATAGTTAAATGAGGAATATGAGGCCTTTTTATTTTGGAAAAAAATATATATGATTTTATATTCAATTTTTTTGGGGCCAGTCGTGACGCAGAGGCACAGAGTGTGCCTGTAAAGTGACTGGTTATGGGTTCGATTCCCACTCAAGGAGTGGAAGTATTTAATATTTCCATTTTCTTCGCTCCGCCACTTAACGCAATGCTTCCGAACTCGGTGAAACGTAGATAGGGAATGGAGTGTCTTAACACTAGGTGCCCTCTGCCTACACTGCTTTGTGCGGGATACAACGTGAAGGTAAAAAAAAAAAATATTTTTTTATATGAGAAGAAATTTAGCATTTAGGGCCGATTGCGTTACAGAGATAGGAAGTCGGAGGAAAATCAAGAACTTGCTACCCAAGTGTTAAGGGATTCCTTTAAAATATAAATTGACGCTCACCTGCAATACCCATGCTTCGCTCTTTATATAACATATAATAATACTAATAATCTACATAATTTAAGAACAAATTCAACTTCTCAAATCTCAAATATCTAGATCAAGATATTATGACAAAAAATACTGAAGATGAAGCTATTTGGGCCTGACCTAAAAATATCTCATTTATTATATTCTATGTAAAGAAATGTAATGAAAAGCATTTTAATATGCAAAGTTTAAAGCACTACGGCCTAATTTTTCAGCTGTGGAAAAGAAAATCAGTTTTCAGTCATTATCCAACAAGCTGTTAAACTATTGTGCATGTAACAATGAGGATGACAAAAAAGCCTTGAAACCTTCCATATATTTAGCGAGTCGAGACAATGTCAACGCGAAAATATTTTTTAGCGGGCAGTCATCGTGAAGTCGAACAATACGCGAACAACTGGACATTGTTATATTGTTTCTTTGGATTGTTTTTTAAAAGCAATGGTAAAGCCCACCCCAGTGGCCCGCGTATCCCAACATTTCGACACTAAAACTTTGATTTACGACTTTCGCCCGCCGATTGCGTAGTAAAACAGCACTTACGTCACTTTCAATTTTAAAGATGGTATGCCTCATACCCACGCGTAATAAAAACAAGCAACTAAATAAAATAAAATTGATCGTGGCGATAAAATATACTGTTTTTTATTGTTATTTCTAAATTATTATAAATAGAATTCATATATCTATGATTTTTTCTATAAATATTGTTGTATTAAAATCAATATATTTCAAGAAATCATTAGAAAATTGTTCTTTTTAATGTAATTAAATGAAAAATAAATTCAACACATTCATGTGAACGGCAACCAATTTAACGCAGGGCTCTTTAAGCGTTAGTAATAAAAGCTGCGTCGCGATTGTCCGTGTTACGCAGTAAAACATCCTTCTTACTGGCTAATATAATATTCACGATGTAATATGACTTTTACTTCGTTTCTCTATAAAGGTTATTGATGAGATGCGACATAAATAAGAGCATTATTAAACAATAATAAAAAAAAATATAGAGATATGGCATTTTAAAATAACTTCAAGTATTAATGCTTCTAGTATTAATAAAATAAAATAGATAATTCAAATAATCCGTTTTTGCTAGAAAACTACATTTCTTTTTTTTATTTAGTTGTCATATTAATTAATTCTTATCAGTATCATAAAGACAATCTTACCGTGATAGTAATCGCAAATGGGTGTGGGTTTGATTCCCACCCGTTAGAATTATCATAAGTAATTAATGACATGCATTTCTCCAAAATGGCGAACAAGACAAATCCTCTGCCACTTATCACGCATCGTCTAGAATTTAGGGGGAAAATGGAGAACAGGGTATTTTGACACTAGGTTCTCTCTGACTATTGTCACGTCGTTAAACAGAAAAAAATACAGAGATAAAAAAATATTTTATGTAAAATTTACATACAAATTTACATGATGCGAATGAATTGTTTATCTTTGTATATTATTTTTAAAATAAATATTCACTGCAACTGTATTGGCCACTTTTATTCCTCAACATCTCGTGCACCATACGTGACACTATGACCTAGTACAATCAATATTGTATATTTGAAGGTCAGATGATGTCTCTCTTTTCCTGTATCATCACTCTTATATTTTCTTACCATTTCATACAATGCTACCTGCAACTTCGTTTACATAGACATAGGGTCTATTCAAACTGAAAGAAGCATCCAACAGAGAAACTTTTATTATGGCGTGGCGTGAATGTCTAATTTATTATAGTTAAGCTTATATTTAGTTCAATCATTGTTCTTTATCAGATGTTCCGCTCATGTCATATATACCTAAAATATATAAAAATATTTTATTCGAATTCATCCAATAGTTACTAAAATGTACTAGTACAAGTATTCTGTTTTAACTATTTTTTTTTAGCTTCACGCTGTATCCCGCACACAGCAGGGTAGGCAGAGGGAAACTAGTGTTAAGACACTCCGTTCCCCACTTTCCGCCGAATTCGGAGGCATTGCGTGTTAAGTGGCGGAACTTAACGCCGCGCTTTACCTCGACACCAGAGCAAAGAAAATGGAAATATAATTTCCCCTCCTCGAATGGGAATCGAACCCACAACCAGTCGTTTACAGTCACACGCTTGTGCTCCTGGGCCACGACTGGCCACTTTAACTGTTTTATTATATAATTAATAGATTATTATTTAGGTATCTTATATAACATTAACACTTTAAAATTCCGAAATTTTAAAAATACATTAATAACAATTATATTTCAACTTGGTCGAAAACAAAACGTGTAAGAAGCAACCCTCCGGATGAGTCCGCGTCAGCCGTGTATCTCATTGTCTCCTTTGTGATGGTCAAGAAATGAGTACGTATTATAATACTAAAGAGCCATACGATATGAATTTCCGCCGAACGCCATATGGCGGGAATTCTATTTAATTTTCGTACTGACTTAACTGGTCGAGTGGACAGCCATTCGTAAGTACAGGGTACTTTGTTCTGCGAGCCGTTCATTCTTTTCATATGAAAAAAACTTATAATTTAAATATCAAATGGACATATACAAAAGATTTTTGTATATTTTAATAATTATTTTTGTTACATATTTTATTTTATTTGGAACAACGTGTAATTGGTACAGTGGTATTATAAAGCGAGCGCAGTTTACGAGATAGTAAGGTAGATACGAGTTGGAATAGAAATAGAAACAAGATTATAATGATTTTGTTAATAAATATTTTTAAGTTTATTTTTTATATGTACATTTTTCTTTATTGAACAAAAGGGGCAAACGAGCAGAAGGACCACCTGATGGTAAGTGGTTACCTTCGCCCATGGACATCCACAACATTAGTGTTGTGGATGCGTTGCCGGCCTTGGAACTGAAGGAAAAAAGGAGGGAGGAAGGATGGGAATGGTTGGAATAGGGAGAGCTGGCTTACATACCATTGAACCGGAACACATCATCAAATATTTGGCGATTCGTCTTTGACATGGTAATGGTTGCAAGCCAGTCGGAGAACGAATCTCCTACCTCCAAGCTACTGGGTTACCCGCCTTTTACGGGACGCTACCCAGCTGCGGGGTATAATTGTATTCTTAAACCGTCTCCCAACAGGTAAAAACATATCATTGCGATGAATAAATGAGCACCCAAAAAAAGAAATATTTACATATACCTGATATCCCATAGCCCTCTCGATAAATGTCAGAATTTTTCTGTAGACTTATTATTTAATTATGGCCATCATTTATTAGGTTAGCCAATAAAACATTCACTCATTCATTAATTCGTTCACATGTGATCATAAACAAAAGCTTCTTTTATGCTAAAGACAGGCTAAGCGGCCGGTAGTACTTAGCTGAGCGTTGGGCGGGGAACGCTTGTTAGTACAAAACGAAGGGAATAATTAAATGCTAACTTATAATTATCAAGTATAATGAGTTCGAGCTTTTTGTTTGAACGTCTCAATCAAATTTGAACAGAGCTTTTGAAAGGTTGATTGATATTCGTACAATGTTCTATATCTTAGTGGTCTGGAAACAAGCTTCAGATATATTTATATGAGTGATCTACTATGCTAAATAGCGGTAGAAATTATTTACACATGTATTTTTTTAGCGTCACGCTGTATCTCGCACAAAGGATAAGCAGAAGGAACCTAATATTAAGACTCTCGGTTCTCCATTTCCTGCCGATTTTTTTAGGTATTACTTGTTAAGTGGGGTTATTATTTGTTAACTTAAAGCCGCGCTTTGCCTCGACAGCAGAGTGAAGAAAACTAAATATTACAATTCCTCGAGTGGGAATCGAACCCAAAACCAGTCGCGCTTACAGGCACACAGATAAGATCATAAATGGAGCTCAACGCCACCTTTTGTCTTCTCTGCATTCACCATAGCAGATGAAAAATATTAAACTATATTTTTTCACCCAATGGAAATCGAACCCACAACCAATCGTAATTACAGTCAAACACTATCCCACTGCACTAGGATGACCTTGATGAATATTTATAAGTGAAATTATTCTTTAAATAAATTATATTTAAAATATACAACAATTTCGTACCTTAAGCTCTCGATGTTTATCAAGGTGTTTACTCATATCTGTATCGTCTACTAGATTTATGATTCAGAAAAATCTCTTAATGGACCCACGGCCACGGTGCGCAAGCTAGTGCGAGATAAATGTGCAATCACAACTTCGAGAAAGCATAAGTTTTGACTCTACATGATATATTTGTTTTAGTTACTATCTCGTTACAAACTTTAAAGTCTTTTAATTTTTGATATTAATAATATAAAATTGAAAATAACAAAAGAAATTACTTCTATTTTAATATGTCCACGTCAATTTTGTAGTTTTCTTTAGGCTTGTAACTAACAATATTTGCTTTTATCATAAAAATACACATATAACTTATGAAAAAGTAAAAATAAAATAACTTCATATGACAAATACATATTTTAATTGTTATATTCCCAAAGATATAGTGTTCGGGAGACAATACACGAGCACATTAATGTTGGAGCAAATTGGGCGATCTAAGTGCTCACACTGTGACCATAAACAACGCGCATCGCTGTTACAGGCAAAACATTGGTCGGCTATAATTTTTCCACATTCATACAATAAGGGTCGCAGTCAATGAGTCTAGCCTCCTACTTGTACAAGTAAAGTAGTACGCACACCGACGCACTCCCCACTCGTTGAAGCCTGAGGAGATCGCGTGCAGAAAGCTCACACACGCACACATCGCCGCATGGCCGGCGCCCTAAGCTGTGGTCAGTACTAACGCAAACTGTGTGACGGACACACGAAAAACGAGCTGGAAAAACAACATCCAGAGAGGATTATTCCCGATTTCGGGATATATCGCGACTTGACGTCAAAACTTAACGTCCGTGTTAGTAAATGTGCCCGAACAGCGCCCGTGTTGCTCCTTTATGATTAGCACCATCTGTCAAAACTCCGTTACATGTGACCTTTCGGTACCCAAATGTAAACAAAGTTCTGTTACTTCGAAATTTCCGACGTTATTTACGAACGATGCGAGTTACGTGAGTTAAGAACTTGAATATGTAAAATTAATTGCACCGCAAAGTGTCGCAAACAGGACAGTTTGTTTGGATTATTTTGAACGAGTAAGTAATGCTGCGTAGAACATTAAGTTATGAGGGATATTTCTCATAAACATCGTTGTGAATGTTCAAATATATTGTTTGGCGTGCAAAAAGTTGTCCGCTGCAGTTTGTAAGGCTACAATGTTACACGTGAGTCATACGTATAAATTAAATATCAATTATGTGGTCTTGGGGAATAAGCTCTTGTTTGGTGGGAGCTTTGAACTTCAAAAGCTCATTTTATTAAAATACAAAGGCATTATACATTAGCATCTTAATAAAGATATACATAGATACCTATATTCATATGGTATCCAATTTTACATAAATGCAGCTTCATACTTTTTCCCGCATAACAAAATATACATTAATCAGAGAGAACCTAGTGTTAAGACACTCCGTTCCATATCTTATACATCTATTGTATATATTTAGAATAACGTTATAATATATGATTCTAAAATGAAATAATTGAGTAGTCACTAGTATTTATTATGATAATACAGTTAATTCGAATAGCATGGCATCAGCAATTCTTCATTTGTGGCCACTATGGTAATCCTATAGCCACGCGCTAATTCTTAGGGGTGACGTCCGGTTACATCAGCGTGGTAGGGTTGTACCCCTTACTATTTGTTTTTCTTATGTTTAGATTTCACACTTGGCTGAGCTGCGTAACGAATTAATATTATTTTATAACAATTGTTGTTTAAATAAGTACACAATTATGCATTAAATACTGTTTTTTTATTGGACATATATGTAGATGAATAACTTATATATTAATTTATGAATAACTTACTCTTTGCAAATACAAACACGTCCACTTAACAAGACCTCTCTGTTGAAACATTTACTTCGTACAGAGAGTTCAATATGACACCAGATAATAATAGTGACTATTTTTTTATTGTTTTAATAGTGAACTACAATATTTTTATAAGTTATAAATATAAGTAAATGTGTAGGATTACAGAAACTTTTATACTCAGACAGTTCGTCGCTTAAAAATTATATACTTTATAATATAAAATAAACATTTTTAGTTCATCAATAAAATTCTTAAATACATACAGACGAAGTCGTCAACAAAAACTAGTAATTTAAATAATTCCTACACACAGACTTGAGTGTGCAGAAAATGAAGGCACCCCCACGCTCACGTCTTGACGCCTGGACATATAATTGCATTCCGTTAAAATATTGCTGCGGGTGTCACTTATGAGGATTAAGCATGATATTTAATTAAATAATATGTGGCTAGTCGTGGCCCAATGGCACAAGCGTGTGACTGTAAACGACTGGTTGTGGGTTCGATTCCCACTCGAGGAGTGGAAATATTTAATATTTCCATTTTCTTCGCTCTGGTGTCGAGGTAAAGCGCGGCGTTAGTTCCGCCACTTAACACGCAAAGCCTCCGAATTCGGCGGAAAGTGCGGAACGGAGTGTCTTAACACTAGGTTCCCTCTGCCTACCCTGTTGTGTGCGGGATACAGCGTGAAGCTAAAAAAAATAATAATAATATGTTAAATTATATAAATTTATGTATTTCACATATCTTAAATATAAAAAAAAGTGTGTATTAGTAAAGTAATGTACTGTATACCATTTATGTTAGAACCAAAGAGAAGGAACAAAATGTGATGATCATTTACAACAATTTATTTTGTTTTATTTCAAAATAAACAAAATAATCTAATTTACCAACTTGAATTTAATGTCAATTAACTTTCAATCTAACATTTAATTGTAATTAGCCAATTATATACTAAAAACACTACCAAAAACTAATAAAGAAACATAAGAAGCACATGTTATTACACTCATTAACAAAACTAAGGGTTTTATTAGAACAAAAACCATCCAGAAGACAATATAAGATCTTAAGTGGCATGGAGACGGCGGACGGCATTTTCTTAATTTCTTAACCGCCAACTCACGCAGCGGGGTGGAATTAGGAAAACATCCGACACATTAACGTATACCATAACTGTGTATATGTATGTAGTCTTGTATGGGTTACGTATAGCTAAACGTGGTAAAGTGTGTTTGCTTAAGAATATTGTATTTTTTGTATTATCTTTAATATTTGTATATTAATTTATTACTCAACTAGTTTTTTCATTCATATGTAATTTAACACAAAAATTATATTTTTATAATAAAAGTAACTTAGGCTAAGTTACTCCTTATTATATCAGCTATCTACCAGTAAAATCGTTTAAATCATTTAGTTTCGTTAAAATCTGTCTTACGGCTATACATAGTAATCAGAACAAACAGACAGACAAAAGAATTGTAACATTGTTATTTTGATATACGTATGTAGCGTGTATATAACATACAAGCTTTTAGTAGTTTAATAAAAACCTGATATTTTAATATTACAAATAGGCACTCCAATTTTATTTATTTTTGTAGATTGGTATTGAATAATATAATTTAGTTACAACTAAAGCCTTGTCCGACGAATTGATGTTTTTTACTTAGATAATGTATCTAAATAACCTATATTTATATCTTCTTATCTAACCAATAAAATTTAATTAATAACTGTCTTAATACTATTATTTTATACATCATTATTTTAATCGTAAACAATATTGTATTGTGGTTTACCTCACAATAAAAATAGCATATGTTTTGGGTCTATACATAATTGCGCCTCCTCACGTGAAATAATTATAAGGAAACAGCCCCTTAGCTACACATTTTTCTTAGAAGATTAACTTATACTTAATATAATAAATGTAACCTTATATTGAAATAGGTTTACACAGTATCCTATATGCACATGGTAGTCAGAGAGAACCAAGACACTCCGTTTTCCATTTTTTACTTGAATTCGAGAATTTGCATTTTCACCTTGCTTTGTCTTAAATACCAGAACAGGGAGATGTGAATAATTTAAATATAATTATTTCCTCGAGTGAGAATCGAACTCACGATCAACCGCGTTTACACTCAGACGCTATGCCACTGAGCCACGATGGTCCCTACCAGATATTACTTGTGATAAATTTTAATAGTAAAGTTTAGGATGCCTTAAATTGAACTTTAGAGTCTAGCTTAGTTTAACTGTGTTACTATTTAAGAGCTTAAACACATTTACTGTGGGCTAAAAGAAAAAAGCTTATAAGACGCCGTTGTAGTTATATATTTGACTGATAGTGATGGTTCTGGGTTCCAATACTTGTTTCCTTTGAGCATTTCTAACAACAGTTTCACTGAATTTTTATACTAAATGCGATGTAGTATTTCCCCACACGTCATATGCTTTTAAATTGTGAATGCAAATTCAAATCAAAAAATGTTTAATAAAGAAAATCATCTAAAGTAGCCGCTCCTCCCTACATAACAGGATAGTTCCAGAGAACCTAGTGTCAAGACACTCTGTTCTCCACTTTCCGCTTGAAAGCGAGACATCGTGTCTTAATTTCGTTGGCTTAAGGTAATTAAACACAGCGCTTTGCCTGACGGAAGTACGGACGGACTGAACGGGGTAACAACAGAAAAATGAAAATAATATAAGTTCAATCAATCCCTCGAGTAGGAATCGAACCCACGGCCATGACGTCTACACTCAGACAGACCATCTAAACTATTGTTCATAAAAATATAATATATTCCATAACAATTTTCTCAAAGGAAAACTCCTTAAACGTGAACGTCTTAGCGTCCAGCCAGAAAGCAATAAAGAGCACGGGCTTCCACGTTCATTAATTAACCCCTAGTTCCATCCCCCTCGCACTTAGGGTAAATAGTTGTAAATGAGGGTGCCTCTCGCTCACACGAGCTTTGCGCAAAAATTAACTGCTACATGTTCCGCTCACACCACCATGCATTGCATATGCACACCACAGTTTCATCCAAAGCAACTCGAGCTTAGCCAAATTGATGTTAATTACCATTTAATAAGACCTATTTTGGATTGAAATAATTATTTTGATATCGTTTGCGGTCACGTGTGTTTAGTTTCTTATCCTCATGCAATAAATCTTGTTGTTCCCGTAATTACAATGTTCTTGTCTGTTGTGTGTTTTCATTATTGAAACACTTTCTTTGTTATTTAAAATTTGGATGACATATATAATTTGATAGGAGATACGTTTGATATGAAGCTTTTCGTGGAAAATTGAGGTTGAGTTGGTTATTGATAAGATAACAAGAAGAAACAGTTGTTAAATTGACTTAGTGGGTATATTAATGGTCTTCACGTTATCCCACTTAGTAAGGTAAAACTAAAGACCTGGTGATATGACACTTACTCCCTGCTTTTCATCCGAATTCGAGACATAGCGCGTTGATTCGAACTTAGCGTCATGTTAAGGTATTGGTATTAAATTAAATATCAGGTACTTTTCCAAATTGGCTCCGACCCCACAACCATCAAGTTTAAAATCAGAACTGTTCCACTGTGCCACGATAACCTCCTTAGTAGATACTAGGTATATGTATGTATAAAATAAATAAAAGGTGGATCTAGTTTTATCTTATCAATAACTTATATATAGCAGACAAAGAAAATATGAAGTGACACATCTTTTTAGTGTTTCTACCTCCATAGGCAATAGGCATATTAGTAGAACCTTACACTTAACTTTATGTTACCAGGTAAAAAAAATTAATAACTATGAACATTCCGGCTTGGAATTTGAACAATGACGCATACATATTAAACAACGGTGTCTAAATACGTTCCAAGTGCGTTACGACGACGTGGTGTAGAAAATCTGCTAAGTTAAAGCTTCACACTTCATCCCACATACCAGCGTAAGCAAAGAAAATCTAGTGTCAAGCACTCTCTTCTCCACTTACCGCCTTAATCAAACACGACGCGTGTTGAGTAACGTAACTGAACGCCGTATTTTATCTTGTTATAGTAAAGACATTTAGTTTGCAGATTCCATATTTTAATAAACTTTTCCTCGACTGAAGATTGAACCTAAAGCCACCTTGGTTATAGTATGAGTCTATCTAATTGATCGACGACAATCTCAAACTAACTTTATCTAATTAAACATATTCTGCGAAATACGCAATGATAAAATCTAGTTAAGCATCACTAGTTCCGTTAAAACTATTGTAATATTTCATACATAAAAAATGCGTACTTATCAAAAATCAAAACACAATGTAGGAATGAAAGAATAGTAACAGAATATGAAGCTATATTTTTTTCTTTATTTTCTTTGTCTGTTTGTTTGAGGGGGCACGCACTTATTCTGGTTTTTCATCCCTTAAATTGGTTTTTCGGTTTCTTATTTTCTGAATTTGATCCAAATCATACTAGTAGATTAGCAGTGAAAACATAACAGACAGATTTTCACATTAATAATATTAGTATGGATGTACAATTTTTTTTTCTATTACGTTTTTATAGTATAGATTTATCTTTATACAATTTCCTAATCAATAACTTACTCGAGAATACAATATCGTTTATTTTTTAAACCTAACAGGTAAAACGCTTACCAAATAAAAAATAGATTATTCTAAAATTAAACTTTTAGCTACTTGTATGTCATTTTTATATGTTTTTATGTTGCTCACTACGGTTTTTGTTAAATAAATAGTTCCTATAACTTCCTTAGAGAGTCCACTATTGTACCATATATGTACACTTAAGTTACCAACTTAATTGAGTCATATAAATTCAAATTTCCCCTCCCCCACCCCTTTTGTAGGTCAGACATTTAGTGTTACAAAATCATGTCGATTATTAATCAAGTGTAAATTATAGTTATATTCAAACATAATAATATGTATATAGGTTGGTAGATTAGGTGGCTGTCAGTTTCTTTATAAACTCAATGGTTTCTTCACATTGTTTGGCATATCTGCAAGTCATAGAGCGCTAAGCTATTGGCCTTATTTAAAAAGTATAGGAAAATCTTGGAAATTTTAGTGAAGATTATGTTTTTAAAATTATAGTCACTAAATTAATAATTAGTTATAGTAATAGTTAATACTAACAATTATTAAGTTAAACACACACATTAATATGTGTGTTTTTTATTAATATGTGTGTTTTTTTATTAATATGTGTGTTTTTTTATTTTACCTGTACCTTGAAATTAAACAATATTTCTACCCACTTAGTGACAAATGTTCGATTGTTTGAATGTTTAAAGATATGTTAAAAACAGGTCCTAATGTGATATTTTCGTAGCATGTTCATGTTAACAAGAGAATAATCTTAAGCGAAGCTTTTATATTGTTTTTTTTTAATTAAAATTGTCTTTTTTAAAAAAGTTACTTATATAAAATTTTATTTTATTAAAATATGATTTTGATCTAAATTATAATGACCAAAACCAAATACTTTACCACAGCAAAAAATACATATTACCAGACTACATAAATATAAATAAATTATAACGAATTTTAATCTACAATTTCTAACCCCTGACAGTGTTAGTCGAGTATAACCTAAACGCAAAACAGAATTTTTCAATGATTATAAATTAACCAGTGTTAGTCGAGGTTATACTGTTTGCGAAACAGATTTTTAAACGATTCTATATGACTTTATAGATTTTCCCTTGTAACAACACATATTACAAGAATAATATTATAGTATTAAAGTATTATTACAATAAAGTGCGATCGAAGCACTCTACATGGATAACACATCCACGTCACAATCAATCACGCGAGGAGCGTCATTACGGTCACATCTAAGCTCATTCATGCTCTCTACGCGAATTGTCTCCCGAACTTATCGTTCTCTGCCGCGACGACGGCGATGAATTTACTTTTATCCTTTTCCTCGCGCCACACTCTAATTTGCTTACGCAATCGATTTTACATAAAATCAATTATTTATTAAGTTTTTTTTACGAATGGACATATATCGTGGGGTTGAGAGTCAAAATGCATTAAAAAATGAGTGTATTTGCATTTAGAATTCAATGTCACAGGCGTCGGTTTAGTTGCCGTCCCTGTCGCTCAGGCTGGGCGTCGGCGCGCGCCTGGGCGGGCGGGCGGTATGCAAATGCTAACAGAGGTAGTGATGGCTGAGTGTGTGTGGGTGACTTGTACCATTGGCCGCTAGAACGGCTAACTTCGCCACCAGTTACGGTTGTTTTTCGTTCCACTTCTAATTAACTTCCGTATATTCTTGAAGTAACTTTTCTCATCTCACTCCCCAAGTTTTTGCCGGCTCGTTATCGCTAACGAGTCATTATGTGAAATACTCTCGCGTGTGATATGCAAAAATGCGATCTAGAAATTATTCGCGTGCGGCAAGTGTTTATTTTGGAACGCAAGCGTGACGGGTCCCGTTTTAATATATGTAAATACGCCTATTTCAGCGCAATCAACGTATTAAACGAATCTGACGTCAGTTCTTAGTGTCACAATGTTTACAAGTGATTTTTGAATGCGAAGACTTAAAGTTAACGAACGCCATAATCGTGGCTCGTGTTGCTAACTTTGTTAAAATGTTATTTTTATTGCTTAAAGAGTGAGGTTTTATGGGCTTTAAAAATAAATTAATCGGCTCGGACGAGTTAAATCGCGTTTTCCAAGAGTTCGCAGGTGAATATTTTACTCATAATTATAGTGAAACGATAGCAAATAAACATTTTAATTTATTATATGTGTTGTACTTTATCTAAATTGTCCCCGATATGTCGGAATGGAACTTAAAATTGATATTGACGTTGTTAATGTGTTAAAATAAAAAATATATATTCGAATATAAAATATTAATACAGGGCCTTAATATTTTTTTTAACAATAATTAGACGTAAAAATGGCGAACGATATTAAAATTCACCGCTTATTTTATAGCAACTTCTAATTTGACGGGTATAAAACGTCGAACGAACACACGCAACGTGCGAAAATGCAAATTCTTATGGAACTAGTGACCCGCCCGCGGCTTTGCTCGCGTTTACTACAATTAATATAGTTATATCATTTTTTAGGCAGTGTACTTTCTCGGCAAAATGATAAACTGTTCAAATTTATAATTTTATCGATTTAAATGTTTTCTACAATTATATGAATATCCCAGCGTACACATGAAGAGATGTTCGATAATGCGTTTTTTTCGAATTGCTTTAACCTAGATGAAATCAAAAAAATCTCAACAAATACATATGCCTTTAACAGCCTTTAATGCCATTAAGCCTTTAATACCTTTAACAATGTATATGCATTTAACAGTTAAATAATTAACTTATCAGTGGAAGATTTTTTAAAAAACAAATCGGTAGTTTCAGAGATTTCCTACAAACTCACAAACTTACTTTATAATATTAATACAAATTAACTCGTTTTATTGCAACCTTTAATTGTTCGTATGAGTGACGTTGAGGGCTCGCTGAGATTCTAATTTCGGGTGTGGTCAGAACATTGACAGCAATAAATTTTTATAGTTTTCCTCCCGAGATATTAACTGTTCCAATTTATATTTCCTCGGACGGGCCGGTTGGTTGCAAATTAGAAAGTTTATGTGTGAATATATCGTAAATTAAGTTCGCGGGCTAGCGACTAAGATGCAGTTTTTAAAGATTTTAATTAGTCTTCAATGATTTATGGGTAATCAAAACAACTCATAAATCTTTATTGTAATATAAAAGATGCGAATGTGAGGGATGCCAGTTAAAAACGTCATTCAAATGTTATTGTGTGCTATAATACGTGTCGTTCTCGGTGCATCTTAGTGGAATATTCATTTTTGATTCAATCTTATATGACACTGTTATTAAAAATTAAATTTTAAATAATCTTATAAGACAATAATTATATTTTTATACTGGACCATATCCTGTTATAAAAACTGATTTAGACTGACAACGAGAATATTTTAAATATTTATTTAAATTACTTATTAATTTGTAACAAATATTAAGTGAGAAAATTTTAAAAGGAAATATTCGTTTACTATTCAAAATAATAAATTTACTTATAAGTCGCCGCGAACATTTTCTTTAGCACAAAAATAATTTCTTTACAATACACTGTTCCTTAGTTAGAACAATCGTGATCTACAAACACGATCCCTTCATATATAAAATTTATCGATAAATCGCCAAAGTCCGTACAATCGGATGAATAAAATAATAAAAACGCGAAAGACGGCAGGCGACGAAAAATATTTGCGGAGGAACGCATTTCGAAAGACCTTTTGTCTTGAGAGTATTTCACATATAGGCTGAACGATTTATTTTTATATTGGCATATGATTTATAAGCTGGCATTGTTGTGCATCCATTGAGATATTTACTTTTTGTGTCCATTATTTGATTTATCGATTCGGTTTGACAACTAAATTAATTGATTAGGCATTTTACCAGTCGTTTAGTTAAATTCTACAGTATTTATTTCTATAATTCATTGAACATACAACATTACTAACTTATAATTTACTTGTGATGCCAATAGAGCTTTGGATATAGCAGTGTATAGGAAAACGTGTTGCATGACTGTAGAGTGAATGAAACACATGGCTAACGTAGGATGCGCAAGCGCTGTTCTATATCAGGTGAGTTGTTTTATTGTAGATACTTATATTGAATTAATATTACTTAACTTATATTGAATTAATATTACTTAACTAGCTTCAGGTTTTACCGTGCGGAACTGGGTAGCTAAAGAGTAAGATCTAGTGTCAATACACTCCGTTCCCCACCACCTTCCACCTGAATTCGATACATTGCTTGTTGAGTGATAAAACTCGAAAGGGAAGAAGAGGAGAAACGAAAATTATATATAAAAATTCCTCCGAGTGGGAATTGAACCCAAAGCCATCGCGTTGACAGTCAATCACTGTCCCATTAAGCTACGATGGGATCAATATTAGTTTAAGTAAATTGACTATGATAAAATATGTTATACAAGCGTAGACGTTATCGTGAAAGCAAAAGGGGTAAGTTATTGCTAAGAGTCTTTCATTATATTTGCAGGATTTTCTTATTTATAGAGAGATAATAATAATGTAGCCTGGTTGATTGCAAATTTCATACAATATAGCAAATAAGTTTTGCTCATTAGAATAAAACCAAAATTTAGAAGCTTATCTCTGCTTTTTTTAGAGGAGCAACAGATCGTTAACATAGTCTTCCTTAAATGAAAATTTAAAATTAGCCTTAGGGTGGTATTTAGAATTCAATACTACCAAATGTACAATCAGTCAAATATGTCCCAATTGCACTGCAATATAATAAGCACTTTTTGGTATATTTTTGGTCGCAATCCAAAAGCAATAAGCAAATTGAAGCAAAAGTTTCCGCTAAAATTAATCAACTTTAGTTTACCCTTTACAGGCAAAGACAGGGGTTGTTAGCAAGTAAAAATTAAAAAGTTAGTCTGGATTCACTTAGAGTATTGGAACAGATGCACGCGATGTCGGTTTTTATTCCTTCTTCATTGGTTGATGCAACAAAATCTATTTATTTTTAAGTTATCTCCAATTAGATTTATCTTATTGTTTGGTATAATTTGATAAGCTTACTAGAGCTTTTATATAAGTTCACTAAGAACTTAAAAAAAAGCTCTAGTCATTTTGCTTGAAATTGACTTGAAATTGTAAATTTCTAAGCATTTAAGGGCTTATATGAAAATATATATTTTTTAATATTGAAAACTTATTGAAATTTAATTCAATGTTACTACACTTTTTTCCACTCAACTAAACAAAATATCAATTATATTTTTTAACTTTTTTTTAAGCCATAAAAAGTTAATGGTCTAATGGATATTTTTTTTTTCAGTATAAGCTTTATTTTTATAGATTAACTATTTTGTTGAAGGTTTTTAAGAAAACAGGGATTTTTTACTTGAAGATGATTTTTTTATCAAAATATTCAATTTATATTTGATAATTTTCTTTGGCTAAACGGAGAATAGGTGTTTGCTGTATAGTAAGTCCTTTCATATATTTATCTTTTACATAGCTATAAGATTAAAAGAAGTTTGCACACCTATATATATTTTAAACGTATCCAAAGTTTATTTATAAGCAACAGCAGCAATAACAAAAACAAATTTCTTATTCATTTAATTTTTTTCTCATTTTCCTTAAATTGTGAAGTAGAAAAAACTAAGTAGTAAGTCATTTCACTTAAAATTATATTTTAAACTATCCTATAAAAGAAAAATATTGTAAACATAAGCTTTCTTTAAAACGATAATCAAACCTATAACCCATTCACTTAAACATCTCATCTCCTCTACAATGGAGTCTTAACGATCCATCAACAAATTACCTGAACATAATAATAAAATTTTAAACCAATATCCCGTTTAAGTATAAAAAATTAAAATTAACCACTTATAACCAAAACCATTCATGAAATAACCGATGATTTCATAATAAACAAATAATTAGAGGCGACAGTAATTATTATTCATAAGACGAACAGACACAATAATCGGCGCGCCATCTTGCTAGCGGCGGCCAAATGTTTCCGCTTTAATTTCTCAGTAATTTGGAGTTTCCGGTCGAAGCTAATCCGTCAGTCGACCGTAATTTGATTATTTCGGAAATAAATTATCGATTTTTCAATACAAGTAGTAAATGGCAATTTTGGTAACACACAATAGAACTTGTTTACAACTGGTCATTACTTCTTTTTTTATTGAATAATTAAGAATAATTTATGTATATATATCGAGTTATAATTGGATATCGAATATATTTCATTTAAATTCGTACTTTCTTTTAGATCGTCTGTTATGTTTCTTTAGCCATGCGGTTTCTATTGCGGCTTGGTATCGCTAATCGATATTATGCCATAGTTTGATTCGATTAATTCCGTTGAAAATTAACACGGCGGGTAACGGGTATCGACATGGACGCGGTCGCCATGGCAACGCGCCCCATACTTACAACTCACTAATTACGCCACACTGATTGCTTTTCACTTTTTTTGCCCCACGAGAATCTGACGCCACCCTCTCTATAGTTTGGCGGTATCGATTCAAACATGTGTCGGTTGTTTTTGTAACTTTTATTATCTGCTTATATTTTCTACTTTTGAAAAGCTTTTTCTCTCTCCGTCTTCAATGACACAAATTAGATATTTCACAGAAAAGTTAAAAAGGAAAGTCATGTTTTAGTTTCAAGGCCATAGAGGTGCAGTGGAACAGTGTGGCTGTAAGCGCTATTGGTTCTGGGTTCGATTTCCAATCAGGAGTATGAATATTTTTATAACATTTCCATTTCTCTGCTCTCTGCACAATACACTCAATAAGCAATGTCTATATCGAGCGGATAGTGGAGACCAGTGTGTCTTGACACTAGATTCTCTCTTATTAACTTGCTTCCCGGACAAAAGCGAGTAACTACAATTATTTAAGTTTTACTACAATTTTTATTACAAAAGAAAATGATTTTAATCTTAAATACACAAACTTAAATTATTTGACAAAAAAATTCTATATTTTTTTTATTATTCATAAAAACACTAAGACCCTTCTCCAATACTAAATGCTATTGTTCTATATATTTTTTATTAAAAAACTGTTTTTTACACCCATGACGGTGCATCCTACACTGACGTCACGTTGATCGATAGGAAACGAATCATTAGACTGTTTTTATTCGTCACACTGATTAATCATGTGATTAATTATACACTTTGTAGCGCGACGGGTGTTTGTGTCGAATTTTAACAAGAAATTATTATTTAAAATAGCTACAAAAAATATGATACTATTAAAAAAAAGTGCACTTGTAGTGTATTAACAGTAGGATGTCTCTCCCTACCGTGTTATGCGACAAAAATGAAGGAAAATGACAAAAAATCGCTATTAAAATAAAACTTTTTGATTCAGCAATTTTCTTTGATTTGGGCAGAAAGTGGAGTGTAAAATATATTGACTCTTGGTTCTCTCTGTCTATTCTTCTATGCAGAGTAGAAAACGCAGCTAGAAAAAAAGTTTTAAAATATTTACAGTTCGTCATAGTTTTAGAAATTTCCTATATTTACAACTGAGACATGGCAATTTGAGCCTAAACTAATTGGAATACTATCCTAACTCCTTTTTGTTTGGTTTCCTCAAAGATAAAGACCAAGTTCCTGTTTTTCTTAACTTTATGTCAAATATATCAAAGGAAAATATAATGTTGCACTTAAAATCTTATTCTACTCGCCATTTTCCGCCTTTACGTTGTCACGTTGCATATTGAAAGAAAACATCTATAAATAAATACAGTGTGAAGTGGATTTGACACCCACTACTTATTGTATAATGACGTTCTTAGTGATAAACCTAGCTCTGTACATATAAAAATAAAACTGCAACTGCAACTGCATACTAGTAATCTCTATTACTTTACCTTCAGGCTTTACCCTAAGTCCAGTGTCGAGACACTCCGCCCTCAAGTTTCCGCTCGAATTCCAGACGTAATGTTATAAATAGCGAAATGCAACATCACGTCTTAATTTAATAGACGTTTTTTCCCTTAACGCTATTTTTTCACTTTTCGCCCGAATTCTATACATTGTATGTTGGGTGCAGTAACTGAACGACATGCCTTGTCTTATCAGAGCGGAAAAATCTAAATATTTTTTAAATATAACCATCCTCCCAGTAGAAATCGAACCCACAACGTTTCCGTTAACAGTTAGATACTATTCCACTGCGTCATATAAAACTCAAAATTTACATTAAATTTAAAATAGACATTTTAATTGTATCCGCTTTCAACTTATAAGGAAAAAAAATATGCACTAGCAAAAATTTTGCCTCAAAATTTCGAACCTGCCACCAACCTACAATTGTTTACATTACTCACAACATTTTCACATATAGAGCGACTAGAATCGATTCGTAACTGGCCGTTTCGCGAACGGTTGACCATTGATCAGATAGCGCAACCCTGACCTTGCCCAAGCCGCACACACGCGCCCTACGCACGCGATACACTAGGCGAGTAGTGTGTGACGTGGGTTACTGGATATTCGATATTTGTATGGGGTTTTGATGGGATTTTTATATATTTTTTTTCTTTAATTTGACAGATAAGGCAGAAAAAAATTAAAAATATTTTTTTAACATTTTTAAAGTATTATTCCACACTTAGGAAAATCGAAAAAGACGTTTAGAAAATGTATAAAATTTGAACGCAGCGGGATTGAGCATGCTCAGTGGTGAGAGTGCCTGAATAGTATTCAGGAGGCGCGGGTTCGAATCCCGCTGCGTTCAAATTTTTATACGTTTTCTAAATGTGTTTTTCAATAAAAAATAAATTAACATTTTTTCATTCAGTTTATTGAAAAATACATTTGTTAAAGAAGCGACTTAAGCGACTTAGCGATCAGAGGGCTTGGCTAGTTTAGAACACAAGAGGCGCGGGTTTACACGGATACATTGTGACGTGTAATACTGATATTCGATATTTTGATGCGGTTTTTGATATTTTTTCTTTAGTTTGGCGGATGAGATAGAGAAAATCTACAAAAACCTTTTTTTTTTGGGTCTTTGAAAAAGTTTTTTTTTAAAAAAGCGTGTAATCTTAAAGTTTAGGGGATCACAGCGCTTTGCTGATTTCCAAATTTCTATACAGATTCTAAAAAAATGTCTCTAATGTATAAAACGTTTTGAACGGATTCGAACCCGTGCCTCTCGAAAACCATATGCTCAATATAAGCAAAATAAATGTAGAAGAGTACAGTTTTAAAATTATTTTCATCAAATTAATTCAATGTTTTTTGACATTTTACAAATTTATTTTAAATAAATAATTAAAATTTATAATATACTACTTTAAAACAATCTGATTATACATTTGACATTTTCATACTCATGAATATTACCAACATAAAAACTTAAATATTTTCTCACAATTATTCAAAGAAAAAAAAATAATGAAATTAGTATTCTGATGTTCATTAATAATCCTATTATATATAATAAATATTCGATTATCGTAATATAATTAGCATTTTCTATTCTATATTTTACCTTTTAGTATAATATCATGTGACGATAAAACTATTAGCGTAGATGGTAAAGTACTTAGGTACTCATTTTAATGCCAGACATCGTATTATTTTATTAATAAAATAAGCGTTTCTTAATGAGATAAAGTTTTCTTTTTTTTTAGCTTCACGCTGTATCCCGCATACCTAGTGTTAAAACACTCCGTTCCCCACTTTCCACCGAATTCGGAGGCATTGCGTGTTAAATGGCGGGACTTAACGCCGCGCTTTGCCTAGACACCAGAGCGAGGAAAATGTAAATATTAAATATTTCCACTCTTCGAGTGGGAATCGAACCCACAACCAGTCGCTTTACAGTCACACTTTGTGCCACTGCGCCACGACTGGCCTCAAGTTTTTTAATACGTATAATTAATTTAAAAACATAAGTGATCGCTGTCTGTACATGGAAAGCATATGAGAAAAATATTATTGGAAGCATTCATGAATTTAGAAGAGCCTAATTTATTGATTTTTTTTTTTTCCCGTTTATCTATGTGTTTATTCACGCTTTATATAGTGTCTATGTAATTTTCCTTTAACATTAAGTGTTAATTTCGTTGCAATTGCCTTATAAATATAAAAAAACATAGCACAACAATTTATATTTTGCTTGTCAAAATTGCTATAATAACTATATATTAATTTATCTAAAACTAGCAATTTACTCAGGCAAAGCCGCGAGCGGGTCGTTAGTCATTAATATAATCTCATTTAAATGATTTTTTTTAAGATAACATGTGAAAACAAAATAACATCCCATAGTTAATAAAGGCAAAAAAGCAAAAAATACCGTTCTTTCTAACTAAAAGTCTTCAAGAACAGCTTATTTCACTTAGCTTAGTGTGAGCCGATTCGCGACAAACCACAATACCTCAAACTTACCTCACTAACCCACTAAACAAGTTACCTACAGTAATGAGCTACAAGTACAACCGTCAACTCAATCCACTCGTCACCAATCCACCATTCTACCAACATTCAGAAAATTTAAGTCAACATTAATAAAATCTGCAGAACCGATTAACATTTCAAAAATCACAATAGCTACGAAACACGCGATGGCCCCTCACGAAACAAAGGAAATAACTAAATCCCTTCAATATCTATTATTGATTTAATTTTTCCTCAATATATTTGTATGCGGGCTATCCGAATATATGAATTAAAGCGTACGTACATACAGCAACGCTCCGTGTGTATGCATTCGCAACACACATAATTAGTGAAATAGGGGGTTGGTATTATTAATGAGGGGGGAAGACGGGGTGAATTGTTATCTAGTATACGCTTTTATGTTCTTTTCTATGGATCAGGCCATCTATTGATTATCTAGTCGATACGTTGGTCGCCGGTCTTTAATTATAGGGGCTAACAGGCTAACTGCCGCGAACACCTCGCTTGACACACTAATGGCGTCTATAAGGCACGGTTATAATTTTCTATAATTATTCATTTGAACACGGCAAAGTTTCGACAGTTACGTCGTATTAAGTTTTAATTTACCATCGTGTTTGTTATTATGGAATTGTCATTATCGTATTCAATGTTTTATCGTTGTATATTATCTATTTTATTGATTCTAATTTTGTATATGTTGGTCATTATTTGTCTAATGACTCATTAGGGATCATAGTTTTGTAGGTATACATATTATGCATTCGATAGCTATCGATTAACAAACAAAAAAAAGATGGTTAGAGATATTTATGGTTAGAGATAGATTTTATTTTTGACTAAGTCTACCTGTAACCATGGACTACTGTAAAGTGTTTTAAACGTCGGGTATTCTAAAAATGTGTTCTTGAATGCCAAAAATATATGCGAATAATCCGTTTAAAAATAATCCATTTCAATAAAGATCAATTCAATAAAAGAATTATTTAAATAAATTTATCACTAAAAAGTTTTAAAATCAATCAACTTATTCATAATAAGTACTATTTGTTATATTAGTTATATTGGACGAAAATAGACTGTTGGTTACTGGAGTAAACTGAAGACATGCCAGAAAGTCCAATGCGAACATTTTCAAAAACCCATAATAATTTGCCAATAAATATATTTCTTATTGGTTCATAATTTACAAATATATACTCAAAATATATACACATTTTTAATTATTTAATAACCGCTTTATAATTCTAATGGAAACTCTACAATAATAATTAATTAACAAAGCAAAACTCGTTAACGTTGACACGTCTACCTTGACAAAATCACCGGTCACCCGACACGTCTGATTTCAAACAAGACGCAATGCCACGTACAAAACTGACATGTGAAGAGACCGCTGGTACTTCACTGATTAATAAGATGGGGTTGCAAGGGGTACCCGCCACCCCACGCCGGCTCCCTCGCGCCTTACCCACAAAACAAAAAAAAATGTGACTCATCAACTCACACTAAGAAACAACTAACACTATCAACTATTAACTCATAACGCTATAAATACCATTCATATATTTAAATTATCAACCTTATTATAACAGCAAAAGGTTCTAATTAGAAGCTACAAACAACAGTCAAGCTGTTCTTAAGCAAAGTTAGGTCTCATATAATCGTTCATTATCGCACACATGCACGTTACACGTATTGTCCAGCACACACACATGGATACGTTAATTATATCGGAAAGTAGTGGGTAGGGGTTAGTTGATTTGATTAATTCTAGCTAGAAGAAATAGCCTTGTTTGGCATGCCTAATACCAACAAACGATAAAACTTGTATTCCTATATGAATATCATTCTATTAAGTTATTAATATTGTATGTATATCCGTGTAAGCTTATAGATTACTTCAATTTAAGACTTGACTGACTAATAAAAAAATAGTTTATAAAAAGTAAATTAAAGGATTTCGCTTAAAATTATACATGGTTTTTTCTTGATATTGCTAAAGATATAAATAAAGTTTGAAAACATGAGAAACATGACTTAATTTTAGAGGAAACCGAATGCTATTGATATTCGTGTAGATCCAAATACGCAAGCTTCATGTTTTCTTTTCTGTATTGCAGGATAGTCAGAGAGACACTAGTGTCAAGTCACTCCGATCTCTACTTTCCGCCTATAATCGATAAATTAGGAACTTTGCGGCACCGCGCATTGTGAGAGAGGAGAAATAACATTAATGTGAAATATAATCAAGTGAAATTCCCCAAGTGAAAAACGAACCTACAACCAGCCGTATTTACAGTTAGATGTTATCCCACTGCGTCATGATGGTCTCATCGAGTTATAATAATAGGTAACTAAACATAAATAAAACAAAATATGAAAGTGTGATAAAAATGAAAGAATGTATGAGATATAGAATAAATTAAATTCATACATTAAACTTAAAAATAATTAAATTTTTCAATTATTTTTTTAATATTACCACTTATGATGCGAGTAGAACGTATAGAGAGATAGAGTATTCTACATATAGAGTGCACCCAGAGATATAATATATTAGGTACTCGTCGCATCTCGTTGGTTACAAAAATACTGTATATTGATTATGACCACATTGATTCTGTATCATAGCAAGCGTCTTAAAACCAAATGCCTTAAAAATAAATACGCCTATTACCGAAAATCTTATAGTATTTTTAGTAAAAGTTGACATTTACCAACATGGTGCAATACCATTTATGGCCTAAGTTCTAACTTTTCTTTAGCCTGTGTGTGCATTTATGCTAGTGTGTTATCTGTCAGTCACTCAACGAAAGAATTTTTTAAATGTAGATTCTTAAAGTTGTTATAAAATTTGAAGTTTTATAGCAGCTTCGATTTCCTGATAGTCTTTGGAATGTTTATATTAATTAATACTGGATTGATAATCATTTATTTACCATTATTAAAAAATCGGCGACAAGTGGGGAACGGAGTGTCTGAACACTAGGTTCCCTCTGCCTACCCTGCTGTGTGCGGGATGCAGCATGAAGCTAAAAAAATATTCAATAAAATAATATAAAGTAACTTTTATTTTGCTTGTAACTGTGAACTTATCTAAATTCAATTTTGCAGTAAATTCTAAATAAGAGTAGATATATCTTATAATAAATATTTACATTTACTACATACAAATTACTACTTATAAGCAAGCATATTATCTAATACATCTAATTTAGCCTGAACTCTATCAATAAACTCACAACATTAGTTATATCTGGCTCATTTAAGCCCACACATACACAAATCAATACAAAACAACATATAATCTTTAAATATTTGCAATGTTCATCCATAGGAAGTCATTTACAAGCTCTTGGCAAATCACTTGAACGCACAGCCAATGCCGTATTACAATATGTATGAAGCTATGAATATCATAACTTGCTATTAAGCGTTTTTGTTTTTGCCTGAAAACGAGCTGTAGGATAGAGAAAATAATTTCCACATATATGTACTTATACGTACATTGTGAAGGACAGAGTGTCTTGGCACTAAGCTCTCTCTGAATACTATGCTATGCAGGAAGTTAAAAATAAAATGTTCAACATTTTATGAAATGAACAGAGAAAATGTTCACTTCTTATACTGTTTTCTGATATGTATCAGAAAGTGGTATAGATATGGGGCAAAAGTTATCCGTTTAGGTTTTCTATTCGATTTGTTTTCATTTCGTGCAGAAAATAGAAAAAAAAAAGAATCTGTGAGAAAAAGACTTATTTAATTCAATTTCATCACTAATTGCCATCTCAGAATATGACTAATAAAATAATAAATAAAGCCTGAAAATGAAATAAATACATTTTGGTTTCTTCTATTTATATAAAAAAGATTTTTGAAAGGGAATTTTAGCAGATTACAAATTATATAGTATTAGTATATCTTATACATTAATTTGTACGACTTTCATTCAAAGTTTTTTCTATATATCATTTATGTGATATAATTCATATTTATACAACAGCAGTTCGGTTTTTAACTTTACTAATTAACTCTATAATATGAACTTAAGAGATTGAAGTTATTGATAATACAGCATAATACAAATAAAACCGTGGCGCAATTTACAGTGTCTAACTGTAAACGTGATGATTGCGGATTCCATTCCTAGTAATTACTGGAGACTAATTATGTTTAAAATATTTTCAATTCTCCGCTCGAAACGATAAAAAAGGATATTGAGTTAAAAAAGGATATTGAGTTCCATCACACGCAATGTCTCGAATTCGGACAGAAAGTGGAAAACGGAGTATTTAGACACTAGACTTAAGCAAAGGGTGAAGCTGAAAAAAATTCTTCTTCGATCTTACGAATACAATCGCAAGTCAATGGACATTAGCGTGTTCAATGTCGTTCGAAATTCTGAAAAAAGCTCAGGAAATATTTTATTATTGACTGAACTTCGTTCGACGCTGACAAATTGCCAATTTTTTTTAAAACAATTTTTACTTTTTGTCTTGAATTTAGAGCGGCTTGCGGCGCATTCGCGATAAATACGCTTTTTTTAATTGCATGTTCGCGGATATTGCTTAAATAGTGTTGACGTGTCAGGCGATCGCCAACTTAAAGTTTGTTTTTAGTTTTGTCAAAATTTTCCTTTATAAATTCCCGAAATTTTCCAGACGTGCTATAAATTCTTTAAAAATTTCCGTTTAAATTTCATATTCTTTTGAATTATTTACTTCCGAAAAGGGGCAAAAACCACGAGTTATCTTCCCTATTCTGTTAAAAATGGATACAATATGAATAATTTAGTCAACTATTACTATAACAAAGTCTCCACCCTAGTTTTTTTATATACAGCATATCTTCTAAGAAGTGTCATCTGCATATGCAAAAATATTAGCCTCGTGCCGGACTTATGCAAATGTCATGCAATCCTTGACGCGTTTGCTTTGTGCAAACTAAATTTGTGGCCCGTGCCGTACCGAGACGTCTAATGTATGTTAATAGTGTCTAAGGCGATAGTCAATTTTATGTGACGCCAGTATGATAATTCGCACGTGGACTCTTCTTATGCAAAGCAGCCTAGGCCTTTGCCCCTCAATTTTGTTACAGAACATAAAATCTATTGAATTAAAATAGAATTTCAATTACAAAGTTTATATTATATCCATAAATCGTGGGCTAAGGGAAATATAAAATATTTATAAAAACCTAACGTTTCTTGTATTTTTACGGCAAAATGCCCGCATGTCTTGAATATATATATATAGATTAGAAGAAATATTATTAGAAGTGAAAATTATTTATAATATATTAAGTATATACCTATGTCAAATTTTTACTATTAACAAAATATACTGTCTAGTTTTACTATTGTCAACAAAAATAAAGTTACAGTATTACGGAGGAAGTCCCACCTTCCCTACAATTTTGACACCCCGTACCTATCGATAGTTGCACTTCGATATTCTCGAATTTCATATGTGTATCTCTAATTTCAATAAAACCCTTCGCTACCTGCCGTCTCATTTCCATATCAATGTTCGTCTCAGAAATTTCTTTTCTCTCGCTAAAGTATGCAAGACCCGTGCTTCATATCATTACTATACGAATTTCACCAAAATTGGATCACCCTGTAACGCTGTCATACCCTTTGTTAATAGTAACGGTTTCTTTTCAAACCATACTTTTTGTAATGTGATATTTGCGTTGTTTTCACTAAGGGCCAGAATCGTTGTTGATTATAGAGGCTTTGGGAATTCAGTTACTACTTTGAAGTCGATGATGTTGACTTTGAAAGAAAAAAAAATAATTAAATTTAAGATTAAAGAAAAATATTCGATAAATTGATATAAAATCATAGCAAGATAGCGGATGTTCAAAGGAATCTCAAAAGCTAATAATTCGTAACAATTATCTGATAAGTATCATCACGTTCTGTCAGTTTACCCTTCTTCCCATACGAACTCTGCGTTCAATAGTCATTTCGAAGCATCTCGTCTATTATTACGAACTTCCTCTAACCCTTTGGATATGCGTCTACAATGCAAAACCTTAAATTTATGCATGTAGGCAACAATAGCGCCATCGGTTGCATAATTTGATTACGAAACTTTTGTCGGCTAAGGGCAGGTATTGGATCGTAAAATTAAATTTAGACCTATCGCTGGTTAATTTTTGGAATCTCCCAACCTCTCGATATCGAAGGGGTCCGACCGTGTATCATTCGCAACAATAGCTTTCGATCAATTATTATTTCTAGCGCACCTTTGATGAAATTTTTACTTGTTACGATAACGGTCGCCGCATTGTCGCGCGACGTACGCTTAATGTCTTCTGTCCCGAATTTGCATATATCGGTTATTGATTGTAAAAATATTCAAATACTTGTTTAAACCGTTCGATCGTTCCGTTACGGAACTCGTAATTTAGGCGTAACAATAGGCATTTGGTTTGCTAAATGATGCTCATTATTATTCTTATTTGTAAAATAATTGCTTGCAATTTTTTTCGATTCATACCTAAATTAAATGCATTTTGGTAAAGTTTTAACTGAACTAAAACATATGAGACAATACCTGTCATATCTATACTGTCTTATATTCCCATTGCTAGTAAATTCTATAGTAAAGTTTAGTTGCATTTGCATTGTAGACAATAGTTCGGTATATGACTATGCCCACGTCACAGCGGTGTGGAACCTAATTGTGACGACATGGTCGTTGAAAACATTGCATGAAACCACGTCCTAGTTTTCCGACGGCGTTCGCGATATTTCTGAATGGCTTTTGTTCTTATGTTCTCAATGTGATATAAAACAGGTGCTACATTCGTTTTATAGGTAAATGTTTAGATTGTATTATTTTTAAAAATAATATTTAATTGATGCCACAGTGGTTATTTTCTGTTTATTGGCTTAATAAATAATTAACAATCAAAAACAATGAAATTAAAGAACAAAATCACAAACATTTTATATATATTTGCTTGCATTTTTTACACTTTAAGTTACTAGAATACAATATGGTAGCAATAACAAGCAGTATGTAAAATTGTTAATTAAAAATTTTTACTAAAACAACAATAACAATAACTAAAATAGGGAAAAATGGTTGGTTGATTTAATTGAAATATATTGAACTACGATTATGGGTTGAAAATTTCAGTCGAATTAACATCTATATTTAATTAAAAAAGGGCCCTAATTTGATTTGCAAAGTTCCACCATCATCTCTTCAAATTGACACAAGAAGCAGACAAGTACTATATATGACTTAATTTTTTTTTTAAAGTTAAACCCTTTAAATAATTACCGCTATAGAGATGCAAATTTTAGACGAAAAAAAATAAAATATTCAAGTTCCAATTCCGTAACGGCTCGTGCTATATACCATAGTCAATTACAATTGTATGAAAGCATCTATCTAAACGTCATCTCGTAGGCCCTAAGTAGTTTGCATATGTTAAAAAGACGCGTGCGGCCAACACACTTCATTTACATATTGACATGTAATACGGCACCTTATGTAAATTGTAACAATCTCATAAGGTAATGATAAGTAGAATATATTGGAGGGAATAAAAGCCGTTTCGAGGTGTGAAGTATATTATTTATTATATAAATTGTATAGAATATATAATTTATATTTGAATACCTACAAGTGCATAAAGTGTGGCTACAAAGCGACTGGTTGTGGGTTCGATTCCCACTCGAGGAGTGAAAATATTTAAATATTTCCATTTTTTTCGCTCTGGCAAGGCAAAGTGCGGCGTTAAGTTCCGCCACTTAACACGCTATGCCTTCGAATTCAACAGAAAGAGGGGAACGGAGTTTCTTAACACTAGGTTCCCTCCGCCTACCCTGTGTATACCTACAGCGTGAGGCTAAAAAAAATGTATATTGCTTATAAGGTAAGTTATAATTACATACAGCTGTGATAAAAATATCTATGTATGATAACTGAAAGCGATCTTTTAAAAAAAAAATATGTAAAATTTAGAATTGTGTCATAAAATATGAACTACTAGCTATAGAACTACTAACTTTAATCTTTGTATGAAGATTTAATATATACTTATATTGATATTAAAGTCTGTGGTAATTGATTTTAACACATTTAAAATGAAACTACAATATTTTAACCTAGACTTCTAAGTTGAGTCTGCTTAAGATTACCAACTGTGAAGTATTCTAAACGCCGAGTTCTCCAAAATATGTTTTTTTCCCTATATATTCTACATCAGTTTCGTTTACTTTAACTAATTCTAATAAAAATAAGAATTTTCACAAATATAACTGCATACCTTTGTAACGTAAGCTAGGTAACATTAGGCCCATACAATGTAACCACATTATAAACCAAGTGCGTTACGGTTATAATACTGACAACAATCTTAACACTGCCTTTATATCGACTTAAATTTGCATATTTAAAATTTATCTGTTATGTAAATGATTTCTTTTTCATACAAAAGTATTATATATCTTAAGATACGTCACGCGACAAATATGTAGAGGCTCGTGCGGTAAAATTATGCATTATAATGATATGGCGAAAGGGTCAGGATTTGCATTTGACACCTATATTAACAGAAACATTAGTTAAGTAGCCGGTGTTGAGAGAAAATGAATATTTAATACAATTTTTTGGCGTTAAAACAAATAAAATTTAATATTTTATGCTTTGAGGTGACAAAAGTTAATGAGTTGCGCAGTTAGTAGCGTTTGTTTGCTATTTCCTGACTCCATGAACACATATATATGTATCTATAATTGAATGAATATTAGGAATGAATTAAAAGAAACACATTTAGAAATAAAAAAAATGTTGATAACAAGATATATAGAAGTTAAATTAACAAAATAAACATTAACAAAATATTTAAATGTCATAAGCATTTACCCATTTGCAATATTACCCAAAAACATTGAAAAAAAATGTTGATATGAAAAAAGAAAAAAAATATTTTACTTCTAAGGCCTAACAAATTATAAAGAAATACATTTCACACATACTACAAGACTTCAAGAATAAAACATTAGTTAAGCAGATAAAAAAAATAAGATTTAAATTATTTTTTTGCGTGAATACAAATAAAATTTAATATTTTATGCTTTGAGGTGACAAAAGTTAATCAGTTGCGCAGTTATTAGCGTTATGTTTGCTATTTCCTGGCTCCATTAACAAGTGTGAATAATTTAACGAATATTAAGAATAAATTAAAATAAAAAAATATTTAAAAATCAGAAACAAAAAATATGTTGAAATCATGAATATAGTGTAAGCGTGAACTATTTTTTTTTGATATCAATAAGCATTTCTAGTAAACCAGCCAAAAAAAGTCATAGAAAAATCATTTTCATATGATACTGCAGTAGGGCCAGTCGCACCGCAGGGGTACGAAGTGCGACTGTAAACCGACTGGTTGTGGATTCGATTTCCACTCGAGAAGTGGAAATATTTAATATTTCCATTTTGTTTGCCCTTTTGTCGAGGCAAAGCGCAGCGTTAAGTTCCACCACTTAACACGCGATACCATCAGAATTCGGCAGAAAATATGAAAGGGAATATCTTATTAATAGGTTCTCTCTGCCTACCCCGCTGCGTGCGAGATACAGAGTGAAACTGAAAAAAAAATATGACAATGCAAACAATATTTTCCTTCCAAAGCCTAACATAATACAAGAAAACAACTACACTACAAGACTACAAGACTTAAATTCTTTACTCCATACAAAGTTACACAATCGCAAAGCCACAAGCAACAATGTCTAAATATAATAATAACTAGAACATGCAAGTGTAAATGAGCGGCTGAAACCCTACCGTTGCAGGCAGGGCGTAGGGCTTCGCAAATTACCTAGAACAGTAATTAAATACACTATAATTACTTAATGCAATCAACATTACATCTGTACTTTTTCCAATATCAATATGTTTAGTGCGATGAACGATGGGTTGAATGTAAGGCTTTAATGAAGTATGTGTAATTGTATACCTATAGAGTTACTTGTTTTAATTAAGTTAATATTTTGTAATGTGCTTTTTTCTTTACAAAGTAAGTAGTTTTTTTACTCTTCACCCTCCAGTACCTGAACCTCATAAATAGTTATATTATGTAGGACATGACAAAATGATCTTAAAAAATATTGCCTTGAGTCAAATTTCAACTCACTATCATCACTATCACACGATTACTATGAGACTGCTATTCAACTGGGCTTAATACAATTTGAATTAATGACTAAATATTGGACGTAATAGTTAAAGATATTTGACGAAAAAAAGCAATTCAATTATGTTTACTTTTCTTATAAAAGATAATTTTATTTTTTATAATATTAATGAAGAATATACTTTTACAAAAAAAATATTAGACTTGATTTACGTATAATACACCAAAATGTTAGCTTAAACTATATGAATTCTCACATTCTATACATATCTTTCTCTACACATGAACACTGATACAGAACACAGTCAAAATAATAGCGTAGAAATCTGAAATTTTGTAGAAACATTCCTTGAAGAGTGTATGTAACTGAAAATCTATACTTCTAATAGACGATTTTTCATAATTCCTACGAAAACGAGATTTTACATTTTATAGTCAAGGCAAACAATGTTGCGGGTTGCTACTACTTGTAGAAATGTATACATATGTTTAAGAAGAGTAAGGTGAACATAATATCGTCTAAACGTGATCTTACTATAGCGAATATTCTCATTTCACTGAACTGACTGTTCATTAATTATCATAATTTCCGTATAGAATTCATTGATCGGCAATTTAATGTCAAACACAAATAAATAACTAGTTAATAAAGATAATGATATCCGCTGTTAATGTCCGAAGAGATTCATATATGCATATATCATTAATTTTATAGTAAGTTTTTACTTTCATTCGAATACAAAAATCGATAACTTGGGCATTATCGATACAAAAAATATATTTTAAAATATTACTTAGATAACATTGTTTATTTCATTCAAAATATTTGGAAATAGTGTAGTAATACAAAAAACAATGAAACGTTTTTTATCTATGCCAGTAAACTTTGGTCAAGATGGTACACTTAATATTTGGCCAAAATTAAGCAAATATTTTATTTTATTGCTCGTAAAAGTGATTTTGGTGTCAATAAAAAGTTATTGTGTGTTTTGTAAAAAATCGTTTTTATTTCTAAAAATGTATTAGTAAAAAGAAGAATAATACATAAATTAATATATTTCAATGTTTAATATATTTATTTCATTATAATTGATCAAATCAAATCAATATTTAAAGTCATACAGTCAAATTGTTGTTGTAAAATTTAAAATACTAAGAATGTGTTGTTTATAAATTAAGAATGTTTGCCAGTTGTGGCCAGTCGTGGCCCAGTGGCACAAGCGTGTGGCTGTAAACGACTGGTTGTGGGTTCGATTCCCACTCGAGGAGTGGAAATATTTAATATTTCCACTTTCTTCGCTCTGGTGTCAAGGTAAAGCGCAGCGTTAAGTTCCTCCACTTAACACGCAATGCCTCCGAATTCGGCGGAAAGTGGGGAACGGAGTGTCTTAACACTAGGTTCCCTCTGCCTACCCTGCTGGGTGCGGGATACAGCGTGAAGCTAAAAAAGAAAAAAAAGAATGTGTTTATAAATTCAGAAATTTTGAAGACTTTTAATTTACTTAATTAATCAAACATATACTCTAAATCGATATGAATAGTTAAGTCCGGGTCCGGCGTCGGACGGTCCGTCGCGTCCGGTTGCCTCCGTCCGACCCATGTCCGTCATGGTGGCCATTGTGTACCCATAATAATTGTCACGGCATTGAATTATTGGATAATAGATGAAGTTTTGAAATACCAAATAATCAATTTTTGTAGTTATTAAAACTCAAAAACATGTGTAAACTCTAAAATGTAAAGCAGTCGAGGCGCAGTGGAATAACGTGTGACTGAAAAGGTAAAGGTTGTCAGTTTGATTTTTATTCGGGAAACGGTTACGTTAAAATTATGTTCATACTTTCTTTCTGATACCTGAGGTAAAGGGGTTAAGTTCCTCCATTCAACACACAATTAATTTAGTTATTAATTTAGTCATTGATATGTAACATATTAATGTACGAGTATATATTTGTGGACTAGTATCTGACTGTAAACGCCATGCTTATGAATTCAATTTCCACTCAGAGAAATGATTACACATTATCTTATTTTTACTCTAGTACCTAAGATAAAGTGCGGCGTTATCATCAATGTCTTGTTTTCAGGCAGGCAATGGAGAACGGAGTGTCTTGACACTAGATTCTCTGACTAGCCTGCTGAGAAAAAGAATAAAGCTGCTAAAAAATTACTATGACACCTACCATATACACCATAAATACCATATACCTTTAAAATATTTATATCCGAGCCCATTAAAACTCTATTGTGATACGATGTGGAAATTCTTCTAAATTTATAATGGTACATTTGTCATTAAATTTCCATATATTCAAATAATATCAATTAGACATGTCAATAAAAGAGGTTGGCTATCGTAAAATATAAATATAATAGAATAAGATTGTTTTCTAAAGGAACGTGTACACACTCCTACGCAAAGATTTACGTAGGCTTTATTTAAACTCACACCGTTTTAAACCACAATGTCGACTTGCTTTGGTTGTAATAAATTACATAATGGCAAGGTTTCAAGTTCAGTATTTCTTACAAATACTCAGTTGAAATGTTTATTGCGTTTCAGTGAAGGTTGAAAGAAACTAAATATAAGTGTTGGACAGACAACTTCAAACATGTCAAATGGATGTTGAGGTTTTTATTTTTATTTCTCGCTTTTTGCCTATATCCGAATAGTCAAATAGAGCCTAGTGTCAAGGCACTCCGTTCTCCACTTTCCGCCTGAAATCGAGACATTGCAATTTAAGTGACGGAGCCTAACGCCGCGCTTTGTCTTATGTACTATAGCAGTGATTCTCAACCCTTTTTTTTGTTGCCATATTTAACGATTTCAAAATTTGGCGGCACACAAAGAAAAATATTTTAAATGATATAATTTATTAATATTAACATTATTATATATTTGCAAAATTTGGCGCCACACTTTTGAAATTTGGCGGCACACAAAAGTGCCGCAGCACCGTAGTTGAGAATCACTGCACTATAGAGTGGAAAAATATAAGTAATATACAACCATTGCTCTGACTGGAAATCGAACCCGCAACCATGGCGTTAACAGTCAGACGCTATCCAACTACGCTACGACTATATGTGATAATATACGATATATCAATAATTAATTTAATATTTAAGAATAACCTAAGGTCAAGCGAAATTCCTTTGTTTTCGCGCATATAAATTATACACACGAAAACTTGCTAGACTAACTCTATAACAATACAAAATTATAATATAAATACGTATCTTGACATATTGTTAAAGAGATAATTCACCAAACTAGTTTTAAATATGTTGGAATTTTAATAAATACATTATACATGGATTGATTTAAAATCCTAACTAATATAACAAATGCGAATGTCTGTAAATATTTCTGTTTGTCTGTCTGTTTTGTCTGTCAGACAGACATATGTATGTCTGTATGTCGGTTTGTCTCTATGTCTGTTACGCATTTACGGCTGAAAGCAGCCCAATTTGGGTGAAATTCAAAATGAAAATAGTTGAATATTAAGGATCAAGCAAAAGCATTTTTTTATTTCATGATTTTTGAAATAAGTCCTAAAAGGCTAGAACAAAAGATGAAATTTTATACCAAAACTTGTGCAGGCGAAACCGCGAGACCTCACTAGTATTACTCATATAGAAATAAATTTATGGTACAACATAATGATATTCTTCTTGTTGTTTTAATTTACCTAATACGTCTATAACAACGCAGGGGTGGCTATCTCCCATCTTGACCGCTTCACGCGTTTCTGACACACGATACGTATCGCTTGTATTGAAACACGTGTTTTTTATAATCACCACTTTGTCTATGTAATTTAAGTGTGTAATTTTGATAGATCACCCTAAAGTGACATTTGTGTCAAATTTTTTGACGCCTGTTTTTGTTGATTTAAGTAAATTTATTTAAATGATGTATGTAAATTGTATTTCTTTTTGTACTTTCAGATGTACGATGGTTACGTGTTCAAAACTGATTGGGCTCTAGTATAAAATATAGGGGAAATGTAAAGAAATGCTAATACTAAGAACGTACGTCGAATATTTTCTACTACAGATCGATAAAATTTTATGGTCTATCTTCATTTTACGATATTTCTAAACTAAATATATTTAAAAGGCTTCAGCTTAATATTTTTTTTACATAACGGAGTAATAATAGAGAACTTAGTGTCAAGACACTTTGTCCTCAACTTTCCACCTAAATTTGAAAAAAGTATTGACATTCTTAAATGACATAAATAATAAAGCAAATTATTATATATTATTATATATTGTATATATATATATTATATATATATATATATATATATATATATATATATATATATATATATATCTATATATATATATATCTCTATCTATATATATATATATATATCTATATATATCTATATATATATATATTATAAATGACATAAATAATAAAGCAAATTATTAATAAAAAATTACATTTACAAAAAATGTAAGCAAAATTAACACCTATGACTATTTCTTCCTTATTTAACATTAAATATAATAAAAAAAATGCTTGGATATATAAAATGTATACTATTCTCATGGCAAAACTTTTATCTGTATATTATTATTACCTAAATGGAACAAATAATAAATAACCTGGGCCTAACTTTAGATATTTTAGACATCGAATGTCATGTAGAAGGCCATATATATCCGCGTTATACGAGGGTCTATTCTAGACAATGATATAGAAGTCAAATAAAGTACGTATACGAGGTGCAAATGTCTTATTTATGGGTTTTTGTATGTCGAACACACAGTTTTCACATGCTTAATGCTTATAAGTTTGCTACCTGAGACGTTACAGATTTGCGGTACTTTATTGATTATATAGACTTTATATTTACTAATGCGATAGACATGGATTTATATTATTAAATTTCAATTTTTGTATGGCAAAGCAAATATATAAATTAATTATTTTAACACATCAAATTATTTTTTTTATATTAATAAAATTTTAATTATAAAATATACAATATTTTATATACATCATTCTTTAATATTCATTTCTTATAATTTCAGATAGTTATAAATAAAAAATAGAGACCAACATGGCGAAATATGACACGTCTGTAAATGTGATGGTTATGGACTCAATTCCGGGGATTCCCCCGAGTGGTATTCGAATTATATTTAAATTATTATAAATGATGAATCTAAATTCAGCCGTAAAGTAGAGAACGGAATATTTTGACACTAAGTTACTCTAACTAGCCTGCTAAGCGAAAAAAAAGCTATTTCATAAATAAAAAATATTCAAAGGATAAGCCAGATCTATCCATTGCAAGCTCTACGATTCCCCCGTGATTTTTACGGTTACCATACAAGTAGTTGGTATCGCTATTTTAATACACATTTAGGATCATTTAACCCGTACATGCAACTACCATGCCTTATGGGCTATATAACACGTCAGATATGGTTATTTTATTTGATATAAGGGTGTGCGGAATCTTCTGTCATAACATTTTGAATTTCATCATAGGTACTGGCAACTTGATGCGTCTTAAACGCGTGAAACGATAAGGATTAGAACTTATCGTAGTTTTATGTGATTTTTATGTGTATAGTATTGTAAATATATTGTGTTTTCTTTATTTTATAATGAAGTTTATTGAATTATGCAAGTAAACAAATATTTTCACTATATTTCTCGTATAGTAGAGCAATCAGATAGAACCTAGTGTTCAGACACTCCGTTTTCTTCTTTTGGTCCAAATTAAAGAAAAGATACAATTCCGTGCTTTGTCTTGTTCACGAAAGCTGAAATGAAAAATATATTTTATGAAGTGAGAATCTCACAATGTCTGACTGTACACGCAATTGGTTTCTTCAGTCAATATGAAGATAAAGTTAAATAAGTAGAAATCTGCATATACATAGTTGAAATATATACCTAGAGGTAAAGCGCGGCGTTAAGTTCCGCCACTTAATACGCAATGCCTCCGAATTCAGCGGAAAGTAAGGAGCGGAGTGTTTTTACACTAGGTTCCCTCTGCCTACCCTGTCGTATGCGGGATACAGCGTCAAGGTAAAAAAAAGAAAATAAGAAACATATACCTCTCCCTATCCTATGCGATCCTATTTTTTGATTGCTTTTTTTTTATTATTTTAAGCTTTATATAGATATTGTTTGTATTTTGTATACGAATGTGTATATTTGTATTCTTTTAATTTCTAACGTTTCCCAGAGAAAACCAAGTATGGAGAAAATCTCTCGAAATTGGACGGAAGGTAGAGCGAGAAATCTTTACACTAGGTTCCCTTTACTTTTCTAGCTTACATTACTCTCCTACTGCTGGAAAAAGCCAAAAAACGAAAAAGAAAAAGCGTTACATATCCTAATTTATATACCAGAAAGAAATAATATAGATATTTTTCTTTTAATTATGTACACTTCAATGATAATACAAATTATATATAATTTCTTCTTCGTATTTTCACGCGATCAAGAACGAACAAAATGGCAAGATTATTATGTAGCTACAGTTAACTAAAATGTAATTTTTTAAAGTTCAATATTTGTCTTCGGTATACAACTAAAGAGTAGAGGACGTATAATAGATTCTATATACAAGAATAACTGTATGAGGATTAAAATTCGTTTTGCAGGGGACTTTGAAACTAATACAAATATATCATTTTTCAATACACAAGTAAAGTTTGGGGCTCTTTGTGGTACAAATAAATGGCGACTTCTGATTTGTTTCGTCGATTCTCAAAGTTTGGTGAATATGTAGGATAAAATAAAAGATGTTCTTATACTTATACAGTGTGAAATACAAATTGTAAATATATATTATATAAAAAAATATTATTTTTTTGCTATACGTATATTAAGTTATTATTACAATTCTTAAATTAAGTTATTGTTACAATATATGGAACAACTTATTCTTATTAAGAAAATAGAATACATAATACGTCAATTCCTATATTTATATACCTACAAAATGTGTTATTTTCGTTCAGGTGACAAAACACGTCGTTTAACTCAGTAAAACGCAATGTCTCTAAAACCGGAAATTAGAAAAGATTAATTTTTATCTTCTTTTCTGAACAATACTAAAGAAAAATGCAAATTTAAAAAGAAAAATACAAAAAAGTTTGAGAACCAAAATCAAGGCATATAGAGAGACGATCTCCCAACGTATTATTCGCAAAATCTTTACGCTTAGTGAGCGCGGCTCAAAACACTTTCAGTTTATTAAAACCGTCTTATATCCGACGCGATGCTGTGAATATTGCAAATTTGTACACACAAATTTACTCTTTATGCTTCTTTATTATGACACATAATCCCTTAAATATACAAATATATTGGACAAAATATTGTATTACTGTACTTTTTAATTCCGTTACAATATTGTACTTTAACGGTATACCTCAATCAATATTTAAACTTTGTATTAGTCGATGTATAAGAAAAAAAGCTTTTTTTGGCTTTTTATAGTCTACAATATGAATAATAATATCAAATCCATATATTTTTATAATTATATTAAATAAACACTCCCTTTAAAAGTTTGGTAAAAGTTTTCAATGAAAGTTAAAAGAAATCATTTAAGGGCGCGACACACTACAGCCGATAATTAAGGCGTATTCAAACTTCGATCGGAAACTATAAATAATAGAAATCCGGATCGGACCGGATCTCCTTTGTGCAATTATAATAACTCCTGAATACAACCCTTTCCAATCGATCAGATTGGTTTAATAACACGGTAGAATTTTTCACCTTAATGTTCCCAATCACAGGTAGACGTCAAAATAGAAAGTTTCTCATAGGTTTCGAAAGTTTGTTTTATTTTTTTAAGACTCAATTAAAAAAACTATGTAAAAACTTATTTTGTTTTGCTTTACACTTTTTATATAGACGTACATTTTAAATTATTTCTATGATGTTATCAAATTTAGATATAGCTACCTATAGTTTATAATACAAAATTTAGATTTTTGTCCGTTTAGAATAAGTATGAAATTCAAAAATGTATCTTAAACTCTAACTGGTTACTTACTTTATAGTTCAAATTTTTATTCATTTCAGTGAATTATAGTATTGGAGATCAAAATAGAGATATTTTATTATTACATTTTTATCAATAACACCCCTAACCTTACTTAGTTTTGTGCAGAATTAAAAACATCCAGTTTCAAATGTCAGTCAGCCTAACGGTTTATGAAGCTTAAAGACGCTTTATTTTTTAAAAGTACAAAGAAAAAAATAATCGACCTTAAAATTTCAAAGCAAAAAACTGTTACAATTAGACAGTTTTTGTTCCTAGAGAAAAAAAAATCTTTTAGTGACAAAAATAAGGGACACAATGAGTGACACGTCAGGTTGGGGTCGGTTCTTTCCCTTCTAAGGTGTTGTGTATCAGTTCTGATTGCGATTTTGACGAAGGCTTTTGTGATTTTTTTCTATGTCATAAAGCCGTGTGTATCATCTTGCATAAATTAACGGATGTATGAGACATGAATATTCTCATCTATTATTAAGTTCGGTTTGATCGATTGTATTGTTTGAGAGTCGGTACGACAGCGACGTTAAGCAAGGTGATTCCCACAAGGTATTATTAAGAGGCCATTATAATATTACATCTGCTAGGTGTTTTCTTTTAATTTACTAACTGTAACTTTATTGAGTTTTTTGTCATATAGAGAGGACAGTTAATATAAATCGCCTTCGTGATGGAGTGTAGCTGTAGTCTGACATACACATGATTTCAAAGTAAATTATTATATATTATAATGTTTAAATTTAATTATACAATATTTTCAGCGTTCAGAGGTTACCTTAACTGTCTATTACGTAATTACCCATTTAAAAAGAATACAGATAATAAAATTAGTTTTATGAAGAACTTATGTCATGAATAGATTTCTTTAAGAAAAGAAAATAATGTCGATGCTATAGGAAACGAAATATATACAATGTTGCCAATATTTATTGCTCCCTATAGTCTAAGTGGACAAATTTACGACGCCCCGTACCTAATAAATCATTTTCCACGGCGACGTTTTAAATACATTTTTATAAGCGAGCTTGGCGTACAGCCTGAAGCATATGTACATGTAGCTCTTAACTTGTGACCCATAAAGATGATTTTTCTATATTTTTCGTAAAGAACATAACATATTCGCCCACCGTACAAGGAGTTCAAAATTTATAAGTAATTCGCGTATAAATCTTCGTAAGGAAGGGGGATTTTTTCTATCTCCACTTCTATACAATGTAAAACGCTATTAACATCATGTACCGATAATTGTCACACATATTTTAAAATTTCACCCTAAAATGGACTTTCTTTGTATTTGTATGAATGATCTTATACTTTTATTTTAGTGTTATAGATTTTTTTTGTAAATAGTGCGAAATTAAAAGAACTTTGGATCTGTGCGTTTTTTTAATCATTTATTTTTTTCATTGTTACAGAAGGTGAGTGAACACAATGCTGCTTAATATATTGAAGTGGATGACTGTGAGTATGACATTTAAAGAAAATGTATAAAAATTTGAACGCAGCGGGATTCGAACCCGCGCCTCCTGAATACCGTCCAGGCGTTCTCACCACTGAGCAGTGCTGTCTTTTTCAATTTTCCTAAGTGTGGAATAACACTTTAAAAATGTTTAAAAGACTGTGAGTATGTATGTACCTATATACAATTTTAATAAAAAAGATTATAACTATTATTTGTTAAAAAAGTGGATAAAAGTAGATATAATATAATAGATAAATACTACATAGTGACAAGAAAATAACAATACACAGTGTAAATTGAAAACAATCTGAATATATTACTTGCTAGTTCACATCCAACTCTGGTATATATTTTTAGTACTAATATAAATTAAATTGGTATATAAAAATCTCCACCTATTAGATTTTTTCTATATCTCAAGCTCACGCTTTATCTCGCATAGTATGGTAGAGAGAATCGAGAGAGTGGTATGACACTCTGTTCTCCGATGTAAACAGACATAATTCTAACAATTTAAAACAAAATTTCCTTTCTATAATTTCCCTCTAACTACGCAAAAAACACGAATAAAAAAAACAATAAACAAAAACTTATGAAATGCATCTCCAGTATAACATAGTAAGTAGCTATAAGTATTCCTTCCTTAATTAATACTTCCAGTCTAATATACGCTTAGTTAGAAAACTTAAGTAGATAAACAGGTAACGGTCACACAATGTACATTAAAACAAATAATGCATAATTTAACTTACTCAACTAGCTAGATAGTTGCAAATGGCGGTATACAATATTAACTAAATTAGTGATCGTTAGTGCAACGCCTATTTAATACGAGACAAAGCCACGGCCATTACCAAGCAAAGCCGAGCGGAGCGTAAAGCTGGAGAGCCGCCCCGCCTCACTTCCCTGCGAAATCGTCTCTATTTACGCAATCAGTATGCGTAATGACAATCGTTAGTACTCTTGAACTGTAATTTGTAATTGAATTTATTTTACAATACGAAAGAACTTCGTGATTTATAATATAAATTGCTATGAATGTTGTGGGCTTGCTTGAGTTGTGCTTGAGTTGAGAATCGGTGAATAATATTTTTTGTATCTTGGGGCCAGTCGTGGCGCAGTGGCACGAACGTGTGACTGTAAACGACTGGTTGTGGGTTCGATTTCCTCTCGGGGAGAGGAAATATTTCTATTTTCTTCGCTCTGGTATCGAGGCAAGGGCGGCGTTAAGTTCCGCCACTTGACACGCAATGTCTCCGAATTCGGCGGAAAGTGGGGAACGGAGTGTTTTGTTAACACTAGGTGCCCTCTACCTACCCTGCTTTGTGCGGGATACAGCGTGAAGCTGAAAAAAAAATATTTTATGTACGTTTTTAGTGAATCTTATTGATTTTCTTTATTTTTCAAAAAAATGTTTCACCTGGCAGGGTAGGTTGAAAGAACTTAGTGCCAAAACGCTTATAGCTAAAATTTGGGACATTGCGTGTTGAGTAGTAAAACTTAACTTCGCGGCTTGTTTTCCCAGAGAGAAACATAGTTTTAAATATAACGATTTCTCTCGAGGGAACCTAGAACCTACAACCAATCGCATTTACAACTTCATGCTAATCTAAATGTCAAGGTATTATTTATATCTGTAAATATTTTGCCTCATTTCTTCCAAAAGATTGTATTTATGTCTCATCCGTCCTAGGACACTAACTAAAACACGTCTACACCAAACAACAAACTTTGGCGGCGTGACCGTGAAAAGTCACAGACAGACACGGTGATTTTTTTACTAGTTGGAGAAACTTGTAACTTGTAATATTGTTACAATTTATTTAAGAATAAACTTTTGTATTGAATGTTTTTTTTATCTTCACACTTATGTATTTCATTTGGTGCTTTCACTCGTTTTAGAATATTTGGTGAAATCTAATGTAATGTTATATAGTAAATTCCTTATTTGAACCTACATCCGTCCTTGCTAAGACACATATCTATTGTACCATAATGAAAAAAAGTGTATTTCTACTTTTTTCTGCATATCAGGGGTCAGAGAATACCTAATATTAAGATACTCCACTTGTTATGTGGCGGAACTCAACCCTGCCCTTTGCTTTGGTCCACCAGAGTGGCGAAATGAAAAAAAATTATAATCATTGCCGCAAATGAAAATCGAATCCGCAACCTTCACGTCACAGTCAAACGCAAATCTTACTAACTGACGCACATTACAAAAAAAACCGTCGTTACAAAATCACTATGCGTAATTACGGCCGTTTGTTCTCTTGCATTGTTACTATATTTTACAATTCATTTTTTTTCTTCCTCTCATAATGAAATCGCGCGAAATCGTGCCCAGCCGCCTGTGCACCGATTGATTATCGAAATTTAACGCAACTTGCACGCCTGTTACTTCTGATTGTCTCGTTATTTCAATGTAAGGAAATAGCTCTGTTCCTATTTGTATGAAAATGACTCGTATAGGTATACACAAATTACCATAATAGTGCAGTTTAACTGTATTTGAAACATCTTTACTGTTAACAAGTTGTTGTTAAACATTTTATATGTTGGAATATATGATGTTTTGAATAGTTATAAATATATACATTCTAGTTATAGATATATAAGAAGTATTCTTAAGTTAGTTTTAACTATAGTATTATAAAAAAATGCGTACAAGGAATCAAAAAGCAGAACACTAGATGAGTGTAGATTCGATTCCAACTTGGTGGATGGTATTTAAATTATTTTTATTGGGATATTAGCGGAAACCTACATACAATATCTCGATTCTTGTGAAAAGCTACGAAAAGTATGTCTTGGTGCCATATTTTCTCTGTCTTCCTTGCTATGTGGTTTGAACTTTAAAGCTGAGAAATAGAAAAGTAATAATTGTAACTTACTAGATTTATCATACAAGTCATCGAACTATAAGCAATTAACAAGTGTATAAATCATTCTAATTTTAGACTACAATAAGGACAATAAGAAAAAAAATATCATTTTTTCTGTAACTTAACCGAAAACCTCAACTAAAACTCATAACCGCGTCCTACCAAGGAATTCCAATAACATTTCCAACGAATACAGACAAAAGGCAGTACCGTAATATCCACTACAATCTATCACCTACGAGAAGCAGTTAGCTCTCTCTACATATAATTTAAAGCCATTAAAGACATCTGCAGACCCCAATGAGCTCAGCTTACTTAGGATGCGTAACGTCCCTCTGGTGCCCTTTTTTTGTTACGTGCGGGGGTGACTTTTTCAAGCAAGGGGTGAATGCGTGGGGTGGTATGTTTATGACTGCGATGTTCTTGTCTCATATACCTCGTTTTATGAAAATCTGAATTGAGTTGCTGTTTTACTCATTATTATTTTTTGAGATTATACTTTAACTGGAGCTGCTAGTTTCCTATTTGTTTGGTTATTCGTTTTTTGTAAGCCGAGTCGTTTTTTATTATGTGAAAACTCTTGTAGAAAATATTAGTTATAATTAATTCATAAAAGTAGCTTCAATGCCAAAGTGGACAAATGAAAACAACATATAATTTATAATATTCCTTCAAGTGGATATCGAACCTACATCCATTGGGGTTGATGGCCTGAGTTATATATAAATATAAAAAAATATATATATTAAAAAGCAAATAGATCGTGGAGGATAGTGTTTAATCACACAGAACCCTGATTAAGGCGACCCTCGGCCATAAAAACATTATCGTCGGTCCCTCCGTAAAAAACATAGAGAACAAATACAATGGATCTGATGCATTAGATATTGGCAGTTAGTAGCATCCATGCGTCTTTACTGATTAGATCTTATTACCAATATTGAAGATATATTAGAAAAATATGCGAAAATGTTGCATTGCTTATATTGTCGATAGTAACTGTATATAGTTGAGGTAGATTTGTATACAATATTGTTTTTTTAATTAAATAATACTTGAAGCCATCATTTAATATTATATATAATAAACATAAATAACATGTATTATAATATTATGATGAAGAATATGTCTGTTTCGTGATTATTTCACAGTTTTTTTATTCCTTTTCCTAATAAATCATTAATTTAATTAATTGTAAATTGCAACTGAGATACGTGGATTAAAACAAAAAAAAATGTATACTAGTGCATGCTGTATCCATCTTCAACGATAACGAACGAATGTGTAACACTTTTTCATGTGTAATGTAATTATCACTGATGGTTCTAAATAAATAAAAAAATATAAAAAAAGGCCATGGTGGTGCAATGGTGGATTAACTCTTATCGCGATTGGTTATGACTTCAATTTCCAGTCGGGGTAACGATTATATTTATTTTTTCCTTTCTTTGCTTTGCTGGAACCTAAGTCTCGATTTCCATTAAAAAATGCGAAACAGAGTGTTTTGATACTATATAATTTTTTGAGACTAAGTGTCTTGACATTCGTATTATTTTGCTGAGCATTTTTGAGCAACTTTATAACCTTTCGTTCCTTTGTAGTAACGAATTAATGAACTGAATAAATTTGTTGTTTGCTAATAAATCTATGATTCTAATTACACCAAACGCAGCTCTAGTAGATCATACTGTTAATGGCCTTGATCTTATTCTAATACCCACATGTCTTCTACTTAATTAATAAAGTTGAAGTGCATGCTTTTAATGTTACTACGAATATATAATGAGGATATCTTGGTAAAATGACCGGTTTTTACCAATTGCATATATATGTATACGCGCGATACACACACTAAAATAACATTTGTTACAATTTTTGCCTGTCTTTTTGTTATGGTTAATCTCTGGAATTCAATTTTAACGAGATTTATTGCAAGATAGCTGTAGTAATGAAGAGTAATTTAGGCTACTTTTACAATACTACTACTTTTATAACTATTTTTTTATATCTTCACGATGTATCCCGCACACAGGAGGGCAGGCAGAGGGAAAATAGTGCTAAGACATTCCGTTCCCCACTTTCCGCCGAATTCGGAGGCTTTGCGTGCTAAGTGTCCGAGCTTGACGCCGCGCTTTCACCTCTGACACCAGAGCGAAGGAAATGGAAACATTATATTAATTTCACTCCTCGAGTGGAAATCGAACCCACAACCAGTCGTTTACAGTCACACGTTCGTACCACTGCGCCACGATTCGCCCCTTTTTCCCATTCCTCGTGGATAAAGTCGTGGGCATAACTAGTTCTTTAATAAAACGCTACAATTTAAAAATAGCTGTCGACTCAACCGTCATATTTTATTAAAAATTGCTATTCACAGAACTGTCCTTGTATTATAAAAAGAAAAACATTCATTAATTAACGTTTATGCACTAAATGAAATAAATTTCGCATCACCACATTTATTATAATGACAGTTTTCAATTGTGAAGTCGTTAGAGTTTATTAGCTACTAATAATGACTTAACTTTATGGCTTCAGTTCATTGGAAGCTAATAGGTAGATACGGACAATGACAATTAATATCAACTGGGAATATATAATGAGGACATCGTGGTACAGTAAGACAGTCTGACTGGGAACGCGATAAGTTCTATCTCTTACCAAGCTAAGTCTCAAGTTTAAGAGGAAAACATAGAAACGGAGTGTCTTCACACCGAAAATAATATCCAGAGGAACCTACTTATATTATAAATGTGAATGTCTGTCTATCTGTTTTTCTGTCACGCTTTCACAGCTAATCTGCCGGTCCGATTTGGATGAAATTTAGAATGAAAATAGTAAAAATTACTGGATCAAACATAGGCTAACTTATTTTAAGGATTGAAATAGGGAATGAAAGTGTATCTGAAAAATCTACAACGCTTGAACGATTGTAATGAATTGTGGCATAAATATAGTTGATAATCCATGGTTAAACATAGGCTACTTTATTTTTCAAAAATGCACCCCCGTGGGTTGCATGTAGTTCACACGGCTAAGCCGCTAGCGGGCCGCTAGTATTCATATATAAGCATATTTATTTTAGCGTTATTTTTACTTCACAAATTTGAAAAAAAAAATAAAACAGGTAAATTCGATTTTCTACACGTTTCCAAATATTGATTTTATCGTAACACTTTTAAAAGATATTAACATATACACATAATTTTTTGTTGAAGATAAAAAGTACAGTAATTAATTAATTACTACAAGATAAGCCGAATTTATCTATTACATAGTGTTTGTTGTAACAACATTAATTATTTTGGTAGGTAGACAAAATTGGCCTTTGCATGAATATAATAATATTTATTTGAAATTAAATGTTTTAATATAATAAATTAACCGATTTTGTGGATTTTTTTGGTAAATTTGTTAACTGTAAAGTATTGTAGACGTTATATTAAAGAAAAGTAATTCTATAACAAAATTATACCTACGTAAGGTATAATGTAAGAGAAATGCCTAAAGTGAAAACCATACAGTTGGGGCCAGTGGTGGCGCAGGGGCACATAGATGTGACTGTAAAACGACTGGTTGTGGGTTCGATTCCCACTCGAGGAGTGGAAATATTTAATATTTCCATTCTCTTCGCTCTGGTGTAGAGGCAAAGCGCGGCGTTAAGTTCCGCCACTTAACACGCAATGACCCCGAATTCGGCGGAAAGTGGGGAACGGAGTGTCTTAACATTAGGTTCCCTCCACTAGGTTCCCTCTGCCTACCCTGCTGTGTGCGTGAAGCAAAAAAAAAATTTTAGAGTTTTTTTTAGACTTTGAGTTATAGTAGTCACTAGATCCTAGAAGTGCAAATTGTTATATTGCTTACTTTCTTAATTTACAAATATCCCAAACAATTTTAAAATAATTATTAACTATAATGAAGATATTTAGCATAAATTAGTGTAAATTCCAAATTTTACTACACCAAACCAGATTAGAAACTGCTCTGTTATTGTCCTTTCTTTATAATTTATTCATTTTATATTAATATAACTTAGAATTAACGTCGATAATAAAATCAGCTTATAGTAATAGAATACTGTTAGTTTAGTAAATACTCTCACCACTTTGCCATCTTTAAACGACAGGTTGAAATAGTTTTAATAATTAACATGGATTAACTGTACTATGTTTTTGTATATACATATAAGACTGGTTACTTATATTAAGGCTATATTAGATTTGTTTACCATATATTGCCTAGAAGATAGTCTGAAACACAAACTATATTACTGTAAAGTTTCATTAAAATTCGATTAGCAGTTTTGATTGAAAAGAGTGACAATCATACATCCTTCCTAAAGCTGTAAAAGCTTTTTTTATTTTTAGTTAGTTTATAATGTAAATAGGATATAAACTGGCGAGATATGTTTTTTTTTACTTTATCCGACTTATTAATGAGTTACGATGTTTTCTAAGCATGTTCAAAATGCACAATATATCGTCACTGCTAAAAATGAACAAATTAAACCTTAAAATACCATATACAAAATGAATATTACGATTACATATAAATAAACTTTGTAGGCGGCATTGAATTTTCTCTTCTCAGTTAAAAAGATGGCCAGCCAAACATGAATAGCCTCAGGGGTGAAATCTCAAAGCATTGAGAAAAACAGTCGGGCACATTTCTGGCGATATGCTTAATGCACCCCCACACAAATTATCGATTAGGCACTTTTTTATGCAAGGGTGTGCGTGGGGAGCTGGGGCGAGTGGCTGAAACAAAAAACGCGAAGAGTGAAATAAAAAGTTTAAACAAGTAATGCAAGTGGCCCCCAAGACGTGGAAAATCAATAGTCGAAACCGACGATGCAAATCTTGTGCAGATGCAGAATTTATAAAGAGGTCCTGTTGTTTTATTTGGAACTTATTCTTATTGTAGTTGTTTATATGTTTGAAATTGTACTTATTGTGTGTACATTGTTTTATAATAAAGATAATACTATGAATGATGATAAAAAAATATATATGAATATGATTCCACTTTTAAATGCCAAGATGTTGGTCGTTAAGAATGTATGATATGAAATAAATCTATCAAAACAGTTTTTATTTACGCACAAAGTAGAAATATTTAAAATGTTATAGTGTATATGAAAACTATGCATGGAAAAAATATTTTCAACATAAATTAAATAAAAAACGAGCCATACCAAAATGTTAATATCGTCGCGTAGACACCATCAATCAGAAAATATATAAATGAGTACTCGAGACACATCAGTACTCGGCCCAATTAAAGCGCCCCCGGGCTCAGATGTGCACTCTTCTTGATCGTTCGAGCGTCATCTTTAAATTTCCGTCGTTAAGATTTAATTTTTATCAAGGCCCTCCCGAGGCGGGAACCTGTCGCGCCAAATATTTTCCTCCGTAGTTTTTTCCTTCGATGGCACTTACTCCTCCCCTCGTACGCATTTTTTTATCATTAAAACTCCGAGGGTCGCCGAACCCGCGTTGCCAGCTCGCGCTGTCATAACAAAACACAATCATACAAGCGCGTCCCAGATATTGCTACACCGCGTCGTGTCGCGTTAATTTTTCATACTGACATCTGTTTATTTCTACATTTATGCCAAACATTTTGTGGTCAATTTATTTTATATCTTAAAATTGGACTTTAAATAATTTTACTGTTTAGTCCATATTTTATTTATTTATTCTTTAAATTCACATCAAAAATTTACTGCTACCATTACGCACTTGTGTACACATAAAAGAACCAAACATCAACAAGGTCAAGCAAAAACATTTGTTCAGAAACACGGCGATGTAGTGAGCACGTTTCTTCTATAAGCTCTCGAATTTGCTCCGCTTGGAGCCACTTATCACTCCCCCGTCCATCGAGCCCGACCACTAATTGCGTCCGTTAATTAGGAAACGTCATGAGTGTTTACCAAGAGAGCTAAGTGTGAAGTTCTGCCCTCGCTAATGCTGGCGTGAAATTACTTCCGACCGAGATGAAACTTTTTGAGAAAATCAACTTGGCGGGATTAATTAGCTGATGGGCGGGATTAGACACTGCGTCTGCGGTCTAATAACATTATGAAAGTTTTGTTCTGCGAGTTTCCAACTTTACTTACCTTAATTTGGCTGGCGCCTGTTTAATACTTACGTCTACTGGACAAACACAAATTGTGGCAAACGTTAATCGAAAACCATATTTGCTTTTACTAATATGAAAGTGTTCTCAATATCTTCAGAAACCATTAATTAATTTAGAAGAGTAATTTTGTTACATATAAAAAGCAAGGTTTAATAAATTCTATTCATTAAGTCAGGGCTTACGGCTGCTTAAATAGAAACACAAATAAAGACAGCACGAAGGAAATGGATCGTGGAGGTGTGTCGTGGTAATTAACACATAGAGACTCAATTATACCCGTATCGAAGCCGAGTGTAATGTTTCATCGTCGCACAGTTTATTGGCTTGTGTACTTAAATTGACATTATTACTTTCTTGCATTACATTTATTATTTTATAAGTAACAAAAAATATGACTTTTAATTGATACCAAGGAAGAAATATTCATCTGTTATGAAAGTAAATTTTCAGCTTAATTAGGAATTCATTGGTGTCCATCGAGACTGACAGAAAAACAGCGCCCATAGTCTTGTCTTATTAACATTCCGCCCCCTTGCGTTTTCCGATGAGTAATTGCTTTCTTAATTCGCGTCATCCATCCTCAAAATAGGGCAATTTTTCATTCGGCTACACGAGACTTATATGGACGTAATGGCTATGAAAAAACACTTTCTACAAACTTATAAAATATATATGCTTTCTTAGGGTTCCATGTACTCATGTTTAATTACTATAAGAAGCGAGCTTGCAAGGCATTTCACAGCAGTTTTGGTGTCGTTTAAAAACTGAAGTAAATTTTACAACTTATAATAATGGTTGTAAGCTTAGCGGAGGCCGAGGTTTAACAACGTGAAATCGTTAGTCGTTGTTTGCGGACCGATGGCTTTCTTTCCCTTCCTAGGCCTTAATTTATTCCCCAAAAATATAAAAGGATTCAGGGGAGACGGTGAGCGTCGTTAGCGATATTGTAATTTTATTATTTGTGTTTTTTTCGAATACTTTTAATCACTAGGGCTCAATTCAATGGGCGGGAGGGGAGCAAATCAGATTTCAATTTCAATTAGCGAAGGTTCTAGAATGATCCAAATCAAGAGAATGAGTATAGATGAGTTTTGTGGTTAATATAAATGAGTTATTTAAGCACGATGCTCAATCAAGGCTTTTGTTCTCAAGAAAGGAAATTTTGATTAATTCGCAAAGCTCAGGATAATGTTAATGCCAAAAATTCTTATTACGCAGCATTTAATTCTGAAAAATATAGGAAAAATATTTCGAATTACATAAATAATTACACAATAATGTTCATACGTGGAAATATACCACCACATCATAATACACAGACAATTAAAGAATGATAGCACGCCAGCAACAAATAATTCATTATTGCTGCCACAGTACAATCACTTTGACTGTCATATGTCGTTTAAATGGGAGTAATTACTATATGAATCAACTGAAAGGTTAGAAATAATTGGATAATGGGCGGTTATGCACTTAAGTGACGTGTGTGCGCGTGGTGTATACAGCGTACTAAATGTCCTAGGTGATAAAAAATGAAAATTGAAAGTACGATAACCCTAATGAAACATATAGTTATCAATGAACGCTGTTAAGATATTTAATTTCACTAAGATACAAGTTTACGATAATGTTATGTGAATTAATTAAGTTGAACCGATAAAAACGAATTGATAAAGTGATACAATGTTCAAGTTAAAAATTAAAATAATTACGAACAATTTAAAATCCCTGCACAAACAAATTACAAATCGTCTTAAAAATGTTTTACGAAATTCAATTTGTCCCAATCGTCGACACGAACCAATTAGAGAACCGGACGTCAAGGAAGCCGCAATTAAAAGAAATCCTCGAATATCTTCCGACTTAATGACTTCTTTGCTTGTTAATTCCTTGTCGCGAAGGAAAAAACCGAGTCGGATTAATTCCAAGTGCGAGTCGATTGTTTGCATAAGCCGACGGGGAAGCATCACCTCTTCGCCACCGGCTTAAAAAAATAATTAAAATTCGTAATCACTCTTGACTCGCCCCACGGGGGGAGTCGTCTTGCAGAATAAAATCATGATTTAAGAAACTTCAACTGTACGCCGCTTTTACATTATAAAAATGACTTTATCACGAGCCACGTCACTCTGCGACAGCCGTAGGGATGTTTATAGACGCCTTAAAAATTCTACATGCACGCTACTTTGCAAGTTTAGTCTTCGTTACGGTTGCCCACAAAATATGAAGCTCATCCTCGCATGTTCTTTGGTAGTTGCGCCCTCTTAACAACATATTTGGGCATATTTCGATTACCATAAAGCGCTCGATGTGATGTATAGTACGTGCATTTATTGTTTTGGCATGGAATGGCTTAAAGTTCATACGTGTATGGTTATTATAATACATCTTTTATCGGCGAGACTTTAAATTTATCGTATTTGGTTGGCAGTCACGATAATCGTATAGCAGTAGACGCTGAGCATTTGCAAACTTAATTTATTATTCTTATTACCAATTCTTTCTATCGTAAATGCTTTATAATAATTTGATATTTATTGCACTATGTAAATATTTTAAGATTTAGAAATTATATTACTAATTCGAAATGTTGTTGAATTGTGAGATATGGGCCTATATTTTAAATTTAGTACCTAGTTACTTTAAATTTTCAAATGAACGCTACATGTAGAGTGATTCAATAGAATGTAAAATATTCAACAATGGACAGACATTTCCTTGCTTCATTCAAAAGAATTCGGGCTTATCACGGTCTTAAATTAATAAGCATTCAAGTTGAGCCAAGTAAAAATGAATAAAGCTCGTAACACCGAACAATGGCGTAATAAGGATGGTGCATTTTGTCCCTGAGAGCTCGCTTGCAAAACAACAATAATTCTTCTCCCCGTGAAAAGATTTTCAGCGTTATTCCACTTGAAATTATTATTTTTTTCTTGTCCTCGTCTTGCTATTGTCTCGCGAGGTAAGTAATGAAAGAAATTGGGGATCTTGGCTCGGACGGAGGGACGCCAAGATTTGCGTGGCCGCGCGCCGTCTAATGCCGAGTAATGAGACCGCTTTAAGATATTCCGCTCGGTGGATTTATTAGATTCCACAAACTGAATTATCCGCACTAGATACGAATGTGTTAGACAATAGAACGGCTATTTCTATTATAACTAAGCTTTTATAAAGGATACTAGAACGTTTTATTTCAGCTAAACTACAATATACACGCATCGATAATTAAAATTATACATATTTCATAAAACATATTGTCAAACGATACCATCGATACCATTTGTAACTGTCCATCGCGTAAATCGCAATAATCCGACGTAGCGTCCCAACTCAAACATTCTATTATATATGTATTTACATAGCCGTGAGCGGTTTTCCTTGCTTTTTACTTCCGCTTCTATATAGGATTTTTAATCTCGTTGCGAGAACACGTGGGCACCCCAGTGTTTACCTTCTCAAATAGTTTAACGGGAATTTACATATTATGCTTATGCGCGGTCCGTCCTTGCTTGTTAGCTTGCCCTTTTTCAATTTGCAAAGCCGATAATATTTTAGTCTTGAAAGATTGGCTTGGACGAAGGTTAAAATTGATTGTGTCGATTATAATACTATATTTTATATACAATACAATTCCTACAAATTTTTATAATAATATAGATAGCAAAATATACATAAAAATCTAAAAATACAAACGTTAACCCCACTTCCAATATAAATATTATTATCGAGTTATAAAATATAAACAACTTATTTTACCTTAACAAAAAAAATTATAAAGAAATTATGTATTGCATTAAAATTTCGACGTTAGCCGTGGTCCTATGTAAACAAGTGTTCTACAAAGATATGGGCAGGTTAGAGACGTGGGCCTAATCGATATCCTTATAATGATTGCCGGAGGAACTCGCATACGAAATAAGGAGGGCTTGACGTCGAAGGTGTCCGGAGGGAAGGGGGCGGAGGGAGAGATATGAGACGATTTAGATTTTTTCCCTCTTTTATTCTTTCGTTTTTTAGGGGGAGCCCCCTCGAAAAGGGTGAGGAATTTAAGACAGAGCGATCGATTTTTCGTATGCATTGGTATTCTCGTAATGTCTTACTTGAGATTAGAGTTATGCTTTTTATGTCTTGCCCGGTCAGTTGGGGAGTTTAGGCAAATGTGATTACTGTAGGTAAGTACATGCTGATATATGTACCTACTGTATGACTTGTTTCTACATCAATTGTTTAATTCGCATAGGTAAAATACTTAGTTTGTATTTCAAATTATAACAATTTATATTCAAAGAAATCAATATATAAAATTAAATTAAATTAAATAGCTTCACGCTATATCCCGCACACAGCAGGGTAGGCAGAGGGAACCTAGTGTTAAGACACTCCGTTCCCCACTTTCCGCCGAATTGTTGAGTGGCGGAACTTAACGCCGCGCTTCACCTCGACACCAGAGCGAAGAAAATGGAAATATAATTTCCACTCCTCGAGTGGGAATCGAACCCACAACCAGTCGTTTATAGTCACACTCTTGTGCCACTGGGGCACGACTGGCCACATATATAAAATACAGTAAGCATTTACTTACAAAAATCAATCACGAAGAACTTTCATATATTATTAAGTCATATAACATTTTACCAGTTCCTCAGATGCCATACTTTATCATCGTTTACGAGAAAAAGATAAACAATATTTTCGTTCATTAATAGATTACCGGCGAGCGAGCACAAAAGGCAAGGCGTGAGCCGCAAAGGGACTAAAAGCCTTTCGGTTCACAAAAAAGTCTCAATTAAAACCTGACGGAAGCTTTTAGAAGGTAATCCTTCAAATTGTTTCCAACGCCCCCTCATTAGCACCGCAAGTGTTAAAAAATAAACTTTTTAATCTTTATTACGAGACGACTACGCTAAACGGGTTAAATTATTATAGAACAATCGGTGTCTCATTTTTTATTCTTTTACCCTTCCTTCCTTGATATAATTTATCTGTGGTTTGTGGCAGGCATTTTCTTTGAAATTCTAAAATCTGTGTTTACTTCTTTCGGCGATGTAATGGGGGTGGTCTTTGGTGGAATTTATCATTAATATTCTTTTGCTTTTTTTATTTGAGAGGTGTCTATCTAAATGAGTAAACAGGAGACATGAGATTATAGGGTAGTCTTGATAATTAATAACCAAAATGGATAATGAAGACTTGGTTTTTTTGAGAACATATATTTCTAACAGAGGCTATCGTGGCGCAGTGGGCAGCGCTTATATGTGAACACAATTGGTTGTAAGTTCGGTTTTAATGCGAGGAAATGTTTATTTGTAAATGATGTTTATTATTCCGCTCTGGTACTTAAGCCAGCTTTACAAAGCCCAGGGTTGAATTCCACTAGGCTACATGAAATGATCTGAATTCAAGTGTCATGGCACTAGCTCTCTCTGGCTAGCCTACTATGCCTGAAAAAGCTTAAAGCATATCTAACATATAACATGTATAAAGTAATCACATTCCAACAAACAACAAGGAATATGTTTAAACTTGTATAATATTGCAAACACAAAATCGAGCAACTAATCCGACTCGAACAAACTTCGTTAATTACGCGAATAAATCCAAACAATTCGCGGGCCAACTTCGCTGTAAACAAAAACGAACGAATTAAAAAGAAAAAACGTCGACAGATGGTGAAAAAAACATTTCCTTGACAAGTTTTATTTACCACTAACATTGTTACAAATTTGGACGAGGAGGCGAGGGCGATGAAAAAGTTTCAAGTCATTAATATTATTCGTTAATTAATTCAAATTAAACCGCGAAAAAACATTTGGATTTCCCGCGACAGTTTTATCTGTTAGGAATAAGGAAGTTAAGGGTGCTAACTAACTTAAGACAGTATTGTCTTGTTAGTAAAGTTTTAAGTATACATATATCGAAGTTAACGAAATAAAGAAAAATATCTTATACTTTTCTTTCTATCATTTAGACATTCTATCATTTTAAAATTCATATCCATTTTTTTATTGTTAGTATCTCTGTAGCGAGATTCTTATAAATTTCTTCCATTACAAAAACTGCTTTTAACAATCGGTTAATAAGAGAGAATAATATTTATTAAATATAATAACATTTTAAAAGTAGATATTATAATAAAATTAAAAATTAAATTAAATAGCTTCACGCTATATCCCGCACACAGCAGGGTAGGCAGAGGGAACCTAGTGTTAAGACACTCCGTTCCCCACTTTCCGCCGAATTCGGAGGCTTGCGTGTTAAGTGGCGGAACTTAACGCCGCACTTTACCTCGACACCAGAGCGAAGAAAATGGAAATATAATTTCCACTCCTCGAGTGGGAATCGAACCCACAACCAGTCGTTTACAGTCACACTCTTGTGCCACTGGACCACGACTGGCCACAAGATATTATAATATCAGATATGAAAACCATTTTTAAATAACGTTTGAAATTTTGAACACACTGGGCTTAGAATCCATAAGAAGGTTTCTAAGACGTGCGGCTTCGATTAAGAGCAAGTGATTATAACAGTTTAAAAATTAAGTACTTCAAAGAAAATCTATTTAAAACGCTTGTAGACAGCAAGCCTTATATCATCCGTATCATTTATCTTAAAATGAACTTTTTGCTTGAAAAACATAACCCGGAAACGAAGTATTTAATGAATTTAGCAGCGTTGACTAGATATAATTAATACAGGCTTGTTTTGCGACTTTATTGCCCCATTAGATATCATTGTTCAAGGGTCGCCGAGGGGAGTAGCTGTACTTTATAATGGTATAATAATTAAGACAAAGGCCAATCTTACTTTGTTAAACAGATTTTTGAATTTTAAAATTATGTTTATTTTTGGTTCAGTGGAATAAGTTATGTCAATTAATAAGTAGAGTCTATACACTATATGTACCTACATAAATTAGTAGTCTGTTAAAATCTCGGTATTGAGAAAATTAGAATACATTTACAGAAAACATTGTAAAATGAGATCTTTAGCCTTTGCGAGTTTTAGACATATGCCTGTGACAATTGTAAAAAAATAAACAAATGATTTTCACAAAATAAATTTTCAAATAATAAAATATATTTATGGCAAATTAATTTTCTTAATTTTTTTTCTAGGTTTATTTATAAAAGTATTATTTAAATATTTGTATTTGTGAAGATTTAACAATTATAGGCCTCAGTATGAAAGACGCAAATGTGTCATATTTTATCGTTCTTGCAATGAAATACAGAAAGAAATTAAATAGAAAACCAATCATTTTAAACATAAGTAAAAGCTGACTGAGTTTTTTGTGAAGCTGAAAACGAATCCTTTTGCTTGGCTTACTTCTTAAAACATCCCAATTTTACAATATAAGAAATACAGTACTAAATATAAAATATTTCATCATAATATATAAATTTAGTATGAATATGTTATACTGTATTCCACACAATGTAAATAACACGTATGTTACACAAGATAACGTGTAGACAACATTTTTATTTGTCGATAAAATTACTGAGGTAACTGCGCGCACGCCTCACTTTTAGAGTGCCTTAAATTGGTTTATCTACCGCTCGTATAAGGAATTTCATGGCTGTTGAAGGTTATTTAGTTTCTTAATTAGTATGTCTGCGAGTATCTCTCTACTAGTTACATTGTGACTGAGATTAGTTCGTACTAGTTATGTATGTACGTATCATAAAACATATTTCCAACTTCCACTACTATAGTTTCAACCATTTTATTAATAAACGACAGAATAAATCCTGAAGTCTTAAAAGTAAAAAAGGAAAAGTTATAATATAGTATTATCTGATGCGAGGAACATAATCTTAGCGCCTACGCCGTATTGCGCGAGCTTGCTTACATCACGACGGGCCGTGAAAGAATTAAAAAATTCCGCACACAAAATTATCTTCGCATAAACGCCATGTACGAGACTCGATCTGATAATGTGGCCCATTAATTTGAACAAAGTTCGCGTCGACACACCGACGTTCGCCTTATAAAGGTGAGACGACAAAATTTATAAGTTCGATTACTTTAATCTCTGTTAACTTATGCGAGTACAATTTCAAAGCTGACAAAAGAAATGCACGCAATAAATCGTGACTTTCTTATCTTTTAAATATGCCTGTATTGTTTGTTAGGGGGTGTCGCATAATCTAAACCTACGTACGGGGTAATTAATTTAATGAAGCATGTGGTGAGACACGCGAACTTTTTCATTCGCCGTTGTTTGTTCCGGCGACTCCGGGCGTCTTCACTATTTCGGACAGGGAAATTTTACACGAAACTAAGCGCTGTTTAAATACACCGGCCATGTTGAACCACTTCGTTATTTAGCTTATGATAATCTATAGGTTTAAGTGTGTATAGGTTGTAAATAAACGTAGACACCGTCTTACATCGAGTGCCGACGTTCGCGGAAAGCTTATACTTAATCAATTCAGCACTAATGAGGGCAATATGAATCGCACTTCTTAATCCCTCGCTGGAAGGTCTGCCGTAATAAATAAAGGTATAAGAGCACGAGCCATATTTCTCGATTAAGTGCGAAAGTGCACATTCGATCGTGGCTATACACGAATGAAACTGCCGGCCGAGGTTGTTAACATTTCATCGTCCGATGGCAATGACATTGGTCCGCGTAGGGGCTTACATAAGAAGCGATCTATCACGTGTGTTAAATTATAATCGTGTGTGCAAACATTCGTTCAGGTTTGTACCGCGCATCGCGCAGTGCACAGTGGTAGGCGTCATTATTGCACAGATTGGTCACGCAAATCAGATGGTGTCCGCGCAATTATAATCACCACGTTACGGCACTCGCAATTCTAAAGTAATCAAACACTGGCCATCTGTTTGCAAATACTATACTTTACTATACTATACTACACTTCACTATATATGAAGAGAAATTATGTTTCTAAATGGCATTGTTTGAGTGAAAGCTGTCTTTGTATCACGTGTCCGCTTCTTATCTCTTGATGCTAATTTATTCAAATGCCTTATATGTATATGAGGCTTATATTAGCAGAATGACAAATTAACGTTTTGTAAATTTATATGCTTTTTATTTATAAAAAATATATATTTATTTAATAATTATACACAGCCTGTGCCACGCCTAATGAATCATCAGACTGAACAAAAATAGATCAAACTCTAAAAATATGTTCATTGTTGACACTCCATCTCCATAATCCATAGAAAAGCTTCTTACCATAAATAATACGTGTAGTGCTAACTATAATAGCGATGCGCGTAGGCGCTGCCCCGGATCGACAGGCCAGCTCTGATTGTAAATCAGCTGCTATGCCGTAGCTAGCTGGTAACAGTTCAAATAAATATCTATTGTTTAGATAAAATTATAATCTTCATAATAAATATATCATCTTCTAATATTTTACATATAAAACGTAATAAATATGCAGTTTTACATTAATTATGGTATTGAAACATAATAAAATAGATGAATTTAAGATAGAATTCCCATCAATATCTTATTTTCCCAAACAAATATCAATAGCTATCAATTTTTATGACTATAATATAATAGAATTTTTCGATAATATAATACAAAAGCTCAGAATTAGCTTAAATATTGAATTAAAATAGTTTGAATGCCCACATAACCTGACTGATGTTCGGACACGACCGGATCGTGTTCGCATAAATACTTGTGATTCATGCACCGTCTACTAACCTTAGTGTCTGTAACATTGTTTTACGAGAACAAATTAAATTGTCCACTTTTTTACGTGGCGTGTTTACATTTATTATATACTTGGCTGGTATATTTTATTAATATTTTAAATGTTAAGTTGGCTCGGTGACGTTCTTATGACACTTTATAATAAAATATGTATGTTTAATATATGGTCCTGTGAGTATTAATTATTTTTATTTTTTATTATTAATTTATTTGTTTAAAACTTTAAAAAAAGTTTTTTATAACTTTAAAAAATATATTTAATAGTAGTTTTTTTTTTGTTAGCTTCACGCTGTATCCCGCACACAGCAGGGTAGGCAGAGAGAACCTAGTGTGAAGACACTCCGTTCCCCACTTTCCGCCGAATTTGGAGGCATTGCGTGTTAAGTGGCGGAACTTATCGCCACAGAGTTAAGCTTTACCTCGATACCAGAGCGAAGAAAATGGAAATATTACATAATATTAAATATTTCCAATCCTCGACTGGGAATCGAGCCCACAACCAGTCGCTTTACAGTCACACTTTATGCTTCTGCGCCACGACCGGCCCCAATAGTAGTACTTAGCACATAATATAGCATACTGCACATTTTCTCTATATAAGCTATAATTATTTCAAATTTCGTAGTCCTCCATCGGAATTAATTAGGAAGTAATTAGGATATATAGCATATTCTACCTTCACTTTACTCAAAAAAATAATTGTTAGATCAACCTTAAGTTGCAGTTTTTGGATTATAACCTAAAGTTGCATTATTGTTATTGGGCGGTAGTCGACTAGTAGTTCACGCTTTACTAGTAAGTTTAAAAACACATAGCTCAATAGTAGTGGTTTCGAATTACTTTTAGGCAATATTTTCTTAGTCGGACTAGTGGAAAGCAACTTTGGTTGGTTTCCACTAATAAATAGCTAGGGAAACATGACGAAATCAATTTCAGTTTTTACTTATATTAACTAAAAAAAAAAATATCTTTAGCGGCGCAGTCTGACTGTAAACGTGATAGTTGTTGGTTCGATTCCTACTCGGGGAAAATAATGTATTTAAATTATTTTCATTTCAGCACTCTGTTGTTTGTCATACAAAGCGCGGCGTTAAGTTCCGCTACTCAAAACTCTATGTCTCGATTTCGTGCGGGATGTGGAGAACGGAGTGTCTTGATACTAGGCTCTTTCTGACCACCATGCTATGCTAAAAAAAACGTGAAGTTACTGATTAAAATAAGTAAATAGCTATAAGTTAGTAACCAACTTCACTTAACTACATAACACAAAAGGACATTGAACCCGTCCGGTTATTTCCATATGAGCATTTTATTTAACAATAAACCTAATTTTATATATGAATGAATAAATAAAGGATGAACGTTAAGTAGGCATATTTTATTTTTTTATATCTCCGGTTTAGTAAGTACTTTCCAGGTCAGGAAAGCCACTTATTAATCTGGCCGACAGTTACATCGGGTCGACGCTGTTTACCTAAAACAGTTTATTTGAAAACTAAATGTATGACAATGTGGGGAGAAATATTGTAAATTTGTAATACAATATCACGTTTAAAAAGACATTTAGAAAACGTATTAAAATTTGAACGCAGCTGGATTCGAACCCGCGCTTCCTGATACCGTCCAGGCGCTAAATTTTTATACGTTTTCTAAATGTATTTTTCAATTTTCCTAAGTGTGGAATAACACTTTGAAATTGTTTAAAAGTAATATCACGTTTATTTTATATACATAACCTACTAAAAATAGTAGATTTGCGTTTTTCTCCTCACAGCAGGCTAGTCAGAGAGAATCTTGTGTCAAGACACTCCGTCATCGACTTTCCGCCCGTTGATTATATAATCAACATTATATAAACATTATATACCTAATCAATTGATATATATTTTTTCTTTGCTGATATGAGCAAAGAAAAAAAAATAAAATACCCTAAGGGAGAATCGAACCTACATCCAGTTTACAGTCACACATTGTCACTGCGTCACGACGGCCTCAACAGTTTATTTGAATACTAAATGCATGACGTTCAGGAGAAATATTGTAAATTTGTAATACGATATCACGTGTATTTTAAATGTAACCTACTTTTGTGTGGAAGTTTTTCTCTGTTGATGTAGTAGTAAATGTCAAAAAGAAATTAACAGTAGTTTATATATTTGCTCTCGTTTTTATAGTTAAATAAATTATACCTATGTTAAATGTATTTGAGTCGACAAATACTTCGTAAAATTCCGACTGGGACTTTTTTATTCGACATCCTCTCTATTAGGTATAACAACATTTTTAAACAAATATAAAACTTGATGCAATTTCGTACCATTAGGGTAAAACTTGGTAATACGCCCCACTTTTTTTTAATCTTCAATAAAACCCAAATAATCATAGATTTAATTATTTCTTTTATTCCTGGACGTTAATTGGTTCGTTAACAATAATTTTACAAAACCTTAATGTAATTGGAACGATGGTTAAAGATCTATTTCAATTTTTTTGCAGACATGGAGTGGGGCGTTTTATCAGGTACATGTTACCTAATACGCCTCGTTTTGTATTATAAAATGCCCCATGCAATTTAAAATGTCCTCATATATGTTCATACCTAAATTTTATCCAAAACGTGAAAAACACAATATATCAATAGTTTAATAACTTACAAATATAACACAAAGGTAAGGCAAGACTTAAAAGTCCTTAAAAACTCTAAATAAAAAAAAAAATCATTTGTAAGTAATTAATTCAAAGAAAAGTTATTGTTACAATAAAAAACATCAGTCTTCTAAATAAATGATCAACATAATAGTCTTTTCAATTAACTTTGACATAAACCAAATTAAAATCATCATAAAATAGTTGAATAGAATAAAATCAAATCTTGCTGCTTTTAACAGCTTCTCTCTCAGCTTTCTGCCCATAGTTGTTACACAACGTGGTACCCTGAACGTGTCAAACTTGAATCCAGTCTTCAGGAGACTTTGTTATGTAGTAATTTTCTGTACATTCAACGCTTTTATTTATGTCCATATCCGAACAGTTTTAAGGTGCTTCTCAAAGATGGAACTTTGAAGTGCTTTGAAGCTTCATTCTCTCCCATTTTTTTACTTCATACAGATCGCATTGGCTCCAAGAAGCTCGAAGAGTCTTGCGTTTATATTTAAGAGACATACTCTGTAATTAAAATACAATATAAATTGGTATCTATGTAATTTCGGTACGGGGGCATTTTAAAAAACATGCGGTGGGGCGTATTGCAAATTTTGCTTTTTAAAACGCCCTATCAAGAAAAAGGCCTCAATTTCAAAGTTATCACGTTTAACGAACATTTATAATAAAGTGTATTTATGTGTATTTTCAACAGTTAATATCAATTTAACTTAAATTTAATGAGTATTAAAATATAAAAAAAATTTTGCAACTTACCACAAATTGTAACTTCACTGAAACACTAAATTTATTAATATTTTTTAAGGGAGCGTAATAAACCACACGTGCACATTAGCTATGTTGTTTATCGACTTATGGCTACTCTCCGTGCAATACGTGTATCATCTAGCTTTATTAATGTGCCTGCTAGAGCTGTGGGGCGTTTTGTCAACTGTAAAACGCCCGTTTTACCTAGTTTTACCCTATAGTGGGCTCAAAATCATATTCACATAAATGCTTCATTTTCATATATTGTGCTGAATTACACTTCCGTTATCTTAAAATATTATTGTTCTTTTGAGTAGAAAGTGAAGTACAGAGTCACCAATCACTAAATTTACTCTGATAATGTATTATAGATACTATAAAATCTAGATGAAATTAACAAGAATAAAATATCTAAATATATTCTTTTACTTTAAGCTTTCTTCCGCAAATCTAGGTAGTCAGGGAGAAACTAGTGTCAAGACACTACGTTCTCCACTTGCCGCCCGAATTCAAGTCATTGAATGCCAGACATCAACTATTTATTCTGATCATTCTACCCATAGAAATAACCAAAAAGAAGAAGAGAGAGAGAAAAACTCATATAAAGAAGGGATCTGTACTAAAATCATCCCACCGAGAATCGAATACACAACCAATTGCAATCACATTCATATACTCCACTGTGCCACAATAACCTCAATTAACAAAAAATAAATAAAATATCTATATAAATACTTAAATACTTAAACATTTAAATAATATCCATAAGTATATATAGACAAAGATATTAAATGACCACGGAGCACTACATAAGCGAAGCGTGGGCGGTTAATAGAGAAATTACCTTACTATAAAATAAACATTTAGCTGTATATCTGAATTGATAGCAGGTACCACGTGCGAACATGTCCGTGTTGATTGTAATTTGTAGGCGCTAGTCATGTCCATGGGCGATTCTATGAATATATTTAAGACACAGGCATAAGTAAAATAGTACAAGCAAATTGAGACAATATTTCAGTATTGTGGACTATCATCACAATAATGAGTTAGTTGTTTAAGTTAGTAATGTACATACAATGCTTCTGATACTGTTGTTAATATGTAAAAGTTTCTTATAATCATTTTAAGAGGCCAGTGGCGCAGTGGCACATAACTATGACTAATTGTGGATTCGATTCCTGCTGGAGGAGTGGAAATATTTAATATTTCTATTTTCTTCGTTATGGTGCCGAGGCAAAGCGCGACGCGGTTTCAGGATTCGGCAGAAAATGGGGGCCAGAGTGTCTTAGCATTAGTATGCGAGATACAGTGTGATGCTAAAAAAAAGAATAAGTTATTTGTATAGTATATTACGCATTTTCCTTAAACTATTTAGATGTTTGTGACGCCAAATCATTCGTAGGTAATTTTTGTGGTTCAAAATGTATATGGTCATAAATATCAACATAATGATGGGTACTGACTTATAAATACAAGAAATAACGTTAAGAGATTTAGAGTGATGCCTCAGTTTACCTCCAACAATACAATGTTCATGATACTTAGTTCAGAAACCAGGGGTCTCACCAGAGCTCTTCTCTTCAAACTTGTGGTCACTGTTCACTTAACAATTGAAAAGAAAAATCTCATGCTCATAATATACCTATGTAATATACATTTTTGTAAAATTTTCGTTGAAATTGGTCCAACTGGCACAAAAAGACAGACAGACAGGCAAAAACTGTAAAAATGATATTTTGATATATGTACCATATATATATATACATACAAACATATACATTTAGTAAGAAGCGGTTATTTTAAATTTTACAAACAGACAAATTAATTTTATTTATTTGTATAGATACAAACGATACAAAATATTACTCTCTTATAGATAAAAGTATACGGCGCGAGGGCCTTACTTATATGAGGCTTAACCCAAATATTTTAATACTACAAATAACACAGCTCATTAGTTTTAATTAACTTAATTAAATGTGCATTGAGAGATAAAGTTTATCTTAAACACGTAGATAGAGTTATTTTTAAAAAGAATATGTTTTTTTAATTAAATGGAAGATAATCTTTTAATAATGTTGAATTAAAAAAACATAAAATGTCAATAAAAGACAATCGGTTTTACGATTACATATACTGTTTGTTAATTAGTATGTATTTATTAATAATATAATGATTGTATGTTTTAAGATTTTTTTCAAGTATATAATTGTAGTCGGAGAAAACAATTTGTTCTGCACTTTCCACTCGAAATGGACTTATTAAAACGGAAAATTAAAATAATTTCCTCAACTGAGAATCAAATCCACGACCATTCATATTTACAAACGCTGTCCCACTACACCATGATGGTCTTGCCTACTTCTTAGACATATTTTCAACATGTAAAGAAGAATTTTTGTAGAAATGTTATGTATAAAAGTTTTTAAAACAATTTATACAAATTAAATAATTTTAAACTGAAAAGTCAAGCAAATATTCAACAAAGTAGTACATCTTTGCTTAGAACAAATCGTCTTTTAGTATGAAAGGGGAATTCCTTTTATGATGTCTTAACAACTAAGCCACCGTAGACATATTTACTAGCCGTTTAAACTGGTAAGCGTTAAGGCGACAATCTTGTCGCTTATTACATTTGTTATAGGGCTTTGTAAGCTTTTTTAGTCTGTTAAGGAATTTTGTAACGGCATTCTTACTTGTGGATATAGCACAGTATTAACGCGTTATTGTCACTTACTTCTACGTAGGTTGTAACTAGTTCATTTCCTGTAAATATCTATGATCCATACTTATATAATAAATGCGAAAGTCTGTGTGTTTGTCTGTCACGCTTTCACGGCTAATCTACCAGTCCGATTTGGATGAAATTTAGAATGGAAGTAGTAAAAGTTAATGGGTCTAACATAGGCTACTTATTTTTTCAAAAATCAACCTCTAAAGGGTTGAAATAAGGGTTGAAAGTTTATATGAAAAATCTAAACCGCTTAACCGATTGTAATGAATTTTGGCATAAATATAGTTGATAATCCAAGCTTAAATATAGGCTACTTTATTTTTTAAAAAATCACCCCCGAGGGTTGCAATACAACGAAACAGTTATGTAGTTCACGCGGCGAAGCCGCGAGCGGGCCGCTAGTATGTAATAAAGCTTTTTTGAAAAAAAAAAAAGAGTTTTTGGAACTGGGTCTTTAAACTGTCAGAGAGGACCTGGTGTAAAGACATTCCGTCCTTCGCTTTTCGCTTTCGATCTCAAAGCCGCACTTTTCTTGTTATCAGAGCGAAAATTTAAAAATAGTACATAATCAGTTGGCTATTTCTCTGCTCCACTCTACTGAGCAGTAATCGAACCACAACCTTCACGTTTACATTTAAACGTTGTCCCACTGTGCAACGACGGCCCCAACGGATATTTAAGTTCTGTATAAGTAATAATATAATTAATATCATAATTATTAATATTATAAAAACAAGTTTGATAGATAATTATTCATATTTCAAAATATTAATGTGAATGCTATATAAAAGCGCCATCACATGTAGATCTGTCACGATAAAACGTTGTATAATAAATGGTAATTGATATTGAATTTTTTGCCTCAATAGTAATAAAGGGTATATAAATTCTTAACAGGTAATTATGTGTAAAATTGGAGGATGTATTATAGAAACTCGTCTTCATTGTAACACGACGAATGGCAGCTATAAAGCTCTACCAAATCATCTTATCGATAATGGCGGATCACGCCTACGTACGAATTAATTAACACGTGCGTAACGTTTTTAAGAAACAAGTTTATACTGATGTCAATGGTCGAAATGGAACGGAACTATAAACAATACATCGACATGTTTATTATAGTGGTTTAATGAAAAAGAATCTTCACGATTTTTTCCCATACCTATAGCAGGGAGAACCAAGTGTTAAGACACTCCGTTTTTTAGTTTCGGCCCGAAATCGAGATATTGTGTGTTAAATGGCGGAATTTAACGCCACGCTTTATCTTAGGTACCAGAGCGGGAAATAACAATAACTTAAATAAGTACAATTGGCCCGAGTGGGCATCGAACACACAACCAATCGCGTTTACAATAAAATAATGCTTCATTGAGTGCAATACCAGCTTAGTGATGCTAGCCTCATGAATGAACAGAAAGAAAGTTATGGCGAGACCTCGGTTTTTCTTTAATTCGGCGGAATTTAACACTGCGCACTGTCGTGTTCTGGTACTTCACCAGAACAGAGAAATGGTAATAAAAATCATTGCCCATCTTAGTCATTTGATTTGGACGCACGGTGTAAAGCACGCAAGGTGTGGCTGGCACTGTACCGCAGAACACATCTGACAAGTGCAGAGATGAATGAAACAACTTTACAGTTACACGTAAAAGATATCTGTGGGCATAATTTTTACAGTAAAATTTTACGATTCGCTTAAAATGACATCATTTGACATCGATAATTTTATACGTTCAGCCTTAATCGTGTTTTGTTGTATTTAGCTGAAACACGCAATTATAGTCTTTCGTACGAAGCTCTAAAAGTTATTTTCGCGTGTGGGTGTACAGATACTGGTCACTTTCTTCCGGCTTGTACCTACACTATAAACCGAAAACGAGATTATCTCGATTTAAAAAGGAACCTGATCCTCTTCATTTAACAGGTTAATGTGCCAGCTATATTGCTGACAAAACATTTAAATTTAACTCTTTTATTCACACATGTAATTGAAACATATTAAATACAAAATTAATTTTATAATTATACAAATAATATAACAAGCAAAAAATATAAAAAAATACAATAATATTACTCTTATTTTAACTAGAACATTGGAAACACAATCTGTCCAAGCTTATATTGAGGTCGTAAAGGCAGCTAACTTTATGAATGAACCGAGTTGACCACACCAGTCGTTCATACGGCACACACGCGCGTTTCACTTATATGTGCGAGTTGATTTTTTTGTGAATGGCCATATCCGGTCCACGGTATCGGCTACAGGTTTTCTTATCACCTCTCGAGTACTGTCTAAACATAAGATATAAAAATGGTGTTTTATTACTTTTTACAATTCCTCCATCCATGAATATCGATGAGATGCCTCAAATAATAGGGATTTTGAGTAGGTAGGTATGTGGATATAAGCGTAGGTGTCAATGTGTCCCGTACGTTTCTGGATACCAATTTAAGGACTGAATTTGATATTTACATCACAAAACATGTTGGTTTTTATTTTCTACATATGTTAATTTTGTTTATTTACAATCTAAGAACTTCCTTTTCATATAAAAAAGGGCTTATAGTTTCTTTTAATTTGATTTATAAAACAAAGTAAGCCTAACGGAATATGTGTGAAGAAGGCAAATAAAAACAAATGTATATTTATTTAATTATTATTTAAAAAAATACAGATAGTAATATGATCTTTTGTTTTCGCGATTATTACACATTTTGAAATGAAACTATTTTTAACCGGATTAATCGCGTATATTATTGGTATTCGAAAATACATTTTTAGAAACCCGACGTTTCGAACACTTTACAGTAGTCCGTGGTCACAGGTAGACTGATATTAACCGTAAACCGTAACTAAAACAAAAAATAATAAATCCATGCATTGTTAAATGAAAATTTGATTAGAAATCACAAAAAGACCAGGGTGCAAAATATATTCAGCAATCATCCAGAATACCGTTGCAGTGAAACATAAATTTGGCTTTAGCACCAAGAACAGACAGCAAATCGAAACAAAAAGCTGCTACCCTTGCTAAACGAAGTCCTAACCTGGGCTGGGGCAAAACAGGGACTTGCCTTATCAAAATTTAAATTCGTAAAAAAGCGAGGGCCGTCTCATTTCAATAACCGTTATTCGGTTCCCCTCAGGCCTCAGTGATTGATGGCGGCGATGAAACAATGCCCACTCTCCAGACTAACCAAAACGCGAATCTTAATAAACGCTTTATTTTATTTGTGATCACATAACGAGACGTAAATAAATAGCAACATCGCCTTAGACTGGATTAACTGCAGCTGCTGAATCTGGTATTAAAATAAACTTTGTACGACTAAAAAGTTGATAGCAGCGTAGATTATATCAGTGCTTTTTTTCCAATGTCACATAAATACATAAATTCAATAAGTGATAGATTTAAAAAAGGGCTCCTTTTTTCCTGTATAGCAGAGAGAACATAATGTTCTCTGTATTGTGTAGTAGTAAGACATTCCGTTCTCCATTTTCCAAGAGGATTTTCTAGGTGTAATATATAAGTTTTCTAGGCGTAATATATAAAAAAATGCATGAATTATTTCCATTTTCACTATTAACACGCAAAATTGATAGCATATTTTTAAATTACAGTATCACAACATTATTCATTAAGTCGTCATGTGTTGCTGACGTACTGATAGCCACTTGGGCGCTGATACGCATTCTGTTATTAAATCATACGTATACCTTATAATATTCTTAGGATGTGTCGTTAGCTTTCCAAAGGTATGTAAACGCATCACTTACAGGGCGAATTACAGCTATTTTGCTGTTCAATTGCTATTAAACGGTTTTAAAAAAAATCTACCTGCAGTAGTATCTCATGCGTGTAATTTCGCGTATCACATTATCGTTGAAGTGAGTCGAAACAGATTATGGGTATATTTTATTGAAACGTTTTTATTTTAATAAACTTGAATTAATTATAATGTTTATAAAAGAAAGCTATGTTTTGTATACTTAATTTTAGTAGCTTTATTTTGTTTTCTGCTATTTCTTTGATCATTGCGCTTAGATGTTTAAGCTTTACGCTTTTATCCGTTTAGCAAAGTAGCCAGAGAGAATCTGGTGTTAACATAATAGGCTTTTCACTTTACACACAGCGTCGCGCTTCTTTATAGTCACTAAAGCTGAGAAATGAAAATAATTACGTTATGATCATTACACCAAGTGGGAATCGAACCTGCAACGTTTACAATCAGAGATTGCCACATTGCGCCACAATGGTCTCAATGATTATAATGTATTTTTAATAAAACTATCTGTATCTGTTTTTTGATTATAATAGAACTTTGTAACCGTAGTTTTCGATCACAGTAGGTATAATAATCAGTGGTCACCTTCAAAAAAGAAACTTTTTAACCAAAATATACCAACACGATGCCTATGTCCAAAAAAACAACTTTTTTTTTGAATTTGTAAATAATTGTGTTAACATATTCAAAGTGGAACTACTGGGGATTTTCCAACATTCCTATGCAAGCTGGAGACAATTAAGATACACAAATCTTTGATGATTTTTATTAATTCAAATATCTTGATTTGAATACAAATGGGACTACACAGCTATTGATTTTTGTCATTTTCATATATTAGGCATACTTTTACAATTTTACATACGTTTTTATGTACCTATTCACTAAAATTAATCAAGAAGTTATCAATTAGATTACCGCTCTCTTTAAATAATGGGATAGTTTACTTGCAAATTATGTTACACAAGAATCAAATGTTAACAAACTGTTAAATGCTTTAAAAATAGTATATAAACATGTAAAATTTAACCTCATTTTTCAAGTATTTTTGGTACTTCTTAATAGATGAGTCTATTAGACTACTTTATAAAAACTTAAAAATAAATTAATAACGTAAAATAATACATTAAAATTATGTACACTTAATATATAACGTTAATTCATTGCGCTTTTACTATATGACAATGGCTAAGAATGAAATTTTTATAAAGATAAGCCGGCGTTTCAAAGTACACTTAAAATTTTGTGTATTTGAAGGCACTATATGTACACCTATTATATATAAAAATCTAGTCATTTTTAATTAGTATTATAGTAGTCCTAACTTATTAGTACTTTTTAGATTTTACGCCTGGTAAATATTTGGCGGCACTATATGTACGCCTATTATATATATATAAAAATCTAGTCATTTTTAATTAGTATTACAGTAGTCCGAACTTTTTAGTACTTTTTAGATTTTACGCCTGGTACATTTTTTGTTACTATGAACGGGATTTGAACTGTTACCCAAAAAATTAAGTTCGCCTTATGTTAAACATGCTACAATGACTTAAATTTTTCCTTCAATTTCTCACACACAATATTTCCATCAAATCAAAATATATCATCAAAACATATTACTGACGTGTATTATATTTATTAATGTTTTATATTCGCCATAATTGGCAATAAACTATAGAATATAGATAAATAGTCTTAACTAATGAAGAAAATGATTAGCATGATAATAGCAAGATCACTTTAAACATAAATTAGTAGTAAAAATTTAATTTAAACCTTATTTAATTAAGAATAAGGTTGCTTTTGATATGTAAGTTTGTAACATAGCTCTCTTGTCCACAGCATTAATGATGAGCGTGGCAATTAAAATTTTTATGTTAATGTCTTGACAATTTTTCGTTATACTCAGTATGGGACCGGTCGAACATGATTTTTGTTATTTCGTCTACAATTAATTAACGAAGACAATGTAACGTAGATGATTTCTATTTTTGTACTTCGTTAAGTTATTTCTTTGTGGAAATACCAATTTAGTATTTAATATTAAACTGAATAGAGTAGAGTATCTGACGGGAAGTTGTGTAATGCCATCTTCAATTTTATACAAAGATAAATAAGCAGGCTTAAATATTTCTCGCATACCAGAGTAGTCAGAAAGACAAACGTAGTTTCAATACACTCTGTTCTCCACTTTTCACTTGAATTAAAGGCATTTTCTGTTAAGCGGTGGAACTCAACGCCATCCATACAAAAATTAAAAAAGTTAAGATAAGTAGCTTCACGCCGTATCCCGCACACAGCTGGGTAGGCAGAGGAAACCTAGTGTTAAGACACTCCGGAAATGGAAATATTAAACACTTCCACTTCTCGAGTGGGAATCAAACCCACAACCAGTCGTTTACACGTTCGTGCCACTGCGCCACGACTGGCCCCAAGCCATTTGGCATACAAAGACGCAGACTTAATTCTTGATCAAACCCATTACAATCTACACAAATAAATAATTATTATGAATGAAACAAAAATGATAATTATTCGAGCTATATTTTATATAAGTGAATTATGATAAAATATAGCTCGAAAGCCAATCATTGTATCTCAAATTGAGGCTCGCAGTTATTACAGTAATAACTTGGGTTAATACAAACAAACGAAAATTATGTATAAAGGTAATTAAAGAAAGGGGTTCCATTTGATAATGGGCCGATAATTTGGTCTGAGAGCAATTTTCTACTATTACAAACATAAGTATTTGATTACGTTTAGATGCGGAACGTTGTGATAGATTGCTATAATTTTGATACACTTACACGCTAACTGGTGTAATTAAAAGTATATTATACGTATGCGTTTTTTTTGGTTGTTTTCGTTAAATAATGGAGAAATTATTTAAGATTTTTTGTTGAAGTTCATTTTGTAAGGGTCTAGATTATCGTTATTATAAATATTGTTATATTCATATTAGTTTTCTAATTAAATTAACAATAGAATACATTAATTAACAATACAATTACAATATCAAAGGAAAAGATAATTAACAAAAAAAAACGAAAATCATTGTCTAAACAAAAAAAAACCGACACGAAACAATAAAAAAATTCACGCTGAAATTCAATATCACACTGAAAAAGCGTAAAAAAATAAATACAATTAATTCATTATTCCATCAAACAATTAAGGCACGGGCGGAGGCGTTCGAACAAAGGGCTGTTGGTGAAAATTTCATTTGGCCTCAATTAGGTCGTTTCAAAATTGAATTTTCTGACAATTATCCGCATCCGGATACGGGACGTTTCACAAATCCCAGACAAGGACGCCAGTTGAGAGGGAAAGAGGGAGGAACAGAGGCTCCAGCAACAGGTGGCCTTTAGAGTAATTAAAAGCGGTTTTAATTAGTAGGGGAAGTTGATTATTAGCGTATCTCGCCGAGTTTAACGCTTCTCAGTGGAATGTAAACCACTTTGAAAGTGGGGAGTGGAATTGTTCTCTCGTTTGTTTTGAGGGTTGCCTTTGATATTATATCTTTTGACATTGTTTTTGTGATATGGTAATAATTGATTGTAGTGTTATCTAGCATATATTATTTATTTTTGATTGGCAAAAATTGTATTTCATATAAGTAGTTATCTTAACATGTTATAAATATTATACTATATATTTACTACGCAATTGAAGCTATTTTAAGTGTTTTAAAAGTATTTTAGGTGTATTTTGTATACACTTATTAACGAAAGAATTAAAAGAAATAATAAATATTTTCATCTTCACGCTTTTTCCTCCATAGCAGACAGAGAATCCGTAACCTCTACGCACTCAGCTCTCCACTTTCCGCCAGAAATCACGACATTGCGTGTTAAGTGATCTAACTTACCTATTTCCAAACAAATAAACATGTTCAAATCATCCCTCATAAGAATATTTCCTTATAAACCATTGGATAAACCGCACAAAAAGATTGCGAGGATCTCGAGAAAAAAATATATAAAAACGAACCTACGCGTAGATTATGACATCCTTCCCTAAATACCACCACTCTACGTCTGAATGCTTATTCGATACTTAGCTTTTCTTGAAATGTCTGCATTTCCTTATCAAAGGCCTCGTGGGAGAGGGGTAGTTTTTAAAGGAAGGGGGCGAAGGAGGCAGCGTGCGTGTGTGTCGACTCATCTATATGTGTTAATGCGTTTTCTTTTTATCAATTTTTGGGGTGAATATATTGTGAGAATGGCAGGAATTGTATGTAAAGTTTTTTTTTTGAGTGAGTTTTATTTAAGTTTCTTTATTCGTTGGTAAAATATTGTAACGTTGAATTGTAATATAAAAGTATCCTTAACCGATTGAGAGGAAATTTTATATACACATTTAGTTGGGATAGTAATATATAGTTAGATGCATGTCATTTCAAATCTACCATAGCAAAACACCCAAATTGACAGAACAGTTATTTTTAAAATGTATATAAAATAAAAGAGATTACTGAGAATAATAAGAAACGAGAATGATTAGGCTTAGGCAGTGTATAAATAAAAAAATGTTCTTAAAACATGATCAAAATTTCTTAAGCAAAATAACCATTACCTAAATATTATCTAATTCGTTCAAATTATTTACTACTAACTATTATATAACTCATTGTTCAAAAAATATACACTACTAATAACTAAAACAAAACGAATAAATCGACGAATATAATCAATTTCCTTAATAACAACCAAAAAACACAACAAATATACAAAAAAAAACACATTTTTTATACTTTTAAAGTAAATTACAAAATAACGGTCACCCTATCAAAAGTATTCGCCTCACACGATCGAAGCTTGCATATTATTTGGCCCCACACACCCCCTACGAGTGTGTGCGTCAATCGCTATTCACGATTTTCGCATAGATGGTGTTGGTATTGATTTCGTATTGTCGTTAGCTTGCGACATGTAAAAAGAAAAGAGGTCTTAGGTAGACTGTACACGATTGTGACATGTCATTTGAATATTTGAAATATGTAATGGAACGGAGTGTCTTGACTCTAGGTTCTCTCTGACAACTCTATTATTAAAAGCGCGAAGCTTATCTAATATAGCAAGTCATATTTTTTTTTCAACATATTTTAAGCAAAAATCATGGTTTTTATACTGTAGAAACAGATATGTTTGGTAAGATGTTCGTGAATGTTATAGTTAACAATCTGAACTGAACGCAGTGATTGTGATTTTAAATACAATTGAAAAAATATTTAAAGGATAAGAAGGAAAGGAAAGAAGAGGATATTTTTCTGATTTGATTACAGAAATACTTTGAGTTTAAACCATTTAACACGTAATGGCCTACCTAATTTTAAAATGGAAGAATGTAGGAAAAATTAAAAAAGTTTGTTATTTTAGCACTCATCTCCCGCACATAATGAGGTAATAATTTTTAATCTTAAATCCATCATCAAGACAATCTCCTGACCACTTTTCGCCCAATAATATAACAATCTCTACATTAGTCCTTGATTGGTGGAACCAAACGTCAGACTTTGTCACGCCACGACGAAAAATTGAAACAATTTAAATATAATCATTCCACTGAGTGGATATCGAACCCACATATCACCTTACAGTCAATGTCCTCCAAAAAACATATATATAAAAAAAAACAACTGTCCGTATATGTTATCCTATATATGCATATTAGATAGGCTATATCAAAACGGGTTACGGTGTGCACTCTCCCTAAAAAGAAAAGGGTCTCAAACACGAGCGCCATTAGAAAAATGTCGCGATAAGGATGTTCAATCATTTTGCTACCAATAAGGGGCGCTATCGATTTTGTGAAAATGTCACCCAAACGATATCGAATTTCGCAATTGCGAACCACCCTTTCTATACTTTACTATTTTTTTAAAATTATATGTTTTATATTAACATAATATTTATGTATATATATGTATGTATTATTATATATATTTTCTTACAAGTTTATATAGAAGTAAAAGGAAGGAAGTATACTTTTTTAATATAAAAACTTGTTTTATCATTTTACAAGTGTAGAATTAATAGTAGCTGAATATAATTTATGTTATTAATATTATTATACACTACAATAATTATGTTGTTGGAGAGAACTCAGTGACGAGATACTCCAATCTCTGTTTTTCATCAGAAACCAAGACATTACATTTTGAATGATGGAACGCCGCACTTTGTCTTCTTACTAGAGCGGAGCAATAGCAATAATTTAAATATTACAGTATATAATTCTTAATGTAAACGTCTTTTTAAAAACTTTTACAGAATATTACTCTCTAATGATATGCATATTATTCTTCTGATTTCAACCACTAAGTTATTAAAATTTAAAATTTATGTGTAAATTAATAAACCCATTTTTTGTTACAGGTAAATCTAACCAAAATACAAATAAAAACAAGAGCTCAGGCCGTCTCGGTAAGAATATATAAGTGTTAGCTATAACGATACTCCTATAATGTTACGATTCTCTCGTAAAATAACGTATAAAAGTAACTTGTCTATTCAATAATAGATGGCAGCACGTGTGGCATAAGAGGTTCGCGTCCAAGTCCACACACGCCATGTGTGTGATTTTCTAAGTTTTCCTTTTGTTCGCGATGGTTCATTACTCGACTGTTAATAGTTTCGTAATTATCATGTAGGGGGCGGTAACTGGGTTCTTTAGATAAGTATAGGAAAAAGTTTACTTTAGACTGGTTTATTAGTGCAAAGTTTTAGTTCAGTACATATGTTAATAGTAGTTATTGGTAGAGTAAAGAAAATAAGTGTATATATAGTAACATCTTTTATTATCGTAATGTTTACATTTTAAAATAAGACTATTTTACCCAGATTAATCGCGTAGGTATGATTGATATTTGAAAATGCATTTTAGAAATTAAAAAAATACATTTCGAGCATATTATGTCCGTGGTCAAAAGTACTTATCTAACTATTTTATTTCATAATCAATATAAATGTACATATTTTTTTGTTTATTTTCCCATTTAAGTAAGTAGGTAGTCAGAACCAACATAAGTAAAACAATTCCCCCCTAACAGCATTGCACTACGGTAGCGTGATGGCTATCATAAAAATATACGTTGAATTATAACGTTTACAAAACCATTTGTCAATTTTTAATATCGATTTAAAATTTCTATATTTAAGTAAGTAGTAGTAAGTGATATTCAGTTAGGCAATATGACTGTTGATGTGATTGGTTGTGGGTTCAATTTCCACATTTTATTATATTTCAATTGTTTTATACTTTCCGCTTTAGTGAAACTAAACTCGGCGTTGAGTTTCGTCATTTAGCATAACATGCCTCCTTTTTGGGCGGTCGAGTGTCTTGACAATAGGATCTCTCTACTTACTTCGTTATGCGGGAAAAAATGTGAAGATATCAATCAATCTACTGTCCATATTTTATTTAAACATTTGTTAAATTTTCTTATTTCTTGACTATATTAAAAATATGAATACTATATCATTCTAATTTAACATTTACTTTGAGTTTAACTATCCTAAGCTTAATCAATAATGCTATCTGTCGACATTACCTACAAAAAATAGTTTTAAAGTATCCTTACTACATAATAAGTATTTACTTAATGCTTTTACAATCTACCTACTTACTACACGACACATACTATCGTGTAGTATTGACGATGCCGTACGCCATACGTCGTTGTTTAGAGCGTAAAGTCACGGTTACATCACTCGGTACAGTTTACGATACGCCAAGGTCAGGGGTTGGTAGGGTCAACGCTCGCACCGCTTTGTTGAATAGGCAGGTCAGCTCGCGCAAATATTTTCCAATTTTGATATTACTATTTATGATAATTCGATTGAATTACCGAAATGTGGTAAAAAGAGTTAATTTTAACGTGATTATGACACTGTAGCGCAATGAATGTGTAACTGTATTCACAATAGTCGTGCTTTTGATTACCAGTTTCATATTGCTATTTACCATTATACGATTAAATAACAAAAATGTGGTAAAACAGTTACTTTTAACATAATTAGGACATTGTAGTTCGATTGGACTAAATGAGTCGATAGTTGTGCCTTCGATTCCTACTACCCTTAGTAAATTAAAAATATTATAAAATTAAGGCCATCGTGGCGCAGTGGGACAGCTTGTAATGTAATCGAGATTGGTTGTGATTCGATTTCTACTCGAGGGAATGACCATAAGTTAATTATTTTCATTGTCAAGCAAAAAATTCAAAGACAGAGGCCGCCGATTAACGCCGCGCTTTGACTCGACACCAAAGCGAGGAAAATGGAAACATAATTTCGACTCCTCGAGTGGGAATCGAACCCACAACCAGTCGTTTACGTTACGCTTGTGCCACTGCGCCACGACTGGCTAATTTTATGAAGGTATAATATATCTTTTGTCAAATAACAACGATGGGTTTTCTCTGACTACTTTGCTATGTGAGTGCGTGAAGAAAAAAATATTATCAATTTACCGATTTCATTTTCCATCTACCTATGTATTATTGGAAATTATATTTCCATTTTCTTCGCTCTGGTGTCGAGGTAAAGCGCGGCGTTAAGTTCCGCCACTTAACACGCAAGCCTCCGAATTCGGCGGAAAGTGGGGAACGGAGTGTCTTAACACTAGGTTCCCTCTGCCTACCCTGCTGTGTGCGGGATATAGCGTGAAGCTATTTATTTATTATTTATTTATCTACCTATGTTATTGGATGCGGAAGATATATTAACAAAGTAATATTAATTTAAAATAAATATTTAATTATTTATGTATTAACAAGACAAGACTAACACAACTAGTGTGAATACCACAAATATCTACCTACTTTAATTATATTCAATGAATTTAACTGTTTACGGTAGGGCTTTTACAATGTAAAAAGGATTTTACATAGATATATGGCTAGAGGTCACATACGGTTACTCTTATATCTTAGTTAAAAAAATAATTACTACTGTTACATTATTTATATAAAGTGTTATAAAAAATTAAAATAATCATGGTTTTAAGACTTCACCCTTATACGTCAAAGCACAGACGCGCCGTATAGATAATAAGGAATAATAATTTTCTACTGGGCCAGTCGTGGCGCAGTGGCACTGTAAACGTGTGACGTGTGACAGTAAACGACTGGTTGTGGGTTCGATTACCACGCGAGGGTGGAAATATTTAATACCTCCATTTCTTCGCTCTGGTATCAGAGGTTTTTACCTCGCTAAAAAAAAATTCTAATAAATATGAATATTAAGTAACAGTTCAGGAAAATATAATTATAAATATCGATAGGCAATCGTAGCTCAGTGAGATTGTAAAATTGAGATAGTTATAGATTCAATCGTCACTTGCGGTTAAAATCTACTTGAAATTATTATATTTCAGTTATTGCCATTTTCCTGCTCTAGTATGACAAAGCACGGCATTCAATTCCGCCATCTAACCCACAATATCTCAAATCAGGCGGAAAGTAGAGATTGGACTGTCTTTACTCTAGGATCTCTCTTCCGATCGTACTGTGCGGAACAAACCGAGAAGTTAAAAAATACAAACATTTCCACTGTCAACGTATATTAAACAAAATTATTAATAATTATACAATTTAATTACTTTAATTCAATTAAAAAAAAGATAGGGCTATAATATTGCATCTCGATAGATAGAAAGCTCACCTCACAATTCGATTTCTTAATGCAGTTGTCACTATGTAGGTTGCTTAGAGCAACCATATAAATGCCGGATCGAACATTTTTAGTCTAACATCGATCTTATCTGTATGTTTCTCACATATACTTTGTTTTGGAATATAATTAAACTTTATGTGTATCTAAGATAAGCTATTTGAACTTTTCAATGAAAAATATTCTGTCAATCTTAAATTGGAGCAAGTTAAAACGTCATATAAAAAAGATATCGGCGCGTGTACTACATTAGGGTCAAATTATATATCAAATGTTATAGTGATTAACAAATTGGAATGTAAGCTGTATAACGTAATATTCAAAAATCAGAAAAAAAAACAAATTTAGAAGATATGTATTCAGGGGCCAGTCGTAGTGGAACATACGTGTAAACGACTGGTTGTGGGTTCGATTCCCATTCGAGGAGTGGAAATATTTAATATTTCCTTTTTCTTCCCTCTGGTATCGAGGCAAAGCGCGGCGTTGTGTTCCGCCACTTAAGACACAATGCCTCCAGAATTCTGCGAAAAGTGGGGAACGGAGTGTCTTAACACTAGGTTCCCTCTCCCTACCCTGCTGTGTGAGGGATATTGTGTGACAATAAAAAAAAAAGATAGGCATGTAAGCTAAAATTCTAAAATCATAAAAAAAATGGAGAAAAATATGTAATGATTATAGGTATGTAATGTCCATTTGGACAAAGGAAATTATTTATATTTATGATGTGGTCTTAATATTTTCCCAGTTTCCTTACAAAGTAATAATAAACTGGACAACTCACGGTGTTAAATTACGCCGCCAAAGAACATGTCTAACAAGTCACTGATACGTACGCGGAAATAAAGAAAAGTGAACAGTCGTCAACCTATCTTTCATAAGCGTAAAATATTAGTTCAACTATTTTTATTTTCCTATATCTTTAGCTTTAAAGGGTAAAAAGATAAACATATAAGTTAAATTTATTGTTTAAAGTGAGACATTAGAACTTAATTTTATTACGAGATAAAGTAATTCACTATTGTTATTACAATTTAAGATAAGAATTAGTATTTCAGGCTTTTATGATATTGTGTACTTCAAAAATCCTTTAAGATCTATAAATTCTAAGACCATTTTAACCCGATTTTTGCTTTTATAATAATACAAATTCATAATATTTTTTCAATATCTTATATGGAGACAAAAGTAACGCGCTCTTCATTGTAAATAATTAAGTTAAGCGATTTTTTTTTTTTTTAGCTTCACGCTGTATGCACACAACAGGGTAGACGGAGGGAACCTAGTATTAAGACACTTCGTTCCCCACTTTTAGCCGAATTTTGGAGGTATTGCGTGTTAAGTGGCAGAGCGAAGAAAATGGAAATATTAAATATTTCCACTCGTCGAGTGTGAATCGAATCCACAACCAGTCGTTTACAGTCACACGTTTATCCACGGCGCCACGACTGGCCCCGATATACTGAATTTGTTATATTTTTTCAAAGCCTTTTATGGAGACATAAAAATAACACGCTCTTAATTATAAATAATTAAGTTAAGCGAAATAAGGTCAATATACTAAACTAAATTACGAGTAATCTAGAAAATCTAGAATAAGTATGACATGAAGCACAGAAAGGCCTACTATAATTAATACGTTTCGTTCACTGATAAATTATATATGATGTGATTGCGTGTATTTCATTAATATTGCGAGCATTATCATAGACTTATATGGAATTATTTATGTGTTTTATATAACTTAGATATAAATAATTTTTCTTATGACATTTACAATATAGTAGCTACCTACATACTTAAATGAATCGATCAGTTGACAGTATACGGTATGTCCAATAACTGGTCACGAGTAGCGATATGTTTGTAAAGACTAAGTTAGCTAGATATATTCCCTTAGCATTATAGTATAAAGTATAAGATTATATATCTTTAGTTAAATTTTATGACATTTGTTCGGCTTTACCGCAAAGCAAGGTCAGGGAAGACCTAGTGTTAAGACACTCCGCTCTCCGCTTTCCGCCCGAAATCGATGCGTTGCCTTTTGAGTGGTGGAAACCAACACCGCACTTTGTCTTAAACACTAGAGCGCAAAAAAAATATAATCAATTCTACATGTTACCCACTAACATTAGAGTTTTGTATAGGTAGGTAAGTACGTACCTACATATTTCATGTACGTAAATATATCACATAATATTTTAGGAGTTGGAACAGAGTGTCTTAACACTAGGTTCCCTCTGCCTACCCTGCTGTGTGCGGGATACAGCGTGAAGCTAAAAAAATATTTTAGGATTTAGGATTTGAACTCGTTACTATCTTATTACACGATTAACTCCGGACACGGTTACACTACAATAGAGTCTACCTTCACAAAATGTGATTGTTGTTAATCTTACCATTATTAAGCAATTTCATTTCAATTTTATATTTTAAATAATTATCTTTATATTTTTTTTTATGATATTATTAACTATTATTGGTATTAGTCATTTTCTCAGTTAATCTAGACTTATAAGATCTTCAGTTAATTCTAAATAAATATGAATCAATTGAATACAAATGTTTACTTATATCACATATTAAAGTGCCATTGACTTCAGCCACAATAGGTCATCAATCTACGTATAAAAAGTACTTTACTATAAAATTCTTATCACGCGTGCTTATTTTGGTAAAAATTGAGCGTAACGAGTAGTAGCGTACGTTTGGTTAAGTTTAAACCAAAACATCATTTATATTCTAAACCATTATCTATATGAATTTACGAAATTTATGTTATTATTTGTATCGTATTTAAAGTCCTTTTTGTATTATTTTTTATATTTTTATTTTATTTCATATGGCAGCTTTTTCTCGTAGTAGGTAGTAAGAGAGAATCTAATTCATACATTCCGTTCTCTACTTTGCGTTTGAAATTGAGACATTGTGGGTTGAGTAGCAGAGCTTAACGCCACGCTTTGTCTTATTAGAGGAAAGAAATACATAATTTAAATATAATCATTCTTCTGAGTGGAAATCGAACTCACAACCAATCACGTTTACAGTCTCCTTTTATTTTATGTGTTATTTGTTTGATTTATATAACATTATTATGTATCTCTATAAAAATATATATTAAAAAAAATAAAACAGGTGTTATATACACATAAATATCTCTATATGGGCACAAGACTTAATAATTTACATCACACGTATGTGAACCTGTAACCCTAAAACACATCACAGAATATAACCATAAATTTTGAAATATAAATCAACAGGCAAAACATAAAGCGTGTAGTATATTTTTTCCCACCTTTTCAACAGAAGCCTATCCAAACAATGACACTTGCTAACAGATGGCGCTAGCGGTCTAGTTTTTGCACGCAGTGGGTGGGCCATCGCATTTATTTATTTATCGCCACCTGATGTACCTACTATGTAGTTTTTTTATCATATGCTAATACAGTTATGCAAGTATAATTTCACGGTTGAAGCTTTGAAGCTCGACAAGAGTGTCAAGTCCGTTGAAATTTTGAAAGCCATCATCGGCATTGTTGCATTTTTTGTTTAAAGTTTCTTGAATTACTTTATAACATTGTATATACTCTGTTTTTCGTATTTTCTTTTTAATATTATTATGGTTATAAGATTTTTTTTCTAAATTTACTTATTCGTATACTTCAATTGTATGAACTTTGGTCTGACCGTTTATTACACTATAAAGTTTTGCACGTTATCAATTTCAAAGACTTTTCATGGGTGTGAAATTAGAGATATCAAAAGCTGACAGCTAATTCTTATGTACTTAAAAAAAATTGTAAAGTGAATTAAATGAAAATGATAAATTAAATTTCTTGTCACTAAGTTCCTTTTCTCTTGCTGCTGCATATTACTGTTATGCGGGAAGAAGTGTAAAACTGAACAAAAAAAGTAATGCGACTTAATTATTTTATTTTAACACTTAATATTGATATATTAATGGCGAAATAAATATAATTTAAAAAATAATTTATTACTCTTAAACGAATTCGCACCTGTCGCCACGCCCAGCACACCTACATACTTCCAAGTTAGTATACGAGCAATTAAACGGCAATTAAATAAATATATCTATATTTGTACTCTAAAGTTAAGTAATAAATTTTTGAACAGCATCGTCGTAGAGGTGCTACTTTTTTAATATTAATATAAATAACTATAGGTAGAGGGATAGCAGTTTAAATAAAAGTGATTGACATTGAGGATGTTGTGGCCTAGAAGTTGTGGATGTGGGTTCGATTCTCACTCGGGGGAAAGATTATATTTTTTTCCATTTCTACGTCTTGTTAAGATAAAGCAAAGCGTTGAGCAACAGTATTACTACACAATGAATACAATACCTACATAATGTATCGAATTTGGGCGAAAAGTTGAGAAAGGAGTGTAGTTTTTGACTAATTTCTTATATTGCTATCCATGGAAAAAGCGCGAAGCTGTTTTTACGTATTTTTTGTCAGCTTCACGCTGTATCCTGCACACAGCAGGGTAGGCAGAGGGAACTTAGTGTTAAGACACTCCGTTTCCCACTTTCCACCGAATTCGGAGGCATTGTTTGTTAAGTGGCGGAACTTAACGCTGCGCTTTGCCTCGACACCAGAGCGAAGAAAATGGAAATACTAAATATTTCCTTCGAGTTGGAATCGAACCCACAACCAGTCGCTTTACAGTCACACTTTGTGCCCGCGCCACGACTGGCCCAAATTTATGTAGGTATATCACTGGTAAGATCAAAGAACTTAGTGCTACTTCTTTCTCTCCTCCAGTTTCCGTTTCCTTTAAGACGACACCTAATATGAAACGAAAGCTTGAAGTTTCATATTTGTATGAATGTTTTAATTCAATCTATAGTGTTTTTACTGTTTTATAATACTTTATAATATTCTCTGGTATGACAATAAATCACGACAAATTACTATTTTCCCGCTTTAACCGGTATTGTATTGTATAAAAATGTCTTGTTACGTACAAGTATTTGATCTCACAATTATCTCAATTAATATATACTAGGTACTACTAGTTAGCAGTCGCGTCATAGTGTAAAAAACGCTTTACCTTAGCAACTTGTAGGTCACTTTATACAAAAGTGTATATATAAAATTTAATTACTTTAAAGCACATAGTTGTATTTATAATATTTATTTCATTAATTTAAAATATTTTTTTATGCAATGCTATGAAAAATATTAGTTTTCTGCATTTCACCAAAAGCTTATTATACTCGATTCGAAAGTATTTTTTAAATAAGAAAAGGATATAAATCCTATTGACAGAAGATTTATTTTTAAATAATATATTATATTAGTATAATGAATTTATCTTAAATAAAAGATGTGTATTTCTGCCTATTCTTTAAAGAATAATATAAAAGCAATAGCATTAGCATGGTAGCGTGTTATGGTTACTAATAAATATATGGGCATCACTTGAAGTGAGATATTTACTATGATATATTTACTATAAATATAAATAAATAGCCTTTCATCCAACTATCATTATTATCATCATCATGAGGCCATCGTGACGCATTGGGATATCGTCTGATTGTAAACACAATTAGGTGACGGTTCGATTCCCGCTTATGGTAATGATTATATTTAAAATATTTTCATTTCTTTGGTCTGAAAGCAGACAAAGCGCGGCGTTCAGCTCTATTACTCGACACCTAATATCATACGAAAGCTTGAAGTTTCTTCTTTGTATGAATAGGAATGTGACTAAAATATACTATATGCTGTAACTATAATATATAATATATGCTGTAACTGTACTCTAAATTAGACGGTTAAATCTGTAGATCGGTCAGTAGTTAAAACAATGTTAAGAACATGAATTCTTTTAAATTCTTCAAAATATTCAATTTTAATAAGAATTTCGTAGAGTTTTTTAACTAATATTAATCTATCAGCTTATGGTTATAGGAACTCTACATCCCAAGGAAATTTTCGCTTTACCAATAAATTTTACTTTATATCTATCACATATATGTAGATATCTGTATAAATTATATAGACGTAAACGAACTTTTTAAAAATAATCTTTTAAAAAATACATAAAACTAAACATGTGTTTTATTTCTATGTGTTTCTAACGGCTTGAGAAATAGTAATAGCTTAAAACACGATAAAATGAAATAACTGAATAGAGTGTTAAGTTTATTATTATTTTTTGAACATGTCCAGTCTTAGTACCTATATACAATAATAGCATAATAAAAAATCATTTATGGAATTTAATCTTTTATATCTTTTATGCTTTATGTAAATAAATCTTTTATACAAATATATATTTATGGAAACTAAATTACAAGTAACTAATCACTTTTTATTAACTTAGTCAAAAAAAACATGTGTGTTTGATTCTAGAATTATTTGATTTTACTATTATATTTAAGTTGTAAACACAAAAATTGACGTAAATACCAAATGGTGATTTTAAAATGATCAATTAATTTAATAAATAAAATAGACAAGTGCTAAATATAGTTCCTTTTCCGAAACAATTATAAATTTATTATAGTGTAGTGACAACAACTAATTGCTCGCAATGGGTGGGCTTGTGGGATCGATTTTCACTTAAGGAATGATTATAGATACTTTTAAACCTAACTTATTTTCATTTTTGCCTAATGACAATACAATGCGCGGCGTTAAGTTCCGCCACTCAACACACTATATCTTATATTCGGGTACCACACACAAGACGTAAGACTTAACACTTCGTCTTAACACAAGGCTCCCTCTACACCTACGCTGGTATGCGGAAAAAGGGTTAAATGAAAAAAATAATAGTAAAAATTGTTTTTTTAGTTCCACACTGTATCCCGGCCACAGCAGGGTAGACTAAGGGAACCTAGTGTTGAGACACTCTGTTCTCCACTTAAAATGATTGATAGACAGATAAAATTATATTCATTCTACAAGAAGTTAGCGTCCATTTTAAGAATTCTTTCTTACACCGATTGGTGTAGGAAAGACTCTAAATTAACTTTATCAACTAAAATACATTTAAAAGATGAATGATGAGGATGAAATAAAAAAAGAATCCTTAAGTACATTTATGTTTTCATTTAAAATGTAATCTTTTATATTTTAAGTTAAAAATAAATAATACTTATCACTTTATCACTATTTTATGCTCTAACATTATTAATTTGGCGTCAAATTTAATTATCCAAAAAAATGAATCTCAGGAGTAAAACAAATAATATGAAGATAAAAAAATTGAATTTGAATCGTAAGAAAATAAACATACTTAAAAATCGACGTAATTTTCATCTGAAACAGTTATTTCTTATAAGAGGAGCTTATGATCTTGTAAGATGTTTTCTATATAGGTATCATTACTAAACTTTATTTTCATATTTATAATTATAATTTAACAATAATAACTTCTATCAAATTGCTGATTTTAACAACAAAAAATTGATACTTTTCTTAAATTGATTATTTTAGAGAAATACTCAATACTATTTTATTTATTATATTTCCCTGCTTTAGTAAGGCATAGTGCGGCGTTGAGCTCCACCACATAAAATACAGTGTCTTATGAGGAAAACTGAACATAGAATGGTTTGACACTAGATACACTCTATCTGCTGCGATAAACGGGATTAGCACTTCGATCTATGTATACTTTTTAGTACTATCGTGTGAAGCATTTCATATGTTTTGCATTTTTTTTTTGACTACTCTCTATAATAAGTTCGTAATAAGTAATTTATTTTGTGTCGTGATCATATTTATAATAACTTGCTTAGTTACTGAGGATTCTATACCTTTTGCTGTTTTATAATGGTAACCTTTTATAAAAACGTTGCTGAAAATTGATCATAATGTTTTTAAATAATTTCATATCGTATGTAATACCTATATGAATCATTTTAGTATTCTTGAATAAAGTAATGTATATTGAGATTACAGTAAATATAAAAAATTGTAACAAAATTCAATCTTACAATTAATTAAAGCCTTCAATAAATATTGAAACAGTTAAATTGTATAACAAAAAGAACATTTTGAAAAGCTCCCCATTAATTAACTTAAAAAAGCTCCATTTAACATATATATAAACCATTAAAACATCCAATTTAAACACAAATTACAAACCGAACCAAAAATACCAAAATCTCGGTATCCACATAAAAAGCAAGTAACTAACCATACGCAATTACCTCGCGTAATTAACGTCGAGGCGGGGCCGCTAATGAGTGCCGCTCAGAGGCGGCGGCGGACGCAATCAACATTAAAGATTGGCGGGAGATGCGCCCGCCCCCGCCCTCACCCCCGCGCCCCTCATTACTTATACAAAATACTTAAGACGCTTCGTCCCGCTCTCGGCGCGCTAATAGCTCGCGCCCACTCTATCGCCGTCCCGCTCCCCCCGCTAAGCGTAATTAAGCTCGCCTTGCCTCGCTCAGCCCCGCCTCTAGCGGGCGGGCGCGGGGGGGACGCGCGGGGGGGTCGCCCGCCGGCGGGGCACGCCGCCACCGGCCGCGCAGTGTGCCGGCGACCGTCAGAGCGGGCGCGTGTAATCGTAACGATACAAAACCAACTAACAACACCTAGTTCCTCATTAACAGTTCAGTGTTATCGTGTTCTGTGTTTTGACTGATCAAGAAGTGTTGTTTGTTATATTTGATATTTGATTGTTGATTGGACAAGTGCTAAGTGACTGCGCGTGATATGCCGCAAATACGTGTTTAGCGGCGTTCTGCGGGCAATGCTCACAGGTTATTTACATTTTTTTTATTATATATAGGATTCGTTTGTTGTCTTATTTTTTATGTGTTTTCTAATATAATGTTTGCTAGAGCAAATGGTAGTCAGTTTCTTATAAGAAATACTTAATTTGAAGCTTAAATTTTGTTCATGCGACAGATTCGAGAAATGTTATGAAAAGTTTTGCAAGCTGTGTTTTAAGTTAATTTTCAATTTTTAATAAGCATTTTTTTTTCAATACAGTAAGAAAGAAATGTGTTATTACAACTTGTTCTGATAAAAATTAGAAATTTGGAATTACTTGTCTTAGTGGAAAGGAATCTTGCCAGAACTCATCTAAATCACAATATAGCAAGAAGTATGTATGCTTTTGATAATTCTTATACTCTTGAAAAAATCACATATACCTACGTATCTGTATTGAAAACCAGTTTCGTTCATAAAATTTTAATTGAAATTTTCATGTATTTAAAATCTTCATATATTTTTAAGGAATATTGAAACGTGTATAAAACTATTGTTTTTACACATTTTCTCGTTTACAAACATTGGTGTAATTTATAATTTACATTTGATAATTTCCGTCGCTCATTTGAATATACCTAAGAAAGTATTCAGGATATTTCGCGTACAATCCAATAGAAATGATATAAACATTGAAATAATATTTATATTGAAAAGTATCACGTATTTTCAAATAAGACAAATTTAATTTAGTTTATAAGTTTTGTTAGAAAAACGTTGTCAAATTTCAAATCATGTTTCTTTCTTACTTTCGTAATAGGGATTTTCTCGTCACACATTACATAATAAAGAACAGAGTGTCTTGACACTAGGTTCTCCCTACTATGCCAGAAAAAGCGTAAAGTTAATCATTGGTATAACAAAATCATTATAGAGTAAAAAAATAATATTTTTAACAACAAAAGTTAATTATACCTAAACAACCATAAAGCAATGGTCATAATAATTAATTAAACATTAGTATTGAAATCTATTTATAAGATATAAATACAAAAAAATATGAGAGTTTGATTAATATTCGCTCAAGCGTAAATAAAGCCACTGTTATTATAAGCCTTGCATTTATTTACTATTGTCAGTTATAACTATTTATATATAGGTTGTATTGTAATTGTTCTTGATCTTGATTCTTTTTTATTTCATATAAAGTAATATATGTAGAACTTTAAAGTTGTAGAACCTTATAAGAATTGTTGTTATTAAGTTTACAATTTTTGGTTAAAATTGTAATTAAGAAGAAATTAAATTAATTATTAATTTTACTACTGGTACTTAAGGCAAAGCACAGCGTTAAATTCCACCACGTAACATGCAATGTCTCGTTTTTCGGGCGGAAAATGTAGAACGGAATGTCTTGACACTAGATTCTCTCTGACTACCTTGCTATGTGAGGAAAAGCGTGAAGCCGCACTAACAATTTACAGTAAAACATGTTTAAATATAACAATTTTGCATATTATACTAACAAACATGTATTTTCAGATTAGACTATTAACATTTATCGGTTTTATAAACATTATCTAGTATAAATACTTTTGTTTATTTCATAAATATAAAAGTAAATTTAAAAGAAGGTATATATATACACACATACAAAACTCTTCCAAAACATCATCTCATTATTATAAGATTTTTTAAAATTAAAACGAGAATCGAGCACCGCATTCTCGCGCTACGGGGCGGCCATCTTGCGAGATCATTTCGATCCTTTCCCGATATCCAGATGATTTTCAAAGTACAATCATTAATCAATACGACCTTCGATGATCGATATCAGCGATCAAACAATATTTAATTTATTATAGAACTTATAATTGATAAAGGTGCGTAGGCGCAAGCCGGTGCGAATATAATAATAAAGGCGCCACCGTCGGTATGGAAATGTATGTGACTTTACATATTGTTTTGTACGAATAGAGAGCACGATGAATATTATAACGATTGTTACGAATAAGAGATCAATAGCTTACATAAGAATATAAATAGAAATTGTGGCAAGTGGGAGTCCTATGCTTTTAATTAAGTACCTACCTAAGTAATGTAAAGGGTATATTTTTCAGAATATTTTTAGATTTTTTGGTCTGTGAATATAAAACCAACGTTAATATAGTAATTAATTGTTTGATTATGCAATTGTTAATAATTAATGTAAAATATAAAATCTAAAATCTATTTTTGTAATATTATTTGTTGCTATTGTGTAAAAAGAATTTGGCGTTAAAATTGAAAAAAAAAACAGTAGACTAGCCAGTTGAGCATTTTTATTAATTAATATAAATCAAAGAAGTACCTAGTAAAATAAATTTTAATGTCTGGGTTTCCTGAAATATTTTCTATTTCAATAAATATGTATGTATTTTTTGACTTAAAATTTACTTGTGAAATTAACACAGGTGCTTATTAATTATTTAATTCTTACTTTGAATTGGTGTAAGTTTTCCTTTATATATAGACGTAATAATACACATATATCATTACATATTTGTTATTTAAAGAATAACTAAGAAAAAAATGTCTAATTAGTCTTTGCATTTTTTATATTATGAATAACTTTGACAATATGTTCATACCTACTATTCAATTATCGATAAAATTTGACTTTCAAAATTTAATCTATAAGTCATCAAGATAGCAAAAACACAATAACTAAGTATTCTTACGTACGCAAAATTATTAATTTACTAAAAAAATAATTGAAAAATAAAATATAATATCACAAATTTAAATTCCATACCTCCAAGCGCCACCTATCGGGCGATAGAAGTACTAAGTGTATCTGCCTGGGAAATGCCCGACCGACACTCGCGAGATAAGGGCCGTCTTGACAGCTCGTTGAGATGTACTAAAGATAAGGAGATAACACTTTTTAGTATCTATTTTATTTAATATGTACATATATATGTACTTTTAATTTAATTTTACATTTTAGATAAAATTTATTGATTCTTTTTTGTGTTAGTAAAGAAATGATTTAGGTGCTGAATATTAATTAGGTTGTTTTAAGCTATTAATTTTTATATTATATTATTTCAGTGAAATCTTATTTTAATCTGTTAAATAATGGCATTGAATGTCACTCATCACAAATGAAATTTAGCAGATATAATTTATAGTAAGACCTAGAACTAGTACAGATTTTGAACAGGGCCGGAATAAGAAAATCTAAATACTCTTATAAGTTTATGAGTTGAAGACATTACTGAACAAAAAATTTGTGACAGGGTCGAGCTTTCCTCTCATTATTACACGGACAAAATCGCAGGCAACAACCAATATAGCTTATAAAACCTGAACACTAACGTATATTATACGATCATAGACTGTCGAAGCATTAATTATATAGATATCTTCTATATCCATGCCTAGTAATAAATTTAGGATAAATATGCTATTTATGTTGTCTACTCGATATTACCTCCAAGTCACCGACCTGAGGACGTCGGCGTTTCGCCCAGATACATTGCATTATACACACTTACAATAGCGCCTGTAGATCGTAGAGATCCTGATAGAAACCTTACAAAGTGGGATAATGCTCAACAAGAGGTTAACAACGAAGGGTTGGTTGTGATATAATCATTATAAGGCAAGAATATATGTTAAATATATATTAATAATACATTTTCTATAATTTAAAAGTAAATTTTCGTAAGTTTTGTAATATACTAATTTCTTATAAGTAATCATAGCTAAGTCCGAAAACCGTTACAATTGATACATATAGCCCAAAGAAATAAAGCGTAAAATGTCAGTTGCTACGTTTTCAAATTTAAACGCGAGATCATAAATTTTCGTTCAACAACGGTCGCGAACGGTACGCAAATGTCAACAAACATGGCGCTGTCGAACAAATCGATTACCGAAATTTCAACGCTGCATTCTGACGGTTACGAAATACATTCATATAGGTGTTTATTTTACTAAGAGTTACGCAACATGTGACGTTACAGTATATTCTATCATTATTTATGAGATACTGCTAAGAAATTGAAGATTATTATATATATTTATTGGATTTACAAATTGTAATAACTAAACGTATTTTAGGTGTACGTTATTTTCGGTCATCCGTTGCTAACATCAAAGAGCTGAATACGTTATACACTTTGTATAATACAGAGCAACGGTTCTCCATAATTATAGTGTCCACGCCACAGTTCCGTTTTCTCAACTGAGAATATATCTGTATTCGGTGACATCAATAAGTTTTTCGTTTTCATACGCGCGTATATGGGTATGATAATTTGTTTCCGGTGTATGCGGCGCGTGCGCATGCCACGACAAACTATTACATTCATGGCGTTAGCACGATTTGCATTTGAATTATTTCGTACGGCTCGCGCCTAGGACGTACAATGGTCGAAGAGGCAGCTAATGCCCTACGCCATATCAAATTTCGTGGCTTATTTTTCAGACTCGTGCCTCGGGTAGAAGGTTTCTTTTGTAGGAATGTGTGATAATGGGCCACATTTCGTGACACACGTGTCTGTGAAATGGAGCCTTCGGCTGTAAGGAACCGTTTCACTAGGGCCATTGTAACAAATGTATTCGTCTCAACAGTTTATTTATACATCCATTATAGTTAATGCAACAATACATGATGATAATATGGCATATTTTATGTGATTTATTATGCGTTTTATCTGTCTTTTTTATTTGTTTTGAGGTAATAATTGACAAAGAAAGCATAAAAGTAGATAATTATACTGGATAATTTTGCAACATTTTTATAAGAAAACAGAAACATATAATTATTGAAATCAAATGAATATCAGTAAAATAAACTAAGAATAAAATAAACTGAACATAAAACACGTAATTTATTTTGAAAAAAAAATGAAATATTTTATATTAAACAGCACAGGTTATGACTTTGAATTCCATAACGATCTGTATCAGAAGAATCAATCATCCGGTATTAGCGGAAAGTAAATAAATCAAATAAGAAAAAGTTTGGGGGAAATGTATCCGATAACATTTCACGGTGTGACGTAAAGGTAGACTGTAGATGCTTTTGTCTTATTGAATAATTGCCGCGAGGTGTTTCGGACGGACGAACTGGTTCCTCCAAGGCCAGCCGTCGAACTTGCCGACCCATGCCACTATTCTGTAAGCCAATCGATTTCAACTCGAATACTTGACGATTGACGGGTATGCCTTTGCAATATCAACAAACGTCAAAAAAGTATGAAAAAAAATCGTTATATAATCGGAATCGTTTTGTTTTATTCGAAATGAGAAATCCTGTTACTAGCACAAATAGAGACATTTAACTGCATATATGTCATTTTAAAACAAAAAAGTAAAAAGTAAGAATTATATACAAGATAATAAATTAAAAATTGACTCAAACTATTAGCAATTTATCGCCTAGCTCAGGCTGGGTGGCGTTAAATAAATTTATGAATCCGAAATGGCAACACGTATCTTAAATAATAACAGTTCAGTTATTGAAAAACGCCCGCGGCGCATCGCGAATGCGTGCGGACCGCCGAGCTTCTCATTTACGTTGACATCCCGCAAACTTTGACGCCTCGCTACAATTAGTTTTGGAATGATGATATATTTATTCATAATAATAATTTAGATTTTTATTGAGGCCATTTTGGGGGAGTTGGGCAGCGTTTGATTATAAAACGCAATGATTGTAGCTTAGATTCATACTCGGGGAAACGATTCCTTAAAATTATTATATTTTGCGTAGTTCACTAACTTAATTATTAGACTTAGCGCGGCGCTAAGTTACGCCACTTTACACTCAATGTTTCGATTTTAGGCAGAGAGTGAAGACGAAGATTCTTGACACTAAGTTCACTCTGACTGGACTTTTTTTTAATAATACATAGAACAAGCTTACAATATCAATTTATTTTCACGTTGCAGAATAACACTTATTTTTTGTAATTTTAAATTAGACTTTGAAATGATTAATGCTTGTCTATTTTAAGCAAACTCATTATAAATTCAATTTAATTCATCAAAAAAAAAAACTTCACTCTATCATAATATTGTTTTGTTTGACTTAAATATTCGATAAGATGTTCATTAATCCCTTTTACATTGCTCATATCTATTTTGATAACATCTATTGAATAAATAACACGCACTAATTGATGTTTGACACATTCATTACTAATTTGCGGTTTATATTTAATCTGTATCTGTCAAAATTTTATGTTTTCTATAAATTTAATATATCTGTAATTTTTAAAAAAGTATTCACTATATTTTACCTATATTATTATTATTATTTCAAAACAAACTTTGGTTGATAATGACTAAAACACATAAGCCATAACTTAAAGCAGATTAGCCAAGTGGTCACATTGTTAAGGCACTTCACTGCTGTAATAGCGAGCTATCTACCAATAATTAGTGATAGTGGATAACTTCCCAAAAACCTTATCTCGTATATTTGCTATTAAATAATCGATACCACTATGTTGATATTTGATAAACGGTCATTGCTTGTAACAATTTTAGGGAATGGGAAAATGGATCTTCAAGGTGAAAGTTTTTTTTAAAAAATCAGTTTCACGCTTTATCCCGCAGCGTGAAGCTTAGAACCTAGTATCAAAACACATTGAGACATTGTGTGTTGAATGTCGGAACTCAACGCTTTGTCTAAATAAGAGAGTTTATTTCATATTAAAACAACAATAAATTACAATTAACGTCACCTGCATTATGGCTCGACGTGACAGCTGATAGAATCCCAAAGAGGTCTTCAAGCCCTCAATTTGTACATTATTTTTAAATAATTTGCAAATATTATCACTTTTCTTGTCGTATTTCATATTATGAAAAGCTATAATATTTGAAATATAAATGCTTCCTTTATATATCTACTACTGTATAAGGCTTGGACTAAAAAAGCACCGCTTAAAATAGCAGCAGCTGTTTTTTGCTCTAGCAAGCATCTGTTATAGCTTTATTATAGGCGATTGCAAAAACTCAAAATTAGCAGCTCCATTTCGTTGTTTATATCTATATTGTGCCTTATATGCTTTCAAAGGAGGCTAAACTAAATGAAATTAAAAATAATTAATTGTAGTACAGGATGTACTTTATTTTTAGAGGATAAATTGTAAACGGTTAAATGCAACATTCCTCTCCTTTGTTGCAGTCACATGTATTTCCTAGTTGTTGTTGTTAGTTCTAGTTGTACCTTGAAGTTTTGTTTGTTCCTAAATTAATAACGTCATATCTGTAAGCATATAAATGCAGATGGCATGTCATAACATTTTACAACACAATTTATTCGTAAAATAAACAACTAATCAGCTTAATTTTTCAACACGTACTCGTATCTTGTATCGATTGGAATTTTCGTATTTTATTGATAATTAATATTGCTGGCAATTAACGGTTAATACCTTTAATTACACCTAATTGTAAATTACGTAGGATTATAGTCGGCTTCGGCGTTTTTAGTACTCGTTTAGCTTTATCTTGGTTTATGGTTTAATTACGAGTTTGTATTTGGTGCTAGTTATATCAGATCGTGTCGAGGTGTAAAATTCAATATGGCTTTATATTTGAAACCAATAAACGCTGGCCGTGAAAACCGATCGTCTTGGCGTTCCGCTGCAAAACGAGCGCCTCGCGAAATAATCGATGGAATAATGTTGAACGCTTCTCGTTACGATTTGCACGGAACAAATTTCGAGCAATTGACCGAATTTTATATATACTTTTTTTGTTTATTTTATATGATCGGTCTATTATGTTAGCTTCAGTTGGCCGTTGAAATTAATTTATTTAATATAATGGTAACTTATTATAATAATTTACAAATATATTATTTAAAAGTTCGAAATTCTATAATATTTAAAAGTTACAAGTCCTTGCTAAGCATATAATTACTGTGAAATATTTCCAAGGAGCAAAATATTGGTTATCTACATGTCCACCGCCCGCCGAGGTGAGCCAGCTAAATTACCCTCGCGGCAGCCATTGTTCAGGGTTGGCAAACCCATAAAAATTACCTTAAGACAATAGCACCCTTGGGCTAAAACACAGTGTTTCTTTTCACATGATAATTATTCCGTAGAGTACACGCCTCAAACGCTCCTTGCCCCGAACAGGTGTTTTAATGGCTATTGAAACATCTCGTATCGTTTTAATGTCCATACTAACATTATATTGGTAGCCAATATTTGGCAGGATTAAAATTTTTCAATTTCATATAAGTTGTTGTAATATAAAAATGTGTGTCAAAACGATATTCGAGTTACAATAATGAAGGTCTTATGGTTTTAAATGCTTAATTTAATTAAATAAATAAAATATAATATTGTTCGTTCGTTTCTCTGTTTTTTTTCTTTTCGCAATATGACCAATATGTTGATATTTTTTAAATTTTAACAGTAAATAAATAATTAATGGTCCTTTTTTCGTATTAGTTTGCTTAACTAACAAAGCTAAAATTAAGCACAAAAAAATTACAATTTGCCAGACTTAACATGACAATTAAACATAATATCAAGCCAAGTATATCATTTCCGAAAACTCTTAAACCATCGCGTCACCTTAAAATGATAATAGTGAATTTCCTTCCTTCGTCCGCAGGTTTAAATTACTCGAAGCGTGTCTTTTAAGGATTTAATAACAATTTGGGTCGCAGACAAGTAATTACTGTTTTGATCAACACGGCCCCAACAAAATTAAGTAAACTCCACCGACGTGGCGACGACGAAGACGTCGGACGGCTAGCGTATCAAAGATATTTATTTTGCGGTTTGTAATCGGGAGTATCGCCGTAAGTTTGAGGTGACGTAGGTGCGAGAGTCGGTTGAGTGCCGATGTTGTGTCTCCGCGCGACTGACGCGCACGACGCCGCAGGAAAAGAATCATGTTCCTACTTATGTATATTTCAATATTATCGAATCTAGAGTTGAACGATACTTTGCCGAATACAAATTTTAATATTAATGATTAATTCGGATTGTATGTGGATCTGCTACTAGAGGCTGCCGCCACGGCCCGTTGTTTTGTTTAATTAGTTATACACCCGTTATGGCGTTCGATATTTTTGTAAGGATATTCTGCACATTTATTCTATTATGTATTGAAAATTTTGTTAATGTAAAATTATAACGAATCGCCAACCTTCATCATCCTTTAGGTGTAAATGGTTAAAAATATAAGTTTACAATTGTAAAAGGTAGCACTCGCGTCTATCATAGTTCCTATACTGTATTGTAATACTAAATTATTTTGAAAATTCTTTCATAGTGAAATATACCGTTCCTATATTGTAATCTGTAACAAAATTTTATGTAATCTGAAATAGTACTTGTGATGTTTAATACATTTATGTGTTGTATTCTATACTTGTTTATTTGTGATTGTATTGAATAAAGTCAATTTACTGATATTTGTTTAGCTATAGTTAGGTTCGTGCCGCACGCGTAGACCCTACGCGAGCTACGCGAGCTACGCGCCTACGACGCATGCCACCCGTAGCCGACAACAGATTACGAATACATTGTCAAGTGTAAATGGTAAAAATAAACTCAAAGTTAGTTTATCAGATACTGGAGTTTTATTTTTCTTTAACACCCCACGACTATTGCTTGAAATTGTTACTTAATATAAGTATATTATTTTGTTACATAAATTAATGAGTTAAACATAATTTCTTTTTAAATTCAAATAAATAAATTGATATATTAAAAACTTTAGTAAAAAATAATTACTTTTTTAAATAAATTAAGTTGACTTTTGTTGCTTTTTAATCAATTTACTTTGAATCAGCATCTCTAAAAACTATAAAATTTATAAAATAATAAATAATTAGAAAAAAAATATGTGATTTATATTTAAAAATGCTTAAAGACGAAAAGTAAGGAAATTATTAAAAACTGACGATACACTTTAAAAATAAACAACTCTTAAAATTCGCATCGCCTTAGTAATGTACGAGTATGTTATACATTAATATACGAGAAACACATAGTAGATACTTTTTTTTAATTTGGTGCATCTGCAATTCGTTATTAAAAAAAAATCAGACGGAAAGTAGAGAACTGAGTATGTTGACACCAGTTTCTTTCTGACTACCATGCTACTAGCGTGAAGCTTAAATAACTTTTTGCTTAGCTTTTTATGAGAGATAAAATACAATGTGGATAAAATAAGTTAATGATGTGCATAATTTTTTTTTTTTATATATATCCAAGTTTCAAAGTATCTATTTAACTCACGTATAGTTATCACAAATGAAATAGTGTCAAATATTTGATAAACCTTTACTCATAATAATAACAAAGGACTATGGTTAAAATTTCAAGTTAAGTTTAAATTTCTCTATAAGAAATAAAGTCCATTTAGAAAACGTATAAAAATTTGAAAGCAGCGGGATTCGAACTCGCGCCTCCTGAATACCGTTCAGGCGCTCTAACCACTGAGCCATGCTTTCTACTATCCGCTGCGTCTTAAAAATTCTTATACGCTTTATTACAACTTATTTTTGTTGTTAGCATCTCTGTAGAGAGATTTTTACAAATTTCTGCTACCCAAAGATTATTGTACGAACAATCGTTTGGCAAAAGAGAATGCTATTTATTAAATACTTTTAATATTTTTATAGTGTCAATTTTCCTAAGTGTGGAATAACACTATAATGAAGAATAAAAACTATAATGAAGATACAAATTATAATAATATTTTGTAGCTTCGGTATCTAAAAATTTATTACTTATATAGGCAATTTATTTTTAAGTCAATAGTGTGAGTAACAAAATTTTCACACAAATACAATAGATATTAATAAATAAATATACAATTTTGACATTGATGATAAATGAATAGACAGGAGAATATTTTTTTGCGCTGAAGACTTTTGAAGTATAAGCAAATAATGTCGCAGGCTAAACCTAATATTACCATAAATTACTGTAAGAAAAAACTTTCTACAATATAAACGAATAATATATTTTTGTAATGCATAAAATCAAGTAGTTTATTATCTCAAAAATAGATCAAATTTTAGAAAAATAAATTTTGAGGAACGATATTGCTGGTATATATATTCACATCGCTCATTTTTAAGTACATTGTGGCGCAGTGAGACAGAGTCTTAACACGATGGGTTGTGGATTCGATTTCCATCGGCGAAATAACTATATCTATTTAAAATTAATTTAATTTCTACGCTTTGGTACCTAAAATAAAGTCCAGCATTGAGTTTCATCATTCATCAAGCAATGTCTCGTTTTCGAACGGAAACTACATCGCTATGCGAGAAAAAGCTTGAAGCTGTTGAATAAATGTGAATAATTATTATGCTGGAAATATTTAATTAGATAAAGTAAATTTATTCGGTTAAAATCTTTTACTGTAGTAACTTTAATATATTTTTGATTTCGCTCAATATTACTATACTTACCCTTATTCCTTTCCTATGCCTTTCCTATGTAGATAAAAATAAAAATAAATTAGATCTATATAACTATTTATAAAAATGAATGATACCGGCGTATCTGACGCGTGTCGGTTATAAGCAAAATATTTTCTTGCTAAACATTATTTTTACTAATTAAAAATAAACTTACAATTTCACTTGAATAATACTTATGAAGTGAAGAAAATAGATATAGAAAGTATAGGTACATTACATTGAATAAAGTTAACATACATATATTTGTACTAAAATGTGAATAAAACACTTCTACATATCTCTATCAATAAATTATAGAAAAATGTAAAAAATATATCTCACCTGACGTCAATCGTCAAATTTACTTAATATGAAATCATAACCGATAAAAGCGTCTATTAAAGTGACGGAGTGATTCATTACCAGACATGGTCTACTTAATAATAATATATGTATATATGAAGATAAACAAACTATAAGTTAATTTAAAAACAGTAGTAAATATAGTAAACAGTATTGATTGGCCACAAGATATACCTATAATAAAAAAAGTTACAAATATTACGCTACACTATCTAACATCATAATTTATGTACCTTCTTTCTTTTGCGTACTAGCGTAGTAAACGAGTATAACTAAATAGTATCATAACTACTGTTGATAGACAATAAAATAATTGCGTGAAAGTTCTTTGGAAGGTGTGAGAAAACACTAAGAACAGATTACCTAAAACTGTAAAAAATAAGATATAAATTAAAAATATATAAAATAAAAAAATAAGATTTTACATTTTGTAGTCCACGCAAATATTATTGTGAGGTGCAATCAGACTTATACAGCTGGTATTTTTTTAAGTTATATAATATAATAAATATATATTTAGACATTCAGCCACATTTGAGAGAATTTCCCAATTTAATTTACAATTTTCCCCTTTTATTTACATATCATTAGGTACTTTTGAGTAAAAAAAATGTAACATGAAAGTGTATGCAATTACGGGCAAGTGTAAAATTAATCCATTCGTGAAACAACGTCAACATGAAGCGCTTCGACGTCTCTAATCAAGCGCTGTTTGAACAAAACGTATAAATCTTAAATTCTCTGCATACACAAGACATTTTGCAAATACAAACTAGAAGATTACGATAAAGGAGAAGAAGATTTAATAGACTTTAGAATAATTATAACATCATTTTAATGTTTTAAACATATAAAAACGTCATTAAGGTACTTGCAATTAATAAGCAGCCGAAAATTTTTAGTTCGTACACACAAAAACGAATATTTTTTGTAGATATTATTAGGAATGCATTTATTAATAATAAAAAAATAAAAATTAATGTTACTGTTGCTTACATCATAATTTAATAATTACTATTAAGGAACTCCAAAAGGCTTTTTTGATCCAAAATATATATGCACACTAATAGAAATAGAAATTTTTAAGTACTTTAAAAAAATAATTTATTCAAAATACATGTGGAGACAATTCTGCCTACTGTTTGCACAAGCAATCACCCGTTCGATTGGAGGAACTGTCACACGGACGGATGCAAAGGGGATCTCACTAAGTTATTGATTATATCGGAATAAGTCGTGGGGGTCGCCTCACCCCAAACTCCTCAGGGGGTAGATCGGCCGCATTATTTTACATACATGAGACGTACTCGCAGAAAAGATTTACCAAAGTGTGGACGTGGGATTGTGTTTCGAATGCAGTTTTGCAAGAATAGAATATTTATGCCCGCATAGTTCTGAAACGATATTTTTATCGGTTATTGACAATTTCAATAATGTTACTTCAGGTCCTTATACATATTTAAGTGCTTTATTTCAAATTACAAAAGAATTACGTTCACTATTTTATGTCCTTATTATATTGTGTATACGTGACTAACTAAATTAGTTGATTAAATTTCAATTATTTTCATTGATCCGCCTTGGTAAGAAGACGAAGCCATTTAACACGCATAGTCTCAGTTTCGGACAGAAAGTGATGAACAGAGTATAATGCCACTAGGTTCTCTCTCTGTGTGTCTACCCAGCTATGTGGGAAAATGAATGAAATTGCAAATGTAGCTACAAATTTTTTAAGAACATTCCAAAAATATATGAAAAAATATAAAAGTTATATATCATCCACACTACTACTACTAAGTATATAAATATTCTTTTACATACATACAATTTAAAAGGAGTGCTCGTTACGTATGTTAAAGTTAAAGCAAACTTTCCCCACTTCTTTGTAAGACAACAAAGAACAATCAAATACGTAAATTGGGAATTGTCTATTGAGCACATATGAGAGGGCGGGTCGGGAGGCAACCCTTCACGCATTCACGCCAAATCCTTAACGCGCGATTTAAAAAAGAAAACTGACAGGCGCAGGGCCCTAGAATGTAAAGGCGATTGCATACGATACATATTTAATGAACAAATAACATGTTATTACAATTTGTTTTTTGTTAGCATTTATAGCTAGGATGTAGATGTATGATGAGATTTTTACAAGTTTCTGCTATTGAAAGATTATTTTCGCACAATCGTTTACAAAGAGGTAATGTTATTATAAAAAAAAATCATTTTAAAGTTGTATTCAATTTATAAGAAATTCGAAATTGCATAAAAGTACGTACGTCTTAAGATGACATTTGAATAAAATTTGTTCATTGAATATTATATAGGTACTAAAAAAATAACAAATTTTGATTCTAATCATGTTCATTTTAATTGAATAATATTGTCATAAATTCACTACTGAAGTTAAATTAGCTTCGCTGACCTTCCTCTTCGATGACGACGAATTAGTTTTACAGGCAATTTGATACCTTAAGTTAAATTATATCAATATGTTTTAGTATCCTTGTGTTGCTTAATTAAATATTGTGTGAAGTAGTTTGGTATTTATTGCTTATCTTATCCAAGTTAATATAAATACAATAATCATAATAGTAAAACGCATAAAGAAAATTCTAATTATAATATTAAAATTAATCCAAAAAAAAAAAAAATAATAATAAAAAAATTATAATTAATTAGTGATAGGTATCAATACAAAATCTCGCTACACTGCCAAATTACACATTATTTAAATAATACAAAATTTGAAAAATATTAGACCATAACAAAAATCTTTTGTATTTTTCCTATTATTCCACAGTTAGGAGTCAACAGCAATTATTCTCAAACATTAACATTATTTTATTCTCAAACCATTTCGTATAGAGTGGTAAGTACATTTTTTGACCATGACCATGACCATGACCATTTCGTATAGAGTGGTAAGTAGATTTTTTAATAGTATATGTGTGTCTTCTGTTTCGCCTTTAAGATAATTCGTTTATAACTTCAAATGAACAAGTAACTAGATATCATACCTATATATAAATCCAAAAAAACGTTCCACCAAAAAAAAATGCTTATTGAATGTTTTATGTATTATAATCCTAATGCAGAATATCCCGAATCGCGCACTGAACCGATAACTCCCGTTATAACGATGGGGAGAGAATTTTAATGTACCACCATTTTGGCGCAATGCTCAAATTTTACGACCGCCGAGTCATTATGAGGGAAATTATCGGCGCTCTGATTGCGTTAGCTGTGATAAAAATTCTCAAGTCGGCAATAAGGCGGAACTAATTCCATGCTGGATTGAAACTGCCTTTACCTAATGATGTTGGTTCAAATTTCATATATTTTAGACTGCTGAAGTTGAAGTCAGTGAGGACTTGATTAATATTAATTTAACGAATTATATATATTTTTTTAATTTTACGCTTTTTTCCATATAGTAAACTAGGCAGAGAGTTCCTAGTGTCAATAAACTTCGATCTCCACCTTCCACCCGAATCTGAAGCATGACAGGTTGAACGGCGGAGGTAAACTATGTGTCTTATTTAGACTCTGACAAACGGAAAACGAAAATAATTGTAAATGCTTTAAATTAATATGTGTAAATATTAATTCATAGCTCCGAGTAGAAACCGAGATTACAACCATTGTATGTACAGTCAGACAATGTAGCCAATACCTATCTAATTCGAGGCACCACTGTGGCCTCGACCTATACTTTTTTATTTCACACTTCTCTTGAATTAAGCATAGAGAAAATAGAGTTAAGGTACTCTGATTTTTTTTCATTTTTTTATTGATTATAATTATCTTTATAGATTATAATTATGTAATTACAATGTATAGAAACAAGTTGAGTTAAAACTTTCAAATATTGAAAAATATTATTTTTTTTTAAAAGAAAACAATAATAACAGTCTAAACTCTAGTCTACCCTGACAATAAATTAATATGATTTGAGCTATATTATAATCACTGATTAGTAATTTGTTTTATGAATAATACAAAAGAATCTCAGACTTATACAAAAATCTTTTATTTAGTGTAACATAGAAAGATATTCTGAAAACCTTTTATATATTTTACATATATAACTAAAATACACCCAGTATACAATGCTCTTCGCATTGACTGAAAAAAATGAGAGAGTTTCTTATAAAGTCGCGATAACAATGGCAGCGTCTCGCTAAGATATATTACTATTCAACTTACTTAAAACTCAAAGTCCATCAGAAGTTTTGAACAGACTTAAAGTTAAAAGAAAATATCCAAGTCAGGTGGTGAATAGACAAAGTTGCGGTGATTAATGAGGGCTCTGTTTATTCCGAGCATTCTCAATGAGGATTACAGGCTCAGCCAACTCTGGCTACTGCAGTACACTTCCAAGTGACTCCGCTCCGGGCTGTTCCGGATTACATGTTTAGTACAATGTAATACTAATTTGGTTTCCTTTTTACATTTTTTAATATGAGACTAGTGTTGTAATATTTTTTTTTAATTTTTAAATGATAATTATAAATTAATTAAGAATTTATAAGCTTAATGATTATGTGCATGAAAAGAGATCAATTATATATTTAAAAAATATATACAGTAGGCAAATTATTCTTTTTTTGTCACGCAAAGTAACATAATATAAGTACAAATTTCCATATCAATTATATAAGTAAATACTAGTACTTAATTTTAGATTCCACACATAAAAAAGCAGCTTCATGCTTTTTACGGCATAGCGGTGTAGTTATAAAGAACCAAGTGTCAATACACTCCGGTCTCCACATATGTATATATACGCCTTCTCACTGCAGATAGAACATATTTTAAATCCTGAATTTATTATCACTTTTTATTATAGAATAATAAATAAATCACTTAATAAAGTGATTCATAAACCACTAATCAATATAAAATTTATATTGCAATGACGCATGCAAATATTGAATTGAATTAAAATTCTATAATTTTTTTTTCAAATGAAGCTTGCGATTAATTATCTTTACAATTTTAGTCCGCTATCTACCCGCAATTTCTAGTAGGTACTTGACAAACCAAATCAATCTTCCTAATACTAAGCAATATTTTTTAAATCCAAAACTTTTTAAACAAACAAAACAAACGAAAACCGGATCAATAAAACAGAAGACATAGACAAATCGTAATGCAACAATTTATAGGAATCCTGATCTACAGCCCTCAGTGGCACCCTCATTGGGAAGGGGTTGGGCATTTCTGTAGTTGTACAAATTGAGCCGTGTTTATCTCCACCGACCCCGCGCCACTCGTATTTATCGTTTTCATGCAACTGACCTTCTAAATTATCGTGATCGGTAAGATACATATACTTATTTAATGTTAATTTCTTCGTTTCGTCTCTTAATGTTTTGTTTATTTTGTTGTACAGTTCTTAATGTTTCAATGAGCATTTGTATTTTATTTATTTATTTATTAATTTTTAGCTTCACGCTGTATCCCGCACACAGCAGGGTAGGCAGAGGGAACCTAGTGTTAAGACACTCCGTTCCCCACTTTCCGACGGAACTTAACGCCGCGCTTTACCTCGACACCAGAGCGAAGAAAATGGAAATATAATTTCCACTCCTCGAGTGGGAATCGAACCCACAACCAGTCGTTTACAGTCACACGCTTGTGCCACTGGGCCACGACTGGCCGCATATGATGATGGCCGCATTTTTAATATATTAATACATATGTAAGTATGTCTGTATGCATGTTATTCGAGGTAAACGCGACGCAGTGGGACAGCGTCAGCAACGGGGTTCATAGATAGTAAATATGATTAGTTATGGCATCGATCGCCATCGATTTCGTTCAGAATAATATCTCATTTCTCCGCTCTACTATCTAGGATTTTATTATTATTTTATTCCGCTTACCGTACCTTATGGGTGGGTACCTAGGACTAAGCGCGGAGTTATATTCTGCCTCTTAAGAAGCAAATACCTCGATTTTGGGCGGAAAGTGGAGAACTTGTTTGATAACTCTGAATACCGTGATATGCCGGAAAAGGCGAGAAGTTGCAAAAAATACATTTATTCAAGCCTAGCAATATTTAATTAGAACAGAAAGTATTTAGAAGACCTCTATATTTATATAATCTGTACTGAATGATATTTACAAAGGTCAATTCCGAGGGTGTGAAGAAAAGTACCTTAATAATATAATTCAGAGAAACATTAACACTGGTAAATACTAAACGATTTCGCAGTTAGAACCAAAGGTTAGCCTAGACTGTATACCTTCCTGTGTATCTTTAAATCGCACAATAATTTTTACTCTCGCGTCTGTGGTGTAAACTATCAATAAATTAGGTAAAAAGCAATGTTAAAATTGTAATTTAACCGATCTAATTGTACTTTAACCGATTCATGCTTTTTTAACTGGTAGTGTCAAGACACTCCGTTCTCCACTTACTCCTCGAAATCGACACATTGGTGGAACACAACACTGCGTTTTGTCTTATTGCCACCATAGCGGAACACTGAAAATGATTTAAGTACATTCGTTTCCTCGAGTGGAAGTCGAACCCACAACCGATCGCGTTTATATTTAGACGCTGTCCCACTGCACCATGTAAGCCTCATAATCAAGCCTAAATTAAATACAGTATTTTTTCTACTTTAATACGTCCAGCAACTTCGGAGTTGGTAGAAGGTAATAGTTTAAAGAAACAATGAGAACCAGTGGTGCTAAGCGCTTTGTATGCCGCATTAATAACAAAATGAGACACGCTGTCAGATAACAATACACAAATGAAACGCTATCGTACAGTCGTAAGCTCTAAACGGGCTTGTACGGATTTATGGCTATAATTCAGCAAAAGAAAACGGCTAGGTGTTATCGAGGTTGTATTGACACTTTAATGCTATTGTTTGATTTAGAGAGCTCATTACGAGCGCGGGAAGAATGGCAGTCGTGAGGTGCGAACCCGACCTAGCCAACTTATTCATGATAATTCTATTCATAATTTCATGGCGGACAAACTTTAAATAACGGAGATTCTTAAGCTTGTGATTGTATAAAATGTTTTATATTGTATTGTTGGTTTTAATAAAGGTTTGTGATAATTAATTTGACTCAAATATGTGTTTTTCCCCTATAGCAGGATATGCAGAGCGAAGCTTATGTCAAGGCACTTCGATTCTCACTTTCCATCTGCATTTGATATTACGTTTTGTGTGACGAAATCGGCGCTGCACTGTGTCTTACTTACTCGTCAGAACAGAGAAATAAAAATAATTTAAATATAATTATTCCACCGAATAGGAATCAAATCCATAAACAACTTCGTTCCGACGCTGTTTCACTGCGCCACACTGTAGTCGATGCCATTTAATGAGTTCAATATTAATTACAACAAAACCTTTTTTCAAGTTGCCTTTTTTTGAACAGCATTTTATCAACATTTACAAACATAAATATACATAGGTGCTATTAGTAAGTACCTATATCAAATGTCTAATAAACAATAACCCTGCAAAAACTTGCATTTCTTTAATAATCAATCATATTTAAACCGATAGAAATTGCTGGCCAAAGTTAATTTAGAAAGCAATTTCGTGCTCCAGGACAATGAGATATAAAATTATCCGTTAAAACCAATAATCGCAACAGAGTCGGGACTTAATGCCGGTCAATCATTAGCTACAAGGGATAACGGAGCCGTCGGCCACTATTGCCCATTAACGTAGCGAGTACCGCGATGCCCCGTGACCAAACGTCAATGCAACCTCAGTGTGTTTCAAGCATTCCCGGCTGGAACCCCGAGGCGGGAGGTGATCAGACGTCAGACAAAGGAATGACTTCATTGTAACTTTAAACAACTCACACTTGAGACTTTTTACTGTTTCGCGGAACACATTCGTGTGTCACTCGCTCACTCGCAATTATACCCGACGAGATACGTTTCTATTTCGTGACTCAATTATTGCGGATTACTTTGTTACGTTTCCATGTTATTAGACTAAGTCACTTCTAACAGCAAACACTAATAATTACTAGTAATTATTTTATCGGCATCGAGTAAAGAGGACGCGGCGAGCACTATCATTAGCACGGGAAAGCGATCAGTTATTTGCGGACGAACTGAGCCGTGTCGGTTTACAGCTCAACCCCCGAAGGAGATGCATTCCAGCGGCTCACGAACTCACGACTGCACAACAATAATTACCCGTGGGTGTACGCCATTATACTTCGCGAGCGATTATTATCAATCGTTGCGCGGCTAGCGAACGGTCACCGCTTAGAACCTGATGCAATGGGGATAAATTATCGTAATGTTATGACCGGGATGCAAAGCAGGTTGCATAATTAAGGATAAATCAAAATCTCGCAGGCACTTTTGACTCTGTTATCAGTGAGTCGCCTGCGCCTGCGGCCTCTCGAATTGTCGCTAGTTGCTATAGTGATTCATAAGTACGTGTATGCACATTGCACATACCGTACCATACTGTACTAAGATAGTACCTACGCCACATCGCCGCGGGCCACCAATTCTTCATCTTAACCCTACTAGGACGCCGCTAATTTTCTATCATTGCGGTCACGTCCAACTTTATAGACCTTTAGATTTTGAAATTGAGGTGTCAGTGTATTGTATTTATTACCATTGCATCGCAACCACTAGATCATTTCGAAGCAAAATAACACCGTTCATAAAATCCCCAATCTACTAGCTTGAGGCTATGATTAACATTACCTTCTTTTATAATAATTTACTTGATATTTTGCATAGAATTTGCAAAATCATTTGAATTCAAGTGAAACTAATATTTCAATTTCATATTGTACGATTTCTAATTTCTATGTTTTATTTAAATTAATAATAAAGCCATGTTTGACATTTTTATAATAACATCAAAGAGCATTAGTAAAAAATAAAAAGTTTCCAATTGCCTCATTCACTACATCATTTATTTACATGCTCTTCTTCCTTATCTAACACCTCATAAGATAAACCATATCGTTAGTAAATGTGCAAAACCTAACCAGATTCAAAGCAGAACAATCAAAAGACCTGCATATCCGTCACAATGGCAGCGTGTTGTTTAGTTATTATCTAGCACTAGGGCCAACGAAATCGGCGCTGTACTTCCAAATGCCTTAAGGAGTTCGTAAATTGTTCCGAGTTCACGCTCCGCTCATTACTGCCGCTGGTAATGTGTTCCGTCATCGAGATTAACTCGCCTCTAATGGAGGCAACTCTTATTTATTTCTACGGCGTCACTATTACAATTGTACCTAATTGAGGTTTGTCCGCTTTTAGTAAAATGGCCAATTTTGTTTTAATGCTGTTTGCTCGCTTAAATTCTAAACCGCCGTGAAGTTGGCTGTTGTTTACATAAACCTTTTTCTTCATCAGATTTGAACATCCTTTACTTCATATTTCTTCTGTTTTTATTATTAAGCCCCATAACTTAGAGGAGCTGCTATTTACATATAAAGTCAAAGTCCAATATTCAAAATAAAAAGTAACGTGATTCATTTTTCGAATGTCAAACGATTTTACATGCATTAAGAATATTATATTTACGAACCAATTTATTGATACTATGTTCAATATTTACTGAATAATTATTTAACGTAATATCTTTATATTTAAGTAACATATTTTCTTCAGATGATAAAGAAATGTCACTGCATGTTTTCATATCGTATATATCCAGTTCAGTTATTGGTGAAAACATAACAGACTAGTTATAGGGTAATCGATCAAAGCGCGGAGTGCGCCAGCGCATCGACCATCACGCCGCCGCCGTAGCGCTAACGGCCCACTGTTTTGTTTAAAACAAGCAAGTCTATAAATTGATGAATTAATATTTATTTTAAGTTAACCAATATTTGATAAAGTAGCTGGTATCTTGAAAGTCTAGTTAAATAACTGTCAAATTCACAAATTTTGCAAAATGTAATAAATTGATGAAAATTCATAGTTCGTCCGTATTTTCTGAAACAAATTAATATAATTTCTTAATTAAAATTTCTCACCTCAGGCTTTAGTTACTCTAAGTTTTTCTTAGTAGTCTTCTTTATTTCTGGCTAAAACAAATAAACTTGCAGGACATGGTTACGGTGCAGTTGGAGGAATGCATTATATATACGAGTATTTTTAATAAGTACCTCTTTCTAAATTTACATGTATGACCGAGTGTACATACTTTTAAAATAAGAAAGAAAAAAATCACAACAAACAAAAAAGCAGAACATGGACTCCAAAATTCCATAGTGAAACTTAAACTTTCATTAAAAAATACATATGTTCTTTCAAGTGAAGTGAAGTAGAGAAAGTGACTTATTTTAGCCAAGGAGAGGTAAAAAGAGAAAAAAATTAAAAAAATCCCACTCGTAACAAAATGCAAAAACATTTGAATCACTGAATTTGCGACAATTGAATATAATTTCATTGTAGTTTCTATTTAAAAACCTTATCATGTATAAACATCAGCTAATCAACACTTAGCACTAAACAACTCTTTCCCGCATTTTCGGCAGAGAGAAACCAACGATAAGACACTTCGCACTTGAGTTGACTTTGTACTATCGAAACTAGTACAAAAATATAAATAAATTATTTATCATTAAAAAATCATTATCTACGCAATTGTTCGCATTCAGTACATCATATTTTAGCAGTAATTAATTAGTGCATCAATTTTAGATACAAACATATACGTTGAAAAATATACTGGATTATGATTTAAATCACTAAATGACTGTGACGAGATTCATAGACGTTCGAACTGTAGCCAATTGTTTTTAATTGGCCGGAATAACATGCAAATTGTCTCTCAATTATGAATCTCACTAATAATGACGTATTCAATTGACAATCAGGCCAAATCTATTTTGACAACTACTGCTTTGTTCCGATTCTGTAATTGCCTAAGATACTGCGCAAATTCTCCAATGGCGATGCATTTCCTTCTTGTGACGATAATATGAATAACACGGTCAAGTATATTAAATATTCTTTATATGACAGCTTCACGCGCTTTACTGGTACGTTAGGTATAGCACAGCTAGCAGAGAGAATCTAACCTCAAGACATTTTGTTAACTCAAGAGAGTAAATAAGAGATTGAGTTTTTTGTGACGTAAGTTGACACCATATTATGTTTTACCTACTTACGAGTTTCACATTTTTGTTTTGTTCCCTGTAACATGATAGTCAGTGAAATCCTAATCTTAAGACACTCTGTCTCTCTCCTTTTCCGTATGAATTTTGAGACAATGTGGCGAAACTCAATTCCACGTTTTGTCTTGTTCACCAAAACGTAGAAATGAAAATAACTTCATTATGATCATTTCCCGAATGGGGATCAAACCCACAACCATCGTATATATAGCAAGATTTTATCACACTCTGCCGCGATCGCTACCTTACATTTTACAATAATTCATAAACTCTTTTTAAATACTTGTTTGTCGTAGATATTGTTCGCGAGACTACGTGCACGGCCTTATGACATAATCGTTACTCCCGTCTAACATGGACGTCGTTTTCTTCTGCCACGCAGCCACATATGTAAACAATATAGTACATAATTATGTGTGATGTTGTTTAACAGGTGATGTATTTACTTATACAATTTTACTTATTTTTTTTAGCGTCACACTGTATCCCACCCGCAGCTGGGTAGGCAGAGGTAACCTAGTGTTAAGGCACTCCGTTCCGTTAGGAAGAAAATGGAAATTATTATAATTAACTATTTCCACTCCTGGAGTGGGAATCGAACCCACAACTAGTCGCTTTACAGTCACATTATGCGCCTCTATGTCGAAATTCTTATATACTTGTTGCAATGTATTTTTGTCGCTAGCATCTATGTAGAGAAATTTAACCAATATCTCCCAGCTAAAGATTATTTCTACGAACATTCATTTGTTAAAGATAGTGTTGATTATTAAATATTTTAATATTTTTTGGAGTTATTCATATACTTATCATATATGCTTACTATATATAAAAAACTATACTTATCATATGAAAAATAGTTTTTGAAATGTGCTTATACGTTTTCTTACGATTACGATTTAACGGTTATCCTAAGAAATAATCTTTGGGTGGACATTGTCATATATTTGACATTCGACGCAGCTGAACATACAACGTATGGCTTAGCGATTATTATAATTTTTACTATTTTTTATTGTCATTAAATATATCGTACAACCTATCTCGCAACTTCGAAGCCTAACAAAATTAACAATCTCACTAACTGATCAAGTTCAAGTCAAGCAGTTAGGATGCTTTGGACCTCTCGGAGAATTCATAAATATCTCTTAACATGGTTAACCCCAAATCACTGTAAATTATTATTGGAAGTTTACATTATTAAAATAATGAAAATGATCGCTCGCGGCCCCCATGCGTGCCTGCTTGCGAACATAAGAACCACTTGAGGCGATTAAAAATAAACAATAATTGGGGCGGCCATTCACGCATGTAGACTCATTAAAACAATTAAATCTTGATTGAACAGAAATTATAGCTGTCGATTCTCAAACATAATGCGATGGTGCGCTCTTCGGAATCTGCCCGAAAAAGATTAACGTTGCTTTTAATAAGAAACAATTATTTATGTATGTGTGTCTTCATCCCACGCTCAAGTAGTCAGCTTAATTTTGGGCCGTGTAATTATCAAAAATTACAGACGACCGTTTTTTTTATAATCTCCCTAAGTTTTTGTTGCGTCACCTAATAATGAATAATCATAGACTGGCTAGTTTGTTTTTTGTAGCTCGTAAGTTTTATAACAAGGATTTGTATTTACAATAATTATTTTTAGTATTTTTATAAAACACTAAGATATGAACAAAAATCATAGAATTGTCTTCTTAATATTCCTACCAATTCATGATTGCAAAACAAATAAAATTTCGATTTTTACAAGTAATGCTTATATGTACTCAATAATAACTAACATATAATAATGAACATATATATGAATATTTAGATTATTAACCTACGTTAATAATTTTCAAATGTCACTTGTATTATTTAATATCACGTTGTTTGTTCGGCAATCGACAATTTTGATGCTGTGAAATAATAAAGTATAGTTATAATTATGAAAATAAGGTAATTATTTTAATTATAGCCGGACTCTCAAATTGCAATATCATCAACGAAGCACGATTATAACGTAAGATTACACATAATTATGTTTAGATATAATTTGAGCTTTTAGTCTGCGAAAATTCCCGGTATTTGTGTACTTAAGTAATTAAGTGATAATCGAAAAATAAAACAAAGAAATAGTTGATAGCTTGTATAGGTAATTATTATACTTTCATTTTATTAAGAAATATGTAAATTTAAGAGGTCTTCTTTGTTATACGAACTCAAACAAATTATAATAATAAAAAATACACCTTGTTCTAACATATTTTATAGAACATTTTTAAACAATGATCTACTAAATATAAGTACTTCGGTCATCTTTTATACGTACCTAAGTTAAACCACTTAAAAAGTTGTAAGTAGGTACCTATTAGAGCTGCAGTTGAAACATAATATTTATATCTTACGAAACCTATTTTGTTAGTACGGAAATGGAATAGCAATTTATATAAAGTAAACCAGCCACGAAGCCACTGCAGTAGCAACATCATTACGATCTACATACATATTTACATCTTATGATATTTTTAATTCAATTTCGCCGCGAAAGTTCGAAACCTACCCCGTTGAGTGTTGAAAGCTATCCAATTTGCGTAATACTGCCAAAATATCTCATTTCTACGCTGACTACGAACGTATAGCTGCAAAACGACCAACAAAACTTAATCCACCTTCAAAAAAAACGTCTTGTCGAAGGGCAATAAAGTCGGTATTTGAATGAGTGACTCGCAACGTAAGCCATTTGAAAATAAATCTCAAATGGAGTTTTGGCAATTCCATAATGCGAAAGTGGTCTGTTCAAGCTTTTGACTCTATGAAAAAAACGCGATACTCGGAAAACGATAGAAAAAAGGGGAGCATTTATATTTTTCATAGACTTTTTATTTATGGTTCGATAAATATGCGTAAAGCGATATTTAGAGCATCGGCACTTTGCCGATTAGTAATGGCTTTGCGGGAATTACGCCGCTTTGTGGCGCTACCCTTTCAGCTTTGAGGCCGATGAAATATTTCAGAGGCTGTATCGGACCTGAATGAACGTTGTTACTACTCAAGTTACCCTGATCCTATTAATATTCTTATTATTTGTATTGTTTTTACAGTTATTATCCGTTATCGCATTTTAATTGCTGGTTGCACTAAACAGATTAATTTAAAACTGAATGCTTTTTCTTATATTGTGACAGTTTAAATTATCTTACGATAGTTCTCACCACGTGGTAAATAAGCCCTAAACAAACATCTACATTGTATATATGTTACATTATAATGACGTGTGAAAAATAATTGTCAGTATATATTTAATTAATAGTATATAATTCTAAATGAAAACAATCATAAAAATAACGAAATATATATTTATTTATTTACAATTTATAATTTATTTTGTTATAATTCCCTTTCTTAACCGCAAGTCAAAGACAGTCTAGTGTAAAGACACTCCTTTCTTCACTTTGCGCCCGATATAGAGACATTATGTGCTGAGTGGCGAAACTCAACGCTGCACTATCATAAGTAAAGCGAAGAAATGAAAACAATAGTAATTCATTCACTCAAGTGGGAATGAACCCTCATTATACAGACAAATACAAATATCTCATACAACTAAAAAATATCAATTAACCTGTAAATATATTTTTGGTGCAATCACATTATTTATAATTATTATACAACATTTTTCTTAAGTGGCCAGTCGTGGCCCAGTGGCACAAGCGTGTGACTGTAAATGACTGGTTGTGGGTTCGATTCCCACTCGAGAAGTGGAAACATTTAATATTGCCATTTTCTTCGCTCTGGTGTCGAGGTAAAGCGCGGCGTTAAGTTCCGCCACTTAACACGCAATGCCTCCGAATTCGGCGGAAAGTGGGGAACGGAGTATCTTAATACTAGGTTCCCTCTGCCTACCCTGCTGTGTGCGGGATACAGCGTGAAGCTGAAAAAAAAAAATCTTAACAGTTACAAGAAAATTACTCTAATACAATATTTTCATTAATCTTTGTTGTAGCAAGTTCACTGAAAGGGTTACAAATCAATCGTACCTTCCACTAAGTTCGACCCTCGGCATGCCTCTCACGCGCCACACTAATAAGGCGATGAATGAATTGCGGCTACAATAAACAACTACACTGACAGGACGCCGCAAGCGGGTCGTTAGTGTTTTATATAAATAATATTATTTATATATTTTAATAGAAACCTCCCTAAAGGTTATTTTTAATGTCATGCCTCCATCATTGAAGCATATTATATTCGATTTAAAACTATTATAATAAAAATAACTCGTAGTTATTTATAAGTTATAGAATATCATATAATCAACATTACATGTTGAACAATAGCACATTTATTGAAACGCAATTTATTTGCTTATTTATTGCAATTTGTTCCGCGTGGTCAAATATTTTTTTTTTTTTTTGCCCCATAAATCTACTTTTATTATTGGTAATGCCAGAAAGGGATGGGACGTTGATTGTTCCTTTAAATCGATAGATTTTGTCATCGATATAGGACTTTTAATGGTTTAAAAGAATTGCAGCAATGGCGCGGATGACGTTTATTTATGGCCATCGTACATTTAAACGAAATTAAATTGATTTTAAATCTGCTCCTTTTCTCGAATGTATTGTAATTAGTTTTTATCAATTTGTCTTTAAAAAATCAATTTGTAATTACTCTTTTTTCGGGGGCTTTAAGTTAATAATAAATAATATAAAATAATCACCAGCCTCCCATTTGACTCCTTCAATTCCAATTAAAGTACCAGAGTTCCACAAGTCAGTAAGACGTGGAAATGTTTTTATTGCAAATTTGACCTTTTTTTTATTTTTATATTTAAAAATACACCCATGATTTCGAATTTTCGTTTGGGGTGCGAAATATGATCTGAATGCTACAGTTTATATTATTAAAAGACTTAAAACATTTAAAGTTGCAAAAGTATGCTTAGTACTGAATAAGCTTAACATTGAAGCTCTCCTGAAAAAAACACGATTTTAACTAGTACTATTATGCAATAGTACTAGTTAAAATCGTGCTTTTTTCAGGTAATACTACCGGAGCGAATTATCCGATCTACATATAAAATAACCTGTTAGTCCGTTGATACATATAACCTAAACGTGTACAACTTTATAACAATATCTAATATAAGAAAAATATAAAATCAATTAATTTGCACAATATTTATTTCCATTCTTTTTCTTAGTAAGAACAATAAACGGCTGTAAAAATCTCAAAAATGACAAAAGAATCTTTGTGCGACACGTAACAACAGTGTTCAGAGTGCCAAAGACAATGATAATTGTTCCAGGTGAAATATAGTGTTGCCACCGACAAAAGGAGCATAGGGAAAAAAATTACATTTTTCATTGTAAGCTTCGGCCCATTCACTACAGGTGTGGCGACGGGGTGGGCACGGACAATGGGCTTTATCAATGGACTATACTATTTTTTCCCATAAAAAATATTAAGTATTCAAGAAAGGAAAATCATTAATTACTTGGCCCGACTGTCGGATGCACGTTTAGATTTTTGCATTGATTATATTAAAAATATATATATTTAAAAAAAGGATGAATATGGTTTCGCACTTTTTCCATTATAGCAGGGTGGTCAAAACCTAGTGTCAAGACTCTCCGTTCTCCGCTTTCATCGATACAATACGTGACAGAACTTATCACCACTCTATGTCTTAGAAAGAATATAGTATATTTAAATTAAAACATAAATGAAAATAATAATCATTCCCCGGAGTGGGAATCGAACGCGCAACCATCGCGCTTACAGTAAGGCGCTATTTTACCGCCACAATGGCCTCAATTTGATTATAATAAATACACATATATGTATAGCACATTTACAGCGTATCAAATGAATTTTACATAGGATTATCCTAAAATTAAATTTTTGAGCTCAAATCTAATAAACAATAATAAATTCTCTGAACAGGGGATTTAAATGGCAGCCATTTGTTAATATATACAGCTGCGTGCGCGCATCGTAGTGTAAAATCGACACCGATGACAAAACGTCCCTCTATGCTTGCGAATTTTAACTAACTTTATCTAAATAATCTGTGATTTGTAGATTGAAATCGCTTTAATAATTTCTGCCTTACTATAAAAATCTAAAGTAAAAATTGTATTTTAAACAGTTAGCCCAAAGCGTGAAAGAATGCTCGAAGTTCGTGAATGTTTTTATTAGGTAATAACCCAAAATATCATAGATCTATTTATTTTAAATATTTACACCTAAAAAGGACGCTAAAAGACAAACTTATATTTTGGAAAAAATGGATTTATCTTATCTCATATGTCTTCTATCCACGTGCCTGTAAGCTCAAGCAAGCTGTTATGTCGTAAAATTTATTGCCTCTCTAAAACTGCGGCCAGGTAGTGCACCGAGTTCCTCAGATCTACAGTCTTTGTTTATTGTCTTCGAAAAAAAACATTGAAGTATCCAAAAACAAGAGTTGGTTTACGTCATGGTTTAAAATAAAAGACGTTTGTTAAGGGATTAAGGGAATTGTACTTAGACAATGCATTCAGGTAGCAATTTCTCTGCATGAATATGGCAAAATTGTTGTTGCGTATATTTTTTATATGATATTATATTTTAAGTCTTGTATATATTGGTTAATAGAGTTTGGATTTAGATGTGATAGGTAAAGTTACATATTTATGTATGTTTGCACGTGGAAATAACTTCTAAGAAGGAGACTGATCTTGATTTCTTATGAATTACTTACTGTTATTACAATTACCTTTAACATTGTTATATAAATCAAATATTATATTATTTAAAATATACAGCTTTTTACATTTTCCCGCATAGTGCGGTAGTCAGAAAAAAACTAGAGTCACAACCCTCCATAATATCATTATTTATATGTAAAAGATAATCTTACGTATTTCTAACATTTTAAGATATCATTTAAACACAGAAAATAAAAAAAATAAAAAGTAAACTAAAAAAATGTTCTAAAAATGTCCTTTTTCGATAATCTTACGTGTTTTTACATACAAAATAACCGGATATTGGTCCAACAGCAATAATTACTAAGAAACATTATTCCGCGAACTTATTTACTCTAGATAACGATTTTGAAGATGTTAGTTTTACATATTTTCCAATAGGGATGCAAACAAGGCGACCAATAGCCTTATAAATTGTATCCTATCTTTCTTCTCGGTGATGTTAAGAATATTGACGCGAGTTCGGCAAACCGAGATAAAATAAATATTTTAGGGTGGGCTCGCCTAAACAAACATATTCGGGATTTTGTTGACCCTCGATATAGTTTTAATTTATTACGCTGAAATTTCATCACTTTTAATATGGCTGGTCAAATATTATTTTGGTTTAAGTTATAATTTGATCAATTCTTATTTTTAAGTATTGTGTCTTTGAAATTGTATTTATGTATATCTGTTTATATATTGTGAACTAGTGTTATAGACTATTTATGTTGTTTTACTCGTATTTACAGAAAATAATTATATAGCATATTATATTTAAAAGGTTTATTGTTTTAAATTATATTAAAAGGTTTATTTAAAGGGTTATTAGGTATGCAGGATACAGCGTGAAGCTAAAAAAATGTATGAACTTAATATAGATTAGCTCTCCTAAAAAAAAGCTCAATTTTGACTTTTTGACACACTGGGATACAGTGTGAAGCTAAAACAAGAACAAATAAAATTTTAAAAGGTAACATAGTGTATGTCAAATTGACGCAGCATTATTAACACAAAGTTCGTTGTTGGGGTCTTCCACTTAACATGCAATATCTTGGACTCGGACTGGAAGTGGATAGTAGAGAGTTCTGACACTAGCTTTTCTCTGTGTACACTACAAATTGAGTCACAAAAAATATTCAATACAAGCTTTTATTGACTTAAAAGCGAAATACTGTTCACTGTAGGTACTTCCATCTGTCATATTCTTATAATATAAATATAAAAAAAAACACCGTATGGAGGATTTAAAAAATGACTACCTATTACCATTCAAAAGGTACCATCAGATAACTACACCTTAGTGAACAGTTTTTAGTAAGTTTACCTCGTATAATTAATATTGGCGAGGCTCACGGCGCAGGCGCAGTTATCGCGCGAACTATCAAAAGCTCGCAATATTTCTTCATTAACGATGTGCCAGGGCAACTCGTCATCTTATTGCCTTCTCCAACACTATGTTCCCGTAAGTATGTGAATTATGAACATTTTATTATATTCACACTTCTGGATTAATGGTAGGGCTTACTGAGTGCTCGTTTTTTGGAATGTTATTTTTTTTATTTATACTTATAGTAAGCATTAAATAACGAATGTGTCTTTATAATCGGTTTTTATACTTTTTTTCTCATTAAATATTAAAATGTAAGTTTTATATTTGTTTAGTTTCATGTTTTTTCTCGTGTAACAGGGTAATTAGAGAGAACCTTATAATAAGATTCTATTCTCTATATATCGCCCGAAAGTTAGCCCACAAGGACAGGTTAAATACTCTTTTAACTATTTCTTTTTTATATTCCAATTGTTTCATGTATATGGCAAATTATTTATTATAGACAAATTTTAAAGTTCTAGCAATCATTTAACAATGCACCCCATTGTTCTTTTCATAGTAAATGATAGATAATCTTATGTTTCTCATATCAGCATTTGTCTCCGAGAAATCTTAATTTCACACCAAGCACGTAATTCGCGGACGATATCAATAGACTTCCTAGAAGCAACACAGTAGCTAGTAGCTAACACATCAAAACGCGGAAAACAAAAAATTAAGAGTCAAACATTGTTTTTTACATTTGAACAGGAGGTCGTCCCAAATCCCTCGGCGATTTATCAAATAATATGACAGCATTCAAGAAATATAATTTTACAAAATTGTAAAATGTATTGTGTTTCATAATTAATGAAGCAAAAGGCTTTCTCGGTAACGAAATACCCCCGATCTTAGATTTGGATCGTCATTACTTGTCTCTTTGTGCGACATTCTTTCGCGCCCAGGTGTTCCAATAATTATACTGCATGGTGAAGAAAAAAGACAAATAGATGTAAAACGTGCAATACAGAAAGAGAGGAAGTAACGGCCCTTGCGTTGATTGATAACTGTGACAAAAATGTACCTACCAGATAAAAAATAATAATATTATGGAAGCTTTTGTTAGAAGCGCATGAAGTTGAATAGGGGTGCGTTTTACTTGTTGTAATTATAAAATTAATTTAATTATCTATATCGTTTTGTAATTATATTTCTGTTTTCATATATCTACCTATATTTATTTTAAATTATTCGATTTATCATATACTCACAATTTTTTTTTTATTTATAAGACGTGGTTATAAAATCGAGTTTTAAGTTACGATGAGATTAGTTATCGAATAAAATTATATTAAATAGATAACGAAGTAAACGTACCGACAACCCTAGCTCAAACGCATCGCCGGCTGTGCAGTTTGCGTTCAGCGATGTTAGGTAGACAATGAGCTACAAAGCGCACGCAGGTAGGCGCACGATACCAATTTATATTCAACACCTCATTAATATTTTTCAATTAATATACACTTTAGTGCTATGAAAATAAGAAATTAAATTCCAAAGCAACAAGTTAATTTTGACGAATCAAAAATTTGCAAAAGTGTACTTGAATTTTTTTGGTTTTCATTAGCTAAGTTCGCGCTTTATGGACGAGGAGCGAGGGTTCGGACGTGCTTTATTGTTTCGTCAAATACATGAGAAACTTTGTCAATAAAAGTGGGTGGTATTTTGAGTTTATGTTTCATTAAAAACTCTCAGCTTGTTTCGTGTTTTAGATTATTATTTCTAATTTTGTGGTAAACTTACGTATATTTTAAAATATGTTATTATATAAACTAACCATTCTTAAATTATATGAATATATAATTTGGATGTGTGTTTTTAAACAATATCAGTCTCTCAACCATACATTTGTCGGCATTATCAAAGCATGTATCCTCAGTGTAACAATTGATTTTAATTACTTTCGGGTTCTGTAACTCTGACAAATTTTGTCGAATAATACATACCTGTCTAGAAAGTTAATATGCATAAAAGTATTGAATTTCTTGCAAACGAAAATGAACATATAATAACTAATTGTAAAAACCAAAGATAATAAGATAGCCGTATCGCTTTCCTTATTTTGGGTACAACAATAGACTATTAGTTCGTTACGGTCATTATTTGCAGAGATTAATTACGTTCGCCATCTAAATTATCTTTACGGCCGATCGGGACAGTATAAATCAATTTAATATAATTAAAAGCATTACATGTTTTTTGTTCGGCAACGAAACAAGACGAGGTATTAGACGGAGATGAATCGTGAAGATTAGAAGGTGAGGCCGTACAGCGGGTCACCGATCATATCTCTCCCGTACGTCAAGCCGTCCATCCACTGTCGAGTTCCTACAAATTATTTATACAGTCTAATTTAATTTAAGTCCCCTGACCTTTATGTGATGCACTTGGCTCTGGAAAAAACCTCTCGAACCGTTCCACGTGACTCATGCAACATTCATGCCTCTTATTGTATTACGCTAGGGATCGAATTAAGCAGGCGTTGGGATGTTATACGGAAGATTCTAGTGTATTTTGGCATTACAATGATAGCGGCGTCTAGAAATTATTCTTGAAACATCCTAGGTGTTTCTGAAGTGAATTAATGAAGTGTTACGCCATATAAATCGTTGTTGTTAATATGTATCGTTTGAGTTTATTTTCCGCAGAATGCGTTAACGTTTGCAGTCGAACTAAAGATAGTTGTTAGTGAGATGGGTCTACGTCTAAGTATTATTTTAGTAGAGAGGACGCCGCGGCCTTGCACCGCGTCTCGCCACGCAGTCTACGGCGGAAGTTTACGAGCGCCCGCCAGCCACTTTTATTAGCTACCTCATATCGAAGCCTCCTCGCAGCCTCCCATTCACTCCGCAAGAAATATACTTTTTTATTACTCTGTCACTTGGGTAATTTATTGACAGTAAATGCACGTGCATTTCTATTAATATTTTATGTTACGAGAGTTTTATGCTCGCGTTTGTCTGATGCATAGTTAACCCCCAAACGGTCAATTTGTTGTGGATTCCATCCACGACTCCGTTGAACAAGTCCAGTTTGTTATAAATAAGCAGATCGTGTCGACTACCGCTTGTAATTAATTTGTTTTAAAAACATTAAGCGGTTTATTCGTATATTATAAACTCATTGAATATAAAGTGTTCATTTGTTACTATAATATAGAGTTATTTTCGCTAAAGTTACTATTTTTATGTTACAAGTGAACAATTTAAATGTGGTTATTTAAGAACGAACGCTTCTCCTTTTACGGCGCTTACTAATCAGCCGCGGCATGTGTGTGAATATTTTACCAACATTATTAACGTTAAAAAGTGCTGCTAATTGAATATTTTTAAAGTTAATCGAATGAGCAGACTGACGGCGTATAAAGCATATCTACTCGATGTCTCCGTAAAAGTCGTGTGTGGTTTTTCATTGCCGGACGTTCACTTCTTACAATGTCTCAAATAAAGTTTCGTTTACGATTTATTTTATATATTAGATATTTTATAAGTTATTAGTAAAGTAACACGCAATGTTTCGATTTTTGGGCGAAAAATGGAGAACTAAGTGACATTAGATTCTCTCTAAATACATTCTTATACATTGTTATTCGTAAAGCTGATTTTTTAAATGTAAATTGAGACTTTTTGAACAGTAAGTTCATAATAATACAACGCTTGCAACATTTAAAAAAGATTAATTCTAAAAATAAATAAATTTAATACCGGATTTCTATAAATGATTCAAACTTCTGAACGCAGTGGTCGACCGTCGAACGCATGTCATAAACAACGTCAGTCGTCATACACTCAGGCCACAGAAAACGCTATATAATTAACATTTATATCTGTTATGGGTAGTAACTCAGTCGCTTCCAGAACAATGCATCTGATGCCCGACACCTAATGGCCGCGTTGATGCGCCCGCGCAATATTGTTGCCACTGCGGTTCGTGGGTATGCGATATTTTTTTATATATGAAGTCGAGGCAGTCGAGATGAGAGAGACAGATTCTGACGATAAAAACGATGATTGTGGGTTTGATTTTCATTCTGGGGAATGATTATATATTATTTTCTTATTTAAGAGAACTATATAACTTATTTAAGAGAAAGTGCGGCGTTGAGATCCGACACTCAAAACGAAACGTTCTAATTTCTGGCGCAAAGTAGAGAACGAAGTGTCTTGATACTAGATTCTGTTTGACTATCTTTGTTTGTAGAAAAAAAAATATAATAAGTATATAACTATCTAAATATATAACAATGAACTTGATTATTTAACCCTGATTTCAAAAAGCCTATTTCAAAATTCTAGGATGGTTGCCTACAAAATGTATATTTAATTATTTTGATGTTATATAAGACTAGAGAACTAATAATATAAGAGAAAGTATAGTATTAACCACAAGATAACCATTCATATGATTTAAAGCTAATATTTGAAAAGTGATTTATTATGATGTTGTCACTTACAAACATATGGTGTCCAACACGTCACACTTACCTGCAAAAAAAAATAATTATTAAATGAGTTAAAACCTGATCAATATACAACAAATAGTTAAAATTATAATCTTAAAAATTACGATTTATTTAAATTTTATCGATTACGATATACGATTTATATAACTTGGGGCTATAGTGGGGCAGTAGAATTGTGTCCGGCTATAAGTAATTGGTTCGATTTCCACTCGTAGAAATGATTACATTAAATTATTTTTACTTCTTTGCTGTGGTAAAACCAAGTGCGATGTTGAATTCCGCCACTTAACACACAATATATCTAATTTGGGCGGAAAGCCAAGAACTCTTCGTCTTACAACTGGTTACTAAGTTCTTTCTACCTACACTTCTATGTAAGAAAAAGCATGAAGCTGATTAAGGTAAACCATTTTCTTAACCTAAAGCGGAAGATGGGTAAAAACAAAAAATAAAAACAAAGTCAAACACTTTACCTTATAACCATATATAATGATATAACCGTATTAACAGAGTCCAAGAATACAGCAATAATTGCTACAGCTAATACCAACATCGCTACAATACGCTAGTCGCAATCTTTATTAGACGCGATTAGTCGTTGGTATGAAGCGATCGACACGTACCGGCGCGGAGCGCATTCCGACGCTTTTTTCATACATTCCACCGATTCTATCTTGGATTAATGTTACTTTTACTTGTATGTTTGTTAAGAAAATAGTTGTGGTGGAATGATTTTTTAATAAAATAATATATTGATGATTAATTTGTTACTTGTTTATAGTTCGTATAATATATATGTTTATTAGATGTAAGGGTAAAAGCTCAATTACGTGGTATTATTATATTAAGAGTCAACTAAAGGAACTAAACTATTTATTTTGTTCGGGTAAATATTATGAGAAATAAATTAATTCTTAAGCCGTAAATATTAGCAAATACGGTATATTTTTTTATTTACTCTTAACATATACAAATAGAAATTATGAAAAGAGTACAAAAATTATAATTCATCATCAGCTTACGGAAACGAGCTATTTATAATACAAATTTCTCTACTTCCTGTAGATCATTTTACTAAGCTTTTTATTGAAACTAAAGTAACTATTTAATCGAATACCATACATTCCTATTGGTTAGTCTTAGCGCATCAATAGTACTCTGATTGTTGTATAATATCCTTTTCGTGTCTTTTTCAGTATTGCCATGCTTATTACATGTGTTTTAATAAAATTATGTTAAGTTCTTCTAATTTGTTACAATTAAATGTAAAAATTGAGAATTTGACATTAATATTGAGTTCTGATCTTTATTATTGAACTATTATCTTGAGATAACCGTGGCACAGAGGGACAGCGTCTAACTGTAACCGCAATTGATTTTGGGTTCGATTCCCACTTGGGGGATATAATCAATATTTAAATTATTTCTATTTCTCTCTTTATTAATATATAACGCGGTGTCCGCCACTCAACATGTAAAGGTCCGATTTTAGGCGCTAAGTGAAGAAAGGAGTGTCTTGGCACTAGGCTCTCTCTGACGCTCCTGTTTTGCGGAAAAATAAACTATTAATAGGTAAAGTGTGTTATTATATATTTTTCTAAGCATTACACAATATCATCGTGTAAACGACAGTATTATAAGCATATTCAATACATATTCATACAATACGTAATTATAAAACTCTAATAAAATATAAAACGAAACCCTTCTTTATAGAGCCAGGTGATATTATAGTTTTAAGCAAAAAACCCTACAGACCTAGAGTTACGAGCGATACAGTTATAAAAGCAACGTTAAACTTGAATTGTTGGTGCGCCTTAGCCCATAGGAACTACTACTAATTGATCACGCGCTCTCGATTGTCTTGATAGTTTATATTTAATTGTACACTTATGGGTATTTATTTACTTATTTTAAGATATCTATAGTGATAGTAGTTAAGTAAGTTTGGATATTTAGTTTCTAATACGATAGTTGTAGTTAATTTAGTTCAATTTTATACTTTTCTGTCTCCCATTTTTTCACAGCAAGGCAAGAAAAAACTATCTGCAAAATTGCTAACAGAGGGGAGAAATGTAAATAATTCAACTATAATCATTCATTCACCCACTGGGAATCGGACCTGCAACCATCGTCTGTAAAGTCAGACGCTGTCCCATTGCGTTGTGTTGAACTTTTAAATAAATACTATTTTGTTCATTTAGATAACAAAATTATTTTATTAGAGAAATATGTAAAAAATAATATATCTTATGGAGTACAAATAAGAAATCCATATCTAATCGATATTATCAATATGACCTCTTTTAGTTTTGGATAAATGATACATATTGTCATCTGACACACTGTACAAGCTATCGACGTTATAATGAAATCTCAGTCAGTCATGACTTTATGAGTTCTGCCTTTTGACATCTATACATAAGTAAATAAGAACTTATATTTAAAATATAAAAAAAAGATAAAAAATCGCGAGAAGAAATCGAAAATACAATTCCATTTTCATTTTTGTCTTAGTATTTATTTTTGTTTTGAAAAGAAGTGCAGTTATCCAATATTTTTCATTAGAAATACATTAAATAAATAAAAAAAAACTATTACACACACTACCATTGAGTTGATATATTTTTTATTTAAAGCAACAAAGACGTTGCTAGGCAACGTGTATATAAGAAGCTTAAACGTAAACATTATCTCTATCGTGATTTGATTCTACAATTATTCTGAAAACAACAGTTAGATAAACTATAACTTTACCATTGACGTAAAATACACAACATCAGGTGTAAATATTATAATAAAGTCAATATTCCTGAATTCCAGGAGTCTATAGACATGAGCATGAGAACGGTTAACAAGGCAAACCGATTAAGCGAAGCGTAGAGAAGCATCTCACGACTCAGCCTCATTACAAATTATAGACGCATTCTTGTTTTAGCTATTCTTAAGGTTAGTGCAAGCTGATGCATTTCACTAGATCTCGTTTCAAATATTTCAATGACTCATTTTATTACGATTATATCAAAATTATTACAGCTTTTTATCATTAATTATCTTATTAAATATCATGAGAATGTTATTTATATAAATATATAATATTAAATATATTTTTTGCTGTATTATAACTTGATGGTATGTACATACCTTTGCTTTGGCGAATGCAATTAAAATAAGATAGTATAATTCAACAAAAACTGAAGCGGAATAAATGACAAATTGCTTGGAACAAAAACATTAATAATAGTAATGTTATATTCCAAGATGACGCGTTTTGATTGACTCAGTTTATTTTTTGAAATAATTTCAAAAGTATGAGCTATTTTTATAATGATTTAAGCTTCATTCTTTGATCAATTGTGTTTATAAAAGAATCGTGGTAAGGTCCATTTAATATTTTTTGGAATTTATTTACAGCTTCATGTTTTTTTTGTATAATGGATAGAGAGAACCTAGTGTCACCATTCTCCACTTTCTATTTGAGTAGACATTATATGTCGATTGATGGGACTTTACACCGCGCTTTGTCTTACTAGAGCCGGGAAATAAAAATAATTGAAATATAATAATTTCTTCGAGTAGGAATCGAACTTTGACAGTCAAACACTGTTCCACTGTGTCACGATGGTACATTGTATATTTTTAATAATTACTTAATAAATATACATAATAAATGTAATAATAGAATTTAATTAGATATATTAAGATATTATATTTAATTCTTTATATTAATGCAGTCTAGGTGCAACAAATAAAACTGTAAGTTCAATATGAACCTGTTAGTAGTAAGTTCAAAATCCAAATTCACGTTTTTGATTACCAATTTTATTATACAGGGTTAGTTTCCGATGCTTAATTGTAACAATCCTAAGGGAAATGGAGAACAGGGTGAGATTCTGTGGTTTATAAAGTTCTCTTAACTTGCCCTGTTAAGTACTCGTAAATGGGCTTTGTTTAAAAAAATATAGCAAGTATCAAGAATCTTACGTGAGTACACTTAGGTACTTCCGCATATCACTGTACGATATAATCAAATCGTTTAAAGATGTTCTTGTTTACTGTTAAGTTTCGTATTGTAAGAAAACTAATTTATATGTTTGTTTAAGAACTTTTAAATAATTAAAATTAAAAAATATGTTACTTAGGTTATTTACCAAATAATTTGATAATAGCACGATAGCTTCACGCTTTTTCCCGCATAAGTAGGGGTGGTGAGAGAAGACCTAGTGTCAAGACACTCCGTCCTCCAATTTCCGAGACATTGCGTAGATAAGAAATGGACAGTTTTTTTAGTTTCACGCTGTATCCTGCACACAGCAGGGTAGGCAGAGGGAACCTAGTGTTAATACACTCTGTTCCCCACTTTCCGCCGAATTCGAAGCGTTGCGTGCTAAGTGGCGGAACTTAACGCCGCGCTTTACCTCTACCAGTAAATCGCGAAGTAATGAAAATACTAAATATTTCCACTCCTCGTTCCAAATGGACAGTTAATAATACTTATAACGTACTTTAAGTCTGTAATTATGTTAAACATTAATGTATTATGTTCAAATATTATGCGGCATGTATAATTACATTTTTTTATATGAGCGAATGTGACTGTTGCGAGCGAATGTTAACAAATGTTAAGCATAGTATATCTTACATTTGATATGTGCGATATACTACATTTAACATTTGTGGGTTAAGAATAATATAGTATTATTTGCAAACCATTAGCTGTATGAAAGTAGACCATTAATTGCATCATTATATGCATTATAAGCACTATCCATAGCTTAAATGCCATTAAACTTAAATATAACAAAAACAGAATAGCTTATTACAACTGTATTGTACTTACAATAACAGTATCTTAGCCTTGATAAAAAGGTTACAATCAAATATCATGGGAGATCGTCCGTCCGTCTGTTACTACACCGTTGACACGCTGTGGCATCAAACAACCTTTGTGCTCGAAACGACCACCCGATAAGAATAGAGTCAGGAATTCCTCTAGCCGATTACATTCGTAGGTAAAAATAAAAAGATTGTTTATAAAGTCGAGGAAAATTGACATGACAATAGCTCGGTACTCCCACCGCCTAAGAAATTCGAACTAAATTCGTATTTACCTCCAATCATTTAGAGTTCATTAATTTAGATACGTGACGGAAACATGGGACTTTAAGAAGATGATTATAAAGTTAGGGCGTGATGTGCGAGCAGGATGGAGCGCTAGGTGGAAGCGGGACGGGAACACCGTGAGGGTCACAAGCGTGATGTCAGGTCAGCCACTTTTGCACCTCGCCATAACAACACGTCTCAAATTATTATGGACGTTTGATAAGTGTGCGGAGATTACCTCGTCTTGGTACTTTATTGTGTTAATTAAATTAATTTTAGGTTGCAGCTTCTAAGCTTTTACTCAGTGGTAGGTGAGTCAGACAGGACCTAGTGTCATGACACTCCGTCTTCCATGTTTCATCCGAAATCGAGACATTGCGTGTTTAGTGTCGGAACTCAATGCCACGTTTTGTCTTAGGTTCCAGGGCAAGAAAAGAAAATTTAAATGAAATGTTCCCTCGAGTGGGAATCGAACCGACAACCATGGCGTCGTCCCACTGTGCCACGATGGCCTCTAATTTACTATTAAAGTAATTAAATCGATTATTACTTGATATTTTTTACTGTAATAGACCAAATATTCAGTTAATGTCAGTGATTTGATGTCATAGAAATTCTAGGTACTCACTATGTATGGTTGTAGTATTAATGAATCACTATCTTACGACAATAGTTAACAATAAGATATGTATGTAGAGTAACTATCTAAGTTGAAAGAGATAAATAGGAGAATATAAGGTTAAATCTCTCAGTATATGTGAGTATTTTAAATTAAAGTAACTAAAATTTTGTGTGACAAAGATATGTCACGTCAACATTAATATTTATACAAATAAATAAAATTGTATTGTCTGTTTGTAATATTAAAATAGCTTGTAAAATTTGTAATACTAAATGCATATGGACATGGTATATATACTAAAATGACACATGGCTTAGCGGTCAGGACGGTTTCCAGGAGGCACGGGTTCAAATCCCGCTGCGTTCAATTTTTTATACAATTTCTAAATGTCTTTTGCGATTTCCTAAGTATGTAAATAACATTTTAAAAATGTTAAAAATGATTTTTTTTCAATTTTTGTCTATTGTCTGTCTGTTACGGTTAATCTCTGGATCGCCTATACTGATTTTGATATAGGCAGATAGATAGTAATAGAGAGTAACTTAGACTACTTTTACTTCATAATTATATTTTTGTTAAATTCCATGGCGAAGAAGCCAAGAGCACAGTTAGTATTCAATATTGACTTTACAATAATTAAGTAGCTTTCGTTATAAGCGCAATATGGACATACGAGTACGCGACGCGAGCTTCGTGCGTCTTTAAAATTAGCCAAATCACTTTCACCTCGAGCAAAAGATAAACAAATATTGAATTTCTGACTCTTCATACACTTAAAGGCTTGTGAACTTTAAATATGTTCTTTGTAAAACACATTATTTTCTAGTAGTCAGAGAGAACTTAGTGTCAAGACACTCCGTTCTCCACTTTCTACCGGAACTTGATATTTGGTGCGCCGCGCTTTGTTTAGGTACCAGAATGTGAAATGAATATAATTTAAATATATTCACTTACATGAATGGTAATCGAACCTCTATGAGGAAGTAGTAGGCGCTCTATGAGGGAGGCCTACATTCAACAGTGGATGGCAAAAGGCTGAGAAAAAAAACATCGAACCTACAATTAATCATATTTACAGATAGACGCTCTCATTGCGCCACAATAACCTTCTTAGTAAAGATTTTCAAAAAATATTGATTATACATCATAATATTAATCTTGTTTTCGTACTGTTTCTGAAAGGCCCATAATAATATAATGTAGGCGTAATATTAACGACTTTAACCAATAAAATAATGACGTCAGCCATCATAAAGCGTCGAAACTGTTTTAAAATAACTAGATGCTGAGTGAAAGATTCGACGGCGGTAGAGTTCTTAATGCGTCTTAATGTATATTTTATGATTGTTACACAACACGCGAACAGTTTTACGCAGCACTAAGCGATCCCTGTCTAAAGTTATTAAATCCTCTGATGTACCGGAACATCAAATTATGAATTAGAAATAAATCAACGGGGGCGGTCGTAAAATACTTTATGTTGTTCTGGTGGTTATTGCGATTACTCTTTTAAATTGGCCCCGATCTGCAAATATATTGGTAGGTATATAATGATTTTGTTGCCTTTAGTCGTAAAACGGCTATTTCAATAGATTTCTAAGAGTATGGCGCCTTGAAGTTGTTTTGTGAAAGATATCAATGAGTTCAGTCGAGATTTTTGTAGATAATTGTCAATTAAGGATATATCTATTATATATCTTTATTATTATTATTATTTTAATATACGAAAAATATTTTATAGAATTAAAATTCATTGTGTACATATTACTTAAATGTACATAAAAAAAAATCAATTACTTTCCACCAAATTTGGAGGCATTGCGTGCTAAGTGGCGGAACGTAACGAGCCAAGAAAATGGAAATATTAAATATTTCCACTCCTCGAGTGGGAATCGAACCCACAATCAGTTGATTTACAGTTACACTGACGGAGAAATTAATATATGTAACTAATAATTCTTTTGAGGCAGAATCGAACCTAGAACGAATCGTGTATTCAGTCAGACACTACGCCGCGACGGTCTTTATTTAATTTTATTCTATGCATTTAAGTCAAAATGTGCGTGAATTAAAATAGCTCCAAGGCAAGAGGGTACCACAATTTTCTTTTTCATATCATTTGTAAAATCTGAAAGCAACCATATTTCCCAAAGTCAATTTGGTTAAAAGTACACTTATTTCACTAATGCACCTCCGCCTTTGGGTTAGATCACGTATCATAGAGCTTTAGAATTTAATGAATATTATGAAAGCCTGTATTAATGTAGGGTGCAGCCGTCGATATGATGAATGTTTGAACAATGACTGGCGAAGTTAGGGCTTCGATTCCCGTTTAACGTGATATTTAAATGTTAATGTTCCTCTATCATATTAAATTTTTTCATTATTCGAAATCATCATCGTGACGTTAATAGTATTGGTATTATATCAACTATTATATTGTTAGTGTTTATAGTTTACTTTTTTGATCTTGAAATAAAAGTTTGTGGAATTTTACTAACTAATTTTTGATACTTATTGAAATTACCTTTATTCTTTGTAGATATTTAATTCTCCACATTTATGCCACAAGCATATTGTCTACCACATCATAAAACTTGTCTAGCATAACAATAAATCTATCGTATTAGGAACTATTTTGTTATTTTATCATTTTGGATAGTGTTACTATGTAAAAATATGTTAATTAATGATCCGTTTATGTGAGACAAATGTATTTTTCTAAAACGTCTGACAATAGAATAAATTTTACCATTTTAAATTTAAATTCATCAGTCATTAAGCATATGCATCACATTAAGGTTGAAAAAAAAAACAAGTCCGGCTATATTTCTCTAAACATACAAACAATTGGACGCTCCAAGAAAAAAACGTGATCAAAACTTGAACGAATACAATGACAACTGCATGCTGAATCAATCACAAAAAACGGAATTCGAACAAAAACGACAATTAAAATCCAACATCGGCCGCCCAAAGAAATATTTAGAATACGTTACCGCGGCCACCATTTCATTTTTTACATATAAAAAAGCCTCTACACGTGTCTCAGGATGTCGTCTTTATTGGTTTAGTCCAATTAATGACGTCTAATATCGTTAATTCTGGGAACGGTTTCGAAGTAATAAATTACAAAATATTTTACTTTTTGTTTACGGTTTGAATTATGTTATATTACGAATAAATCTTTCGATTGTAAGACGATACAGCGTAATTAGAAATGGAAAGAGCTGGTTGGTATAATGTTTCCGATGACCCGTTGTGTAGGGTAAGCTCGGTCGTCGTCAATCACTCGTCAAACCAATGTTATCATTGGTCCTATTTGCAAATGCTCAAATCGATATGGAGCTGAATGATTGGAAACGGACTCTCTTGTATCGACAGTGCGCATTCTATGTAAAATATGAAACTGGCTTTGCTCCCGGCCCTGATGCCCGATAACTGCTGAGATGGATGCGGTACCGACTAGGGGATAAACACTTAAAGCAGTGTCATGTCAGACATAAATTGTTTGAGATATGCCTTTAAGTTTACAATCTCATTAAGATGAATTTATGGGAAATTCGAGTTTTAGTATTGAATAAAGTAATAAAGTGAATATATTCAAATATATCGCCTGTTCTGAATGTTAAATGAATACCTACTAGGTTTTCTATATATGTGGTGTAAGGTAAACATTAAATATTCATAGGACTATAATACCCATTAAAATTGAAATATTCATATATTTATTAATAATTTATATATATAAAAAGTATTTTTTCCATAAACAAAGGTATTGTGATCAGTTCCCAGCAATTGGATCAAGAAAAATAATACAACCGTTCGCGTATCCACCAAGTTATCGCTTCTACACTGGTCAATCCCTGCATAGTGACCGCTGCCTATATAGTGAACTTACTGATTGAATTATGGTTGCACTCCAACTGATTAATGCGACATCCCGCCTTGACGTGCTATTGTCTGCTGCATCTGCATCAACCAATAAGACGTAAAAGAAGTTCCGACCAGAATGTGTAAGTATTGAGATTTGTCCTGTAGATCTTTAAGTTTTTTTGGTTCTTTTTTTGTAGTTTATTAAATTATTTTTGTTATAGAAATTTAATGAAGTTAGGGTTTATCACAAAAAATGTAGAACCCATTAAACTCTATATTTTATTCATTCTTTCAGCCATTTTATTTTATGTGAAGAATGGATAAATTGCTTGTTAAAGATAAAACTTATTTCCATTAATTTAAAATGTTTATTTCCGAAAATCAAATTTTACACTATAGTGATTTTTTTTTCAGCTTCACGCTGTATCCCGCACACAGCAGGGTAGGCAGAGGGAACCTAGTATTAAGATACTCCGTTTCCCACTTTCCGCCGAATTTGGAGGCATTGTTAAGTGGCGGAACTTAACGCCGCACTTTACCTCGACACCAGAGCGAAGAAAATGGAAATATTAAATATTTCCACTCCTCGAGTGGGAATCGAACCCACAACCAGTCGTTTACAGTCACACGCTTGTGCCACTGGGCCACGACTGGCCACTATAATGATAACTTACTAATTTTTTAGTGGTTAGGTATTTATGATAATAACTTAAAACTGAAACCGATAGTAACGTTTCTTAGTATTATATTTACATTTGTACACTTTTTCTGGAAGTTTAAGCTACATAAATGTACGTACGGCTTTAAAGTAGCAAATCAAAAGCCAAAATAAGGAGTACGCAACGTCTGAGATGAAAAAAATCGATCGTTTTCGTCCAGTTTTTACTATGATGCTGGGAGATACTAAAAAGCAGTTCGCTCATACCAAATCAATAAAACAGGTTGCCGAATGCCTAAATTCGGAGAGACCGTTTACCAAACAAACGAAAATAAATGAATTTTCAAAGACCAAAAATATAAAACGATAAGAGGATTAGGTGGAACGGAGATGACATTGGAAATTATGGCTGTTTTCTTTTGTAATTCGCCCCCTTCTCGCCCTTCGGCGGGGGTTGTTAAAAATGTATGTTTTTCGAAGCCTCCTCTAGGGGAGGTTTTGCTTGGTCAATTTCACTATACGTAGACATCTACACCTGCAGTAAATTGGATAGGAGACAAAAATTTTGCTAAACCAGTAAAAGAAGAGGTTCAATACACTAGTTCTTACACACACAATCTTTGATATGGTAGGTATCAGTAGAATATTTACTCTTAAATCTTTTTAACAGGAATAAATAGCTAGACACGCATGTGTTCCAGGAAAGGATTGATATTTATATAAAGTTTATATAAAAAAAAATATTACAAAAAGGTGACAAATAATATTAATGCTTCCTATATTCCTAATATTTGGTAACACATATATATCCCTATCACACTGAGAAAGCAAATAATCTACTTTATCCGGTCCCCTTAACTCCACTATCAAGTGGACATAAGCCATTGAATTTTAAGATATCAGATAAAATACTTTTCTTGTTTAAAATGCCATTCCTGGTAAAGTCGCAAAACTAGTATACCTACTCTAAGTTGATCATTAAACGCAAAACGGCTTTTAAAAAGCCCAATGGCTTATTTGAGATGCCCATTCCTTAAACAAAGTAACAGTAAACTGCGCAGCCCAAGAAAACTAAGTAATTAAGTTCTTAAACACCGGACCTTTTTAGTCAGAATTTTGTGTGAACGGAGTCACATACCAAAATATCTCTGCGACGCGTTCCTGCACCCACGGGGTAATTAAAGCGATACGCAAGCAAAAACCCGCTCGAGCTCGCGCACTCATCGCTTCACAATTGCCTTTTTATACCACGAAGATACCGACTATCAGCGATAAATAAAGCTATTTGATGTACATACAACGTTAAGTATCATCGAATTTGGTGAAGGATTCCAGACGTTCAATGGATGCTGCACATTTGAATTGTTTGAAACGTCCGCAGGCTTTCACCCTTTCATTCGGGCGGTCTGGACGCGGGCAAAAACCGCGGCGTTCGTGAAGCAACGCCATAAATTAGGACGAGCGGCGAAAGCAGACACCACTCAATACTCAGCGTTAAATAAAAACATTAAGAACCGCTTGAAATAATCGAAAGGAAAAAGCGATATTGGGCTGATTTGGTGGCGACAAGCGCAAGGGGACGTAAGACCGTATACTTTTGTATTTCGGACTGTTTAAAGAATTAGGAAATAAATCTGGATGTGACTATAAAAATTTAAGCGAGTTGTGTGTTTGTTAGCACGGCACTTTTGGTATAGGTATATTTTTTAAGGATATAACGATTTTCGATATCGGAAAGTAATTATAGCCATTGTCTCAATCTTTTGTTCAGAAGAACCTACAAATTCCATTGAGAATATTTTTATTCGTTTACACGAAAGTTATATGTGGAAATAAGCATATTTATTAGTACTTTTTGTGGCACATCAAAATACATACATACATTATTCCAACTAAAAATGCGTACAAGGTTTGTTTATTTACATTAACCATGAATAAACTAGAATAAAGTTTCTCAAGTACTTGATAGTTTATTGTTTTATAAGAAGATGTAGTGAGTATTTCATGTCACTTCATTACAATTATGTCATGCTAAATATCAATCCCATAGTAGATATATTTCCAAATATATTATTATATAGTATTCTTGAAATATTATGAAAAATATTCAAATTACTTAAGATAAAGCGAATCCAATCTCAAATAAAAGACCAGACATGACATATGTAACAGAACAGCAAAATTAGTATTCGAAAATGCAATTTCAGTGCAGTATTTCAGGCAGGAGGGCGGTCCGAAAGGGGTGGCTGAGTACATATTCATCTTGTTAGGTATGCGCTCGGATGCGCCAGCTTCGGCAAACACAATAAGAGCCTTCTTAGCCCCCTCCCATGTCCTTCTACCCCTGTCCCCTCACGCTTATGGAAAACTTATTAGAGCGCGGCCCGCCGGGGAATCCTTTTTCCTTCGGTAAATATTTGAGAGAGAAATTAAAATTTGACAGCAAACGTTCTTGCGAAGGACGGTAGCCTATTCTATATGCTCGTACGTGATACTTGAGGCGTAAAATGAAATTTAGATTGAGTTTGGACAGTTAAGCTGTAGCTTCTTTGTTGGTGGAGCCGTGGAGGCATTCTTATTCGGCGCGTGAATACGTTAGTAGGCGCGCTCCGTATTAGGAATAGCCAAGCATAATGTTCTCTTTTAAATATTAATGGGGTAATTTTAACCTTTTTCTCATTTCTCAAGTTACTTTTATAGATAAATTTATTGGATTCCGTTTTAATGTATATTTTTGCCTTTAACAGCTAATAGGTATATTTTATAGTAGTCCAACATTCCTTGCATAAATTGTTGTGGTTAAGGAGTTATGTCTTTATTATTACTTTATCTGAAGTATAGATGGCACTTAAGCATTTAGAAGTATAAAAAAACTTAATATTCAAGTATATTCCGTTTATTAACAATGGGACATATCTATAATTATACATATGTCCCATTTTGCAATGGGACATATCTATAATTATACATATGTCCCATTGCAACGACTGGTTGTTTAATTATAATTTCAAATGTTTCTTTTTGTATTAGTAATATCGTATGTTGTTTAAGCGAAATGGTTTAAAAATGCCTCCCTAACATTTAGGGACGGAGCAGAGAACAGCAAACAATAATTCACACCTAAGACCAATGTAGTGAAAAATGAGAAAGCTACGGACGTGCACCGCATAGCTACCGCCTGGTAACAAATGAGTGTTTCCTCCATGCTACATACCATACATATGTATACGTAAGCTGTATACTTTATTCCATTTTTGAGTAACCCCAGGCCGATGTAAATGATATACTTCCTACTTATTTACATGTTTTCTTAGTAAAAGTTTTTGTCATATTATGTATGTATCTAAAATTATATACATATATTGTTATGCTTATATTTAATTACTACGGCACTCCGCGTCTTCTAGAATATTACAATTGTTTTTCTTCTGTGAACTAAGTAGGCTTAGAAGTTAACTGTATAGTTAATTATACGTAGGCAATTTCTAAGGAAGCCTAAGAGTATAATCATACTAAAACGGAGGAATCAAAAAATATAGTCTATAGCCTAGTGTCTGAAATATAACAGATTATATTACAGGCAAACATTAACATAATATACAAGTTAAATTTTTCCATATTATTGCTACAATGAACTTGTTAACTTAAAGCAGTTTTCTTCGAGGGGCTGAAATGTCCGATAGCTACCTGAATCTCAAAGTAGGGTAATTCTATTTCCCTTAAAGCGAAGGTTATATACGGGGGTAATGTCTTGGCAGTAATTAAAGGAGGGGTGGTGAGTCGGAGGCTGCGTGGGCGTGGTTGGCGCATGCGTGGTCGCTTTTAATTAGAGAAGAAACAACACTCATCGACGCCTAACATTCATTAGAACACGCTGATAGGTCTACCATTGTGGGGTGTGATTTCCTTTAGGTATTCCATTGAGGAAAACGTAGGTATTTTATTATGTACTACGTGTATTTATTAAGTAAACGCTTCTGATATATTAAATAAATTAGTAGAATATTAATTAGTTTTGTAATTAAGCTTTTCACATTGGTATCTATATGTTGGTATATAAAAATATTCAGTCAATAAGAACGAGAAGATATAAAGGGGAAATGCAATAATACAACGTCAAATATATGGGACAGAATTCAAATGTAATGGCGTTGAAATCGTAGATAAGAGGCTTATAAGCGAAATACGTTGGGGATGGGGTTTCTGCGTATTTGTCGCGGTAGTACAGGTTTTCTTTATATCTTTATATATTACACTTCAGTGAAGTTCATATAAGAATATATTAATGTTATACATACATAGCTTTTCTTATCGTGTTTATAAAATATTTGAATAGATAAAGTCGGATTCATATTAAAATCGGATTTATGTTGCTTTTTCAAACTATTCTAAGTTTTTGTTTCATTTTTTGTTCACACTAACTATAGTAAGAAAAACTATAGTTTAAAGACGTATTGCTTCATAAGTTGAACTACATTTCACAATAATTTGGCAGTAACGACACTGTTGAAACTTAGCAGAATACATCCAGTATTCTCCTAAGTTTCAACGTGCAAGTAGTTCCTTTAACTTCTTTCTTTCATAGCTTAACGTTTACGCAGAGTAGTCACAGAATACATAGTATTAAAACGCTCCAGTCTCCACTTTCCGACTTCAAATCAAGACATTGCGTGTGAAGTGGCGGAACTTAACGCCTCGCCTTGTCTTAGATTAGGCCAGATAATTTCATATACATTTTAATGTAGCTATTATATAAGCTCTCTGTTCTGTTTTCGTAATTTTGAAATCTCCGACTGTTCGTTTGTGAATATATCAGTAATAAACGAACAAAAAACGAAAAACATCTTACGACATATCTAAACAGTATGATTTATATAAAAAATCATGCCACACGGTGACTCTCATGTAAATGGGAGCTTCAAAAACACGTCACGTAGCAGAAGGGTGCATATATTTTTGATTTGTTCTTGGCTAGGCAAATTTTTCGCCTATTCTTTGTGTCTACCAGTCCTAATGAAGACTTCAAGGGAAACGCCATTTGAATATTTTATATTGAAGATTGACAGGTCTAAAGAAAATAGCGTGGAAGTTTGTCAAAAAATTTGATTATGTTTACTAATGAGTCCTACTTTATGTATAAAGAACAGGGAACACGAATACTTTCAAGAACAAGCATTCTCAAAGCGAGAATCGAACCCCGAAACATAAAAAATTATGTTATAAGTTACAACTGTGCAACTATGGCCTCATCAAAAACATGGTCAGTAACAACATTTTTTTTTTATCATTAAAAGTAACAATTACAAACAGTAAGTTCTGACATGCAATAGCTACACATCAATGCCACACGTTTTCCTTTAATCAAGTAAAAGGGGTTGGGGTGACCGATATACACGACCTTCATTTATCTACATGTCGCGCCCGAATCCAAATTATGCTACAAAAAAGATTTCGATCTCACAGAAATGTATCTGGGATATAATTTTGCTTAGTACGCAAACATTTGCTTCTCTAAAATACGTTTTGGATATGTAAATAGACAGTAGTTTTACATATAATATCATTGTTTTAGTTTACTTCAAGTAATGTTATTTGTCTACACTGTTTAAATTAGTGTTAGTCATATAATATTATATATTTCCTAGCCGTGTATTATAATATGTAGCTAGCTAACTGAATCAGGAAAACAAAAAATATTATACAAGTATAAACTTTCTTTGGAGTGGAATGAAAATCCCAAAACATTGTATTCAATCTGGCCCGTTATAATTGCGCCTTAGGTCCCTTTGCACTATTTTTACATAGTAAGTAAGTAGAGAAGTTATTGTCAAAAAATATCACTTCTCACGTGAGTTAGACACATTGCGTGTTAATTGGCGGAGTTCAACGCCGCGCTTTATCTTAAGTACCGGAGCAGGGGAATGAAATAATTTAATAATAATAATTTGCCTCAATGGGAATCGAATCCACAACCAATCGAGCCGAACACTATTCCACGGAACCACAATAGCCTCTATAGAAAACATCTGAATAATATACAATTATCTTTGTTCAGTTTTTAATATGTAAACATACCATAGTAATAAGGAAAAAGGGAAATGAAAAAATGTCAATGATTGGACGTCATACCTATGGGAATAAATTTCGCGAAGGGGCTGGTTACACGTTATCTTATACTAGTTGAATTGGCAATTTTATTCTTAGGAGAAATATGTATTATTTCTTATTACTGTGAGAGGTAATGCGATGTAATGTAAAGCCTTTAGAAGTAATATCATGTTGCCCAATTTCAAATGACACGATAAGTAGCTATTGAGGAATTAAATCCAAAATTGTTATTTGTAACAGAAACTACCAAAGCGTAACATCGTTTTGAAGATGATAGTAATAACTTATTGTATCTAAAATATATTAAAATTGTTTTTTTTTGAGGTCGTCCTGCCGCAATGGGACTTCATCCGACTGTAAACGTGGTGGTTGTGGGTTCGATCCCCACTCGGGGGAATGATTATTTATCATTTTCATTCGCTCTTTTCAACCTGCAACTATAAGTTCCACCATTTAACACACTATGTCTAGATTTTGGACGGAGAGTGGAGAACGGAGTATCTTGATACTATGTTCTTTATTATGCTATGTGGAAAAAACGTGTACCATGTTTCTTTTTTAACGTTTTCATTTAACTTTAGATTAAGTACTTAAAATACTTTTTATGAGCTTTTAAAATTCTACAAACTTTCCCCCTAAGTAATTACGTTTTACAAACTATTTTCATGTCCGCTGCTCCCTTCTAGGGACAATTTATCAGCGAGGGACGGTGGGAACTAAGGGAAATCTTGATGTTACTGTAACGATAGATACGATAGTGCGATGTTTGACGCAATTGATATTTTATTTTACCGAAAAAGAACAGTTTTATATGTGAGTGAAGTTAAAGTGTTAATAAAATAGGAAATTAAGAAAAATACAACATCATTTAAAACATTTAGTTAACGTAATTTGATGGCTTTACGCTTCTTTTACTAGTTAGTATTAAAATTAAAAGACTAGACCATAATCCTATACATAGCACTTCTATAATCAATATGGTGGTTTATTTAATAAGAAGTACTAAATCGAAAACACTACCACCTTATCATTAAGTATGTGACATAAAATACAAATACCTACATTCTATTGTTAATGTTTAATGATACAATAGACATTTTACACAATTATAGGCAATTATATTTCAAAATAATCATATTATTATCCCTTGACGTAACTAAAAACAGAAAAGTAAGTAGAAATCCATCCCACAACGATATTAATTTCATGTTTCCTTTACAATTATTTACGAGTTCGAATAAGCAATAAATGTATATCGATAACATGTTGGTACTCTCGCTATCGTTAAGACGTTGGATTTATCTAAAACGAACAAAAATACCCGAGCTAACCCAACCCGACGTCGTAAAAGAGCCAAGCAGTACCACGGGCAGAGCGACAACAAAAATACTTTATTTATATGCTAATGTAATTTATATGACGCTTAATGTTTCGTGGCTGGTAACGCACGATTCTCTTCCATTCTTTTAAATATATTTTCGCATTTGGATTTTAGGCTGTATGGTGCTAAAATTAAGGTGGTATTTGGAGTGTTGACGTCTCGTGTGTGTCGATACGATTATGAATGCGCGGTAGGAGGCAGCTCCCTGCCCAGCTTCCTTGTAGGCGGTGGGAGGAAGCCTATTCTGTAGAATCAATAAAAATACGCGAGAAAAGCGTTGATTATACAACGGGAATTGGTAAGGAAACGGCTCTTTCAATAACACTGACTTAAGTATATGTACGTTTGAAATAAATTGATTTTGTGTAACGCGATACCACTGAAAGGAATTAATGGTCATATTTATATAGTATGAAAATAATGAATTATTAATTAGGTATATTATAATAAATTTTAGCCGAATTTCCATTTTTCTAACCCTTTCATTACATATATAGTTAAGCTTTCTAAGTTTTAAACAAAACGCAATTTGAATAAGCAAAAGTATTTGTAATCGGAGCTTAATGTAATCATATGCGAATAAATTGATCTCAAAGACCGCCCACTTTGAATTTATTTCAAAATTGTTTTCTAAATGATGCAACACTAAGATAACGACGAACAACGTGTAGGTATATAAGACAAAATATCTGAGGGAAAACTGTAATGTGTTGCATATATTAGACATTCAAATTAGACGAAAACAATCTCAGCCGACGAGTGATGGACATTCAATCTCGTATTGTATGCTATTTGCATAAAAATTCGCGCAGTGTAGCGGTCGCAACGCTTTTAATGCAGATTTCGAGGGCTATAGAAAGGACAATGAGAAGAAATACGTACATCACTAATATATTGAAAATGGACTTAGGCTTTATGCAGGTAACAAGCTTTAGTTAATATGATACGAGTAAATTCGTTGGGTACATAAATGTTTTATAAAGACATTCGTATGCAATGATTTTTTGTGGAAGTGTCGAATTTCAATAAATTATTTATTTTATAATGCATTTAACTCTAAGTTTTGGTAACTTTAGTTTTAATAAATCTATTTTAAGACTTTTACATATAAATATAAGGTTGTGTTAGCTGAAATAAAAAATATTATAGATAGACTAGACAATGTTCTAAGGAATTTTTATCCTTACTTTGAGTATTCATTATTCATGATAAAAATAATGAATCGATTTTATATTATTTGCACTTTTAACGTTCATCGAATCGAAATCGAGAAAAAATTCTCACACCATGATTGTCCTTAATTAGTTTATGATAATAACTGCCGTTAGTGACTTCTTCTATAATATAAATAAAAAATTAAAAATCGATTTCACAATCGAATAAAAATAACATGGAAATAAAAAAAAATTACTTTCAAACATGATCCGATAGTTAATTAAGACGGTCCTAAAACAATGTCTCACAATCAAACACTTAGAGTGCAAATGTGTTTCTTGAAAGAGCACAGTACCTTTCATCGGCCGTTAAACATTTCTTTTACATAAAAAACACTTAAACATTTGCAGCACGGCAAATTTAAGGAGCTATAAATTTTTGTCATTAGTATAATAATAAGAGTTGAAGTGGTGTCGCGGGAACAGGATGCTATAATGTCTTTTGTTTGAGTGTTTGCCCGACGCATACCAATGATCCCATCTTATTATATAAACTAACTACATTTTTTTTTCCAATCGCAACATTATCAACGTTTTAACGAGGTATCCATTTTGTCGCGATAGATCTGAATCTAATTAAATATTCCGTCTTTTGACTTTATTTATTCGCTAATGTACGAAGACTCGTCTGACTTGAATGCTAACGCAATTTCTTGTAATATATTTAACAAACTTATTTTTATTATACTCTTTATGTTGCTGTGGTCAATGTACCCTGGCAGAGTCAGTTTTTCAATTAACGCCTATATATTAAGAGATATTGTTGAAAATAACAAATTTATTTGTTTAAAAGAGTTTTTTACTTAGTGCTAGAATTCAGATTGAAGCTAAAATATTTATTAGAGAAAAAAAAAACCTAAGTTTTGAAGTGACGGTTCAACAATAGAATGTATAACATTATATAAAGAAAGTATTATTGTCGATGCTTGTCCAAACATAATCGATAGTAAAATATATACATATTGTAACATTAAACATTCCATTCCTTAGCGCCACTAAAGTACTGTACAGGAACTTAGCAGACCATCATTATATACACACGTAAGAAGGTAGAACAAAAACCTGGCAAAATGTCAGAAAATATGCAGCGTAAAGCAGTGTGGCGAATGTTAACGACAGCTGGGGAAAGTCCCACAGCAACTGATTTATTGCGTTTGATCACTTATTTGATCACTTTATGATGGCGAAAACTGCCAGGAAAGCTCATAAGGGACAGATGCAAATGGCGAATTAAAGTGCGCATAACGGACCACTGTTACGTGAGCGTAACCAAACGTCGCAGTCACTTCTGCATCTTCATAACGGTGAACCAATCATCTAACCATCTAAGGACAACAAAACTACACGAAGATCAATGCGATGCAAACGACTTTTTAATTCGAACGGGTTACCTTTAATCAGCAATAAATTTCAAGTGACTCACACGGGGGTAAAAATAGATTTATATATTTCAGTAGTTGGACCCGAGTGTCACGTTTATAATAAGAATAAGTTGATTTAAATAAAACGTTACAATTAGCATGCAACAGGGCGCGCGGATCTTTCCATTGTTTTCGCTAAATGACATCAAAGTTGTGGCGGCGATGTGTATTTAGCATGTGAAATAAAATTGTTCGTTGTTCTTAGAAACACGGAGCTTAACAGGTGCACGCTCGACCGTCACACAACCTGTCTGGGTGATAGAGAATTTACCTTATCACCTTATGTTCTGATCGAATCGCTATATGTTATTGTTAAACGCTAATTTAAAACATTTATTGCCTTAAAATACTAATAAGTATTAAGTTTAAATGATCTGTAATTCTTCTTTTTTTGGTTTTAGTAATAAATATCAGACTTATAGAATAAATTTGTCCTTATATTGTGAAATAAGTTTGCAAACGGTTGAAAGACAGTTCACGCTTTTTCTTACATATCGAGGTAGAAAAAGGGAGAGAATCTAGTGTCAAGACATTCCGTCCTCCATTTTTCGCCCGAAATAGAGACTTTGTGTGTTCAAAGTTGGAAGTCAAAGTTGTAATTTATCTTGAACAAAAGACATGTATACTTTATATCGCTGCAAACAATATGTGATATGCTTATCATATATAGCTGCTGAAAATTCAATTGATTTTATAATTAATTAATGATAATTTATTCTAGAACTCTACCGATATATTTTACAATATTCTAGATTATAGTACTTTATTTACACAAGTAGTCTTGATATTTTTTTTAAAAAACAATAAATATTGCATTAAGTTAAAGTACATTGAAACTTTAAGTTTTGTGACTGTATTTTTTGTGTAACTTTATGTGAGTATTTACTTTTTTCAAAAAAGACTTGCCAAAATTATAGCAAATAAAAAAGTTTATTTATATATAAAATCAATTTAAAATACCTCATACTAAAATTCACGTCATGGGAGGGGTACATGAAACAAAGAAATATAATATAAGCTTAAAAAGAAACATAATTAATATATTTTACTTATCTCTGAGTTTACACAAATGAATAGAAGACTGATTATCGAAAGCTACAATTTTGCCCTTGAATGCCTTTGACTAATGATCCTTTTCAATATTTTTTTTTTCGTTTTTTTACCCGCGACGGAACGGCGACTGTATATGTGTTTGGGGTGAGAGGTTGTTTGTTTGTTTGTTTGTTTGTTTGTTTGTTTGTGTGTTTGTGCAAATTACTATGTCAATTATTTCCAAAACTATAAGTCCGATTTTGATACGGTTTTCTATGATAGGTTAAGGTTCAATTGGCGTATGTTCTTAGATATGTCTTTTTGCCTTAACTCACCAGGGGGCGCTGCAGTAAGCATTTTACGTGAAAACGAATGTTTTCAATTATCTCAAAAAATAATAGTCTGATTTCAATAGATTTTCAGTGATAGATTCAGGGTTAATTGGTGGATGTTCTTGGATATGTTTTATCGTGTCAAACCACCAGGGGGCGCTGCAGTAAGCATTTGTTTGTACTTTTTTTGTATTTATTTGTCTCAAACCGAAAGTACTGCTCCGATTGAAAAGAGTTTTCATAAAAAGATTCATCTTTGCTTGATGCATGTTTTAAGATTTTTCTTTTTTTGTTACGGGGAAAACTCACTAGGGGGCGCAGCAGTAAACATTTGTTTATGCAAATCAAAAACTACTGGTCCGATTTACATGTAACTTTCAAGGATAGGTTCAGGCTTAATTGGTGCATCTTTTTATATATGTGCTACAGTGACCACTCATCAGGGGGCGCTGCAGTAAGCATTTGTTTGTACTTTTTTGTGTAAAACCAAAATTTTTCTTGTATTTGTTTGTCTAAAACCGAAATTACTAATTCGATTAGATAGAGTTTTCAGAACTATATTTAGCTTTGCTTTGTGCATATTTTAAGATTTTTGTTTTTTGGTTACGGTGAAAATTCACCAGGGGGCGCTGCAGTAAACATTTGTTTGTGCGAAACTAAAACTACTAGTCCAATTTTGATACAACTTCCAACGATAGGTACAAGTTTAATTGGTGTTTCTTTTCATATATGCGTTACGGTGACTACTCACCAGGGGGCGCTGCAGTAAGTACACTTGTTTGTGCGAAACTAAAACTACGAGTCCGATTTGAATGCAGTTTTCAATGATAGATTCAAGTTTACTTAGTGCATATTTTCATATATGTGTCATGTATGTTTACTTAGTGCATATTTTCATGTATGTGTTAACTCTCTAGGGGGCGCTGCAGTAAGTAGCTGCTTCTATTTTTTTGTGTAAAACCAAAACGACTAGTACGATTGAAAAGAGTTTTTAGTATTAGATTCCACTTTGCTTATAGCATGTTTTTAAATTTATATTACAGTGACAAGTCACCAGGGGGCGCTGCAGTAAAATATTGTTTGTACAAAGATAAAATGACGAATTTGGTTTGGATGCAGTGTTAATGATAAGTTCAAGCTTAATTACGGCATGTTCTTGGATATGTTTTATCGTGTTAACTCACCAGGGGGCGCTGCAGTAAACATTTGTTTGTAATATTTAATGCAAAGCTACAACTACTAGTCCGATTGCGCAGAGTTTTTTAGTATTAGAGTTACCTTTACTTGGTGTAAGTTTTTAGGTTTTTTTTTTACGTTATGAACACGCCAGGGGGTGCTGCATTAAACATTTAATTATGCAAAGCTAAAACTACAAGTCCAATTTGGATGCAGTTATCAAAGATAGGATCAGGCTTAATTAGTGCGTGTTCTCGTATATGTGTCATGGTGACACCTCACCAGGGGGCGCTGCAGTAAGCATTTGCTTTTATTTTTTGTGTGAAACCTATTTAGATGCAGTTTTCTGTGATAGGTTCTGGTTTAATTGCTGCGTGTTTTTATATGCCATATCACGAACTACCACGGGGCGCTCCAGTATAAATTAGTTTGTTCAAAATCAAAACTACTGGGTTTTGTGATTTTCACTGATTTGGTTAGACTTAAGTTTCGTGGAAATGTTACGGTGACAATCTGCCAGGCGCTGCAATAAGCATTTGATAACCAGAAAGCATTGGGTTTATAATTTCTTTTGGATTTGCATGAAGATTAATATAAAGTATTTCGATATTATGTAATAATATATAATGTGTATCTATTCACTTTAAAAAGTTTAAAATAAAAAGCAAAATTAAAAATTTTGAAAAAACCCACGACGGTTTAATTGTATTTAAAAAAGGATAAAATAACTGTAAATCCCCCGCCTAAATGAATATATGTAACGAGATGATGGGGACGACTTCGTCGGGGGCTGCCAGTTGCAATCCCTATTTTAAATATAGTAGCTAACAGTATAGATTTCGTTTTAAAGTTTTTAAAATACCAGTTATCAAAACTGTAAATTCATATTAATATTTTAATTTTTAAGCAAGAAAACCTATGAGAAGATTTGTGCAAACTTAAAGTAATGACAGCCCCCGACGGAGTCGTCCCCATCATCTCGTTACATATATTCATTTAGGCGGGGGATTTACAGTTATTTTATCCTTTTTCAACTACAATTAAGCCGTCGTGGGTTTTTTCAAAATTTTTTATTTTTGCGTTTTTTGTACCATTTAAGATACTATAGTGAACCAGATTTTAAAATGAAAACAAAAAAAAAATAGCAAGAAAATACAAAAACGCAGTCAATATAAACTATAATACTTGGAATAGAAAAACTTCACAATTGATAAATAATTTACGAATAAATTATTCAATTATTCGTAGACGAAAAACTATTTCTGGCGTCGATTACACGTGGATGATTATGAAACTTTCATCAGTCCAGTGTTTACGAGCCCGCCGCCGCCGCCGCCTCTACAACGCAAGTGAATCACAAGGCCTTATGCTAATCAACCTATGTCTTGAAGGTTCGCGAAATGACACCTGATTATTTATCGAGTTCGTGAAAAGATACGAGGACGTCACGTCGCCGCGAAAAAAATACTAAAAACGTGAAAATCAATAAAAAGCCAGGGTAATATTAAAATAAAACGGAATATGCGTGTCGTTTTACTACTGTGGACTGTAGCCGCTGTTTGGGTTACAGTCACGTCTGGCGGTAATGACAATTCTGCGACCATTGTACTATTGACTGACGATTTTTTTCAATCGAAGGTTTTCATTTCGACTAACAATGTGAACGTGTCAATAGCGTTCCTGCCTTTAATTAGGAAAAAAATCATCGTGCACCGTATTCACCATTAGAGGACAACTGTTTTACTTGTTTCATTAATTTTATATCATGTTTTAGTTGCGGGTCAGAAGAGAAATCTAGTCACGGGGTCGCCCTCGAAGCACGGACGCATATAATTGCAATAAAGACACAGCAATTAAACGTTTGCTTTACGCAATGGTTATTAACCGAAAGACGTAGGAAGCGAACGTATAATTAGAAGGCTCCACGGTATCAAACAATGCGCCTCAGGTGTGTGCGTCGGCACACACTCCACGTTGGTAGCCCATACAACTGTAAAAGCTCCAATTAACTGACTTACACAAATTTCAATCGTATTTAAACGTGTCAATGAATACAATGTCGTTCATATTTACGTGCATAGATTGTTAAACGGAATGCTTAGCTTTCGTGCCGTACGAATGGAACAGCACATTTACTGCTAGGTCCGCTGATTGAAATGCATACCGTGACGTCCATTACGAAGCGAGTAGAAGCCATTATGAAGGTGTTGGGTAGTAAAAAGCGCAATGTACTTTAAAGTGGCAATGTGTAAAAGTATGCAACTTAGTAGTACGCGAGTATTAATTACAGCGTCACGCAGGACCCATTAGAGGCCTCATTAAGTGAATAAAGCCTGTGTAAACAATAAAATGATGAGGGAATGACGCGACGCTGACTTGCATTAGACCGTGGTCTTGGCTTTTGTCAGTTTGTGGTATCCGTTTGGAAAGTGAAATTCACTAAACGTGCATTTAATGGCAATTTTGCAATTTCGTTAATGCGGCCACGTAATTATAGCCTACAGTATATGAATATCGCCAAATGTTTTATTATTAGAATGGATAATTAAAGGATCCAGTCTAGTCTGACTTAAACTGTAATTAGATTTTTTTTAGAAGTTATTCTTGTATAAATATAATTATTCTCTAGAGTTATCAGGAATGAATATGCTTAAAATTATTTTCATTTCTAAGCTCTAGTACGGTCTATAGATAAAAGGCGGTGTTGAGTTCCACCGGTCAACACGTGATGTCTCTAATTTGGGCGAAAAATGAACAGAGTGTCTTGACATTAGGTTCTCTCTGACTACCCTGCTATTCGAGAAGGAGCGCGCAATTACTATATAACAATATGAGATATGTATAATTGTTTTGTGGTAGAATTCCGTTAAACTGTTTTGTATGGTCGTGACGATGCGCGTTACGAAGATTGACACCAACAATGTACTGTTAAATGTTGGCTTGTACACAAGAATTCAGAATTCGATGAAGACGCATATGTATTTATTCAAAACTAGTAGCTGCCCTAGTTTCATCTGCATAATTTGATACGACAATGAGACCAACGTAAGTGGCAACTATGTATATTAACGTTAGAGATTCACTTAAATACGGTTGATGAAGAAAAATACATTTATATTTGGTTCTTCGCACTTATTCTGTTTTTTGGGGTTGAAAAAGAATCTAATAATATCAAATATAGTACTTAGTTTTCCATTTTTTGTTTATTTAAAAAACATTGCGTGCGATGATGAAATTGAAAGCGGTCATTTACAATCCAGATTGAGAAAGCAAAAATGTTATGAAAAATAACATCCTACCGATTAGAACTTTGACTGAAACCGATAAATTTCATTTCTTTATTTTTTACACTTATTCCATTTACTTTGTTTACTTTGCTTTTGAAACTTAATTAAGTATAACTTGCTTTTGTGGCAAGATTATTTTTTTGAATAGTTTTCTAATTTACTGTTAATTATAAGAATAATGTCGAAATAGTAAGTTATTATAAATACAGTTGTTTTATAGTATCCCCATGAATATTAAAAGTATGTGTTATACTTCCAAGTAGGTTAGGGAAAGAATCTTATCTTATGTTTGGTGGCGTTGGGTTTTACCATATTTAACACACGGTGGTTTTCCAAATTTCCTTAAAATTCGAACAAAGATTTTTTCAATAACCGTGTGACGCAAATGTTTCAAGACAATTAATTGTAGTATTGTAGTAATAATAAAGAGGAAAGAATCAAGTTTAATTAAAACTTAACTTAAGTTCGTTCACTACGTTATAAGAGGTCATGATTACAAGTACGAGGGGACATTTGATTTGATACAGTTATTGAATCCCCCGTTGCTTTAGAACTAAATAAAAGAACTGGTTCTTAGGACAAAGGACCCTCATAATGAGGCCAGTGCATTGTGAAGAGCCCTTAAGTACTAGAAAAAATACTGCGTTGCCAATATGTTTTTTTTTCAATGGGAGTTAAGTTACGACGCGGAATATCGACTTGATAGAAATGTTAACTTCTGTATCAATCGGATGGGATTTCTCGTGAGAAATATCTTAAGAAATTGAATGTTTACATTTTTTTGTTTCGCCATATTTGTGAGGATTTGTAATTTGAGATCATCGTAGTCCAATGGGTAAACGTGATTGGCTGTGGGTTCGATTCCCATTCAGACTTTCATTTTCGTATGGACAAAGTGCAGCGTTAAGTGCCGTCACTCATCATGATATGTCTCTAATTCGGCAGAAGTAGAAAAAGAAGTTCTGATATTAGACTCTTTGTGCCTACCCCATACCTACTAAGCGGGAAAAAGTGCGAAGAATGAATCGCTGGGAAGAATTCAATGTTTCAAAATAATAATTATTTTATATTAAAGAAGTGTTAAATTGTAGATAATTTAAAGTTAGAATTGTATTCTTAATTATCAAATAATATCTCTGACATATAAATATCTGACATATAATAAATTTGGTTAAAAATGATGCTACCACGGCCAATACAACGCATTTGATTGTATATATTACTTATTCCTTGTATTTTATGACATTGAAATAAAATATATTCGACGAATTCTTTCTTAGAGAGTTTGTAAAGCTGTTATTTGAAAAAGATCTTTCTATTACTCTAGTTTAATTAAATGTGATTTCTTTACTAAAAAACTACATACACGTGGCTCTTTTTAGTGGAGCGCAAAATGCCACCCTTACGCACTCTTACGCACCAGAGAAAACGAAAATCATTTTAATATAATCATTGCCCTGAGTAGTATGGTCGATATTTACCATCCATATTTCATCATTAATCATTAATTCAAAACCAAAATAATATTTTTATTAGCTTTGTCATAATTTATAACGTAAAAACAAAATGTAAATATCAAAGCAATATTAATTCCCATTATCCTTCGTCACCAAGACAGGACTTCCTCATTTCGCGGTGAAACCGTTCAATCAGATAACAATCCATCCCGTACTGTGGCACAATCTCACTCGACTATTTAGCGCGATGGGCTCAATTAGGATAGGCGGATATGCGGGCCCCTTGCTACGATGTGCGGCTAAAATGTTGTGTTACAGTTTTGTTTCTAGATACTGATTTGTGAGTTTTAAATAATAATGTTGAGTGTTAAATGTAGTTTTGTTATAATATTCGAATATATAAGTGTCACATTTAGTAACGTATTACGTATTTTTATGGTAATTTATAGTAATTTAAAATATAAAAACGCAAATAAATATGAAAGGGTACATGAAGAAAGAAGCAAGAAATTGTGCGAGAATTAAGCGACTTTTTAATTTATATTTTTTTGCTTTGTTCTTTTTTGTGTATAACAGGATAGTCAGGGAGAAGCGTCAAAATACTCCTTTCTCTATTTTCCACCCCAAATTTAGATATTGCACGTTAAGTGGTAGAAAATAACGCCAATATTTCTCCAAGGTACCAGAGCGGAAACGTAAAAATAATTTTTAATCAATCCCTGATTGGGAATAGAGTCCACAGTCATCGCGGTTATAATTAAACTGTCACACAGCACCACGATGGTCTCATTTTTTAAATATTTGAAAATATTTTATCTATTTTAATTATTTTTTCTCCAATCACACGCACTATCTATATGAAAAAGCAACATTTTAGGCCCGCACGCCGCACTGATTCCCGCTGTTATTAGTGTACGAGTGATTTCAACAGCTACATTAAAGAACCGTTAAAACTGTTCGTGATTTATTTGTTTCAATGTTATATTTGGTTTTTTTTTTATTTATTTATAATAAATTTTATTATATATAACGTTATAAGTATATGTTAATGTATGGGTGATATCTTTACATCTTTTGCTTCCTTTCTAGAGATTGAATATTGTCATTTAGTTAGACTACATAGATGCAACTCTTTATAGTATATATGGAAGGTACAATATGGGTATAGAAAGGCGTATGTGCGGTAGAAGTAATAACTTTTTTATATATTAGGTTCTTTTCTTGTTCTTTAGTGTTTTAAGACCTTTCTACAGAATAAATATGTACAGTAAATAATAAGTAGGTCTTCTAATATACTTAATACTAATTACTAAAACTAAAATTTTACTTTAAAATAAAAGCCTTCTAACGTTATAGCATATATAATAAACGAGTACATAAAACGATTTTGTAGCCATCCCTAAGATATCAGAAATCTAAAAGAAGCTCTGAACATAATAAGTGTCTGGCAAATAGATGGCGACACCAGTACCAAAACAATAGTATGTAAAATTGAAAAAAAAAATCTTATCATATAATTTTATTCTTTGTCACGTACTAAAAATCGGAAATGAAATATAATTCAATAATAATGACATTAAATTGATAATTAAATAAGCTTCGGTCTGAGCTTCACACTTTTTCTCCCATAGGAGGGTAGCCAGCGAGGACCTACTGTCAAGACACTGATCTCCACTGCCACTTGACATCAAGACATTGTGTTAAGTAGCGGAAATTAACGCCGCGTTTCGTCTTTAACCAGAGGGATTTTATTAAAAATCAGACTTGGAACAATCTAAAAAAACAATTTCCACCGTGAGATTCATTTTCATTTGTATCGGCCCAAGTACGAATACTTAAGTTATTCACTACGCTGTTTTATTAAACATAGTACTCGTGAGTTCCGACAACAAGAGCCAAGGGAACGAGAAATATTCCACTATGAATTAATCAAAAATAACATTTCGCTCGCGCCGACCCGTCATAAATATATCTCACAGTCAAATCTTAAGGTAATTTGTGATGATTTTGTAGCTCATTTAATATCCAAGGAATATAAAGTACAGACAGAATCGATTATAATGCAGCTGCAAATCACCAATCTGACTATCAAAGTATGGCGGCCATGTTGCTGCGATGGCGGCTCCAGTGGTTGTTTGTTATTCATTATTATATTATGTGTTGATAAATATGGCGGACTGAAACGCTAAATACCTACTTGCTTGAATTGTTGGGAAATCCTGTAAAAACCAGATCTGTATGAAGGTTTTCTTCTGTTATAGAAGAGACTTTTTTGAGTGTTAAGTCTATGTTATTATCATTTTAAATGATATTAGAATCTGTATATCTACTTATTGTTATATAGGAATCAAAAAAGTTATTTTCACGTGAAATGTATAAAAACCGAAAGTAAATATGGTGGAATGAAATGCTTAAATACGTACTTGTTTGGATTGTTAGGAAATCTTGTAAAAATCAGGTTTACTGTTAGGAAGAAGTCTTCAGGTGTATGATATGAAATATTTTTGACTTTATATTCTTTTTATAAACGATATATAGGTAACAAAATTATAGTTATTTTAACCGGAAACTTATGAAAAACGGAAGTATGGCGGACTGAAACAATACATATCTAGTTAGATAATATAGACTAGATTATATATATATATTGTTAGGAAATCTGGTAAAAACTAGGTCCGTATAAAGGTTTTCTTCTGTTATAGAGGAGTTTTCGGGTGTTAAATGCTGGTAAATATTACTGAGTAAGTTATTTTTTTAAATAATATTAGCATCTGTACTAGTTAGCTATGTACTTAATATGAAACGAAAGAAATAACAACAAAACAAAATCTGCGAAACAAAATAAAAGTTATTTTCATATGAAAATTATTAATTAAGTATTAATTATTAAAAAACGAAAAGAAATTGGTACCTACTTGCTACTAAATGCCTACTTGCTTTAATTCTAAGGAAATCCAGAAAAACCAGCTTTCTATGAAGGTATTCTCCAATAAAGAAGTTTTCGTGTGTGTGATGTGAAATGATGGGCTGGTGAACATTTTTGAGTAATTTATTTTTTTAAATGATATTATCATTTAAGACCTCTATATATCTCCTTATTGTTATATAGAAAACAAAGTAAAGTTATTTTAAAGTGAAATTTACAAAATAACAGACTGAAACATTCAATACCTATATGCTTAGGTTCTAAGGAAATCCCACAAAAAGCTTTTCTATAACGCTTTCTATTATAGAAAAGTTTTCGAGTGTTAAGTGATGGATTAATAAATATTATGAGTAAATTAGATTTATTTTTTGTCTTATACTATTGTAGTAAATGATATTAGTGTGTAAGATCATTATCAACTTATTGTTAGACACAAAGTGAAAGGTATTTTTACGTGAAATTTATAAATAAACGATTTAATTTTAATGTAACTTTTGTTTCTAATGCTACAAAAAACGCTACAAAACGTTTCATAATATTGTTTTATATAATCAAATATATTATTATCTGTTTAATAATTATAATATGTAAAGCTTAAATCAATCGAGCATTGTACCATTTTGGTTGAAAGGGACAGCGTTTGCTTGTAAACACGACTGGTATTTAGTTTCGATTCCCTGTCGAGGCAATGAGTATATTTAAATTTATTTTAACTACTCCTCTTTGGTACTAAAGACAAGACGCAATGTTGAGTTTTGCCACTTAACACGCAACGTTTCTGGAAACTGGAAATCATCCAGGAAGAAGTGAAGAACAGAGTGTCTTGAAAAAACATTTAGTAAAAACGTATATAAATTTGACCGCAGCGGGATTCGAACCCGCACCTCCTGAATCCCGTCCAAACGCTCTCACCGCTGAGCCATGCGTTCTACTACCAGCAAGTTCCTGCGTTCAACTTTTTATACATTTTCTAAATGTCTTTTTCAATTTTCTTAAGTGTGGAATAACACATTAAAAATGTTTAAAAGAGTGTCTTGATATTAAATTATCTCTGACGCTTAGCTTAAAATGACTCTAAAAAAGGGTATTACAGTCGCTTATTCTACACTGGAAATAAACTTAATTGTATGATATTTGATAATCACTGTTAAATTTAAATCTAAGACGTTATAATGCAAGTTTACAATTCGTCTGTATAAATTTTAATTTCACGCAAAATCATAGTTTAATTCGTTCTCACTGAAAATAACGATCTTGTTCTTTTATTTATGTCAATTTTTATTAAAATTATATAACACAAATTTGCTAAGCATTACATCTATTTTTATATTTGTGGTATTTATTTACCTTTAAAGGTTATCTTTTCATATAACATCAGTAGCTTAAAATAGTTAAGCATTTTTAAAGTATTAATCCTTTAAAATGTCTTTTATAAAATACACTTACTCAGTTTCCCGTATAGATGGGTAGTCGGATAAAACCTAGTAACAAGACTACCGTTTTCGAAATTGAGATGTTTCTTGTTGAGTAGCGCAACTAAACGCCTTACTTGTTGTTCTTCTAAGCACAAAGCAAATCACGTTGCAATGAATTTTTTAGCTTCACGCTGCATTCCGCACACAGCAGGGTAGGCAGAGGGAACCTAGTGTTAAGACACTCCGTTTCACACTTTCCGCCAAATTCGGAGGCATTGCGTGTTAAGTGGCGGAACTTATCGCCGCGTTTTACCTCGACACCAGAGCGAAGAATATGGAAATATTAAATATTTCCACTCCTCGAGTGGGAATCGAACCCACAACCAAACGCTTTACAGTCACACTTTATGCCATTATGACTGGCCAAGCAATGAAAATAATTAAAATATCATTCCTCCGTGTGGAAATCGACCCTAAAAACAAAACCACCATGATAGTCTCCCACCGATTAAATTTAACAAAATAGTAATTTAATATCATGTAAAAAATATTTCACAATAAAAAAAATATATAAGCATATTCTTTAGTACCTATTTAAAAAAAGGAATAATTAATATTGTGACTTAAACAATTGAAGAAGAATTATGATGGCAACACAGTGCAAATAGAACATTTTTGACATGCGATGGGTTTTGAGCTTAAGTCTCACTTAGGAGACTGTTTTTCGAAAATTCTTTTGTTTCCTAAAAATGGTAAGATAAGGAGCAGTGTTACGTTTCACCATACAACACCCTAAGTCTTTAAAACAAGCAGAAAACAAAGAAGTTTTGTTGTCTATGCGAAGTTAAAGAATTTTAATTATTTCCTTAGGTAAATGCTAAGTTTGCCAGGATTATTTCTTTTGATAATCCTTTTATTCCTAAGGAGTAATAGTGAAATGTCTATAAAATAAGTATACAGCCTTATTTTTTATATGTTATTATACTTCCAGGGACCCTAGACTTAAGAATCTAATATTAAGATATTCCTTTTAAACCGGGTTACCTCTATAAAAATTTCACACTTCGCTAAGAGTAAGGAGTAATGGTTAAAGGAATACCTGCATGATTATTTTAATAAGTAAAAAGACAGTATACCTAATATTAAACCATTTAAAAACCATCACTTGAAAAACTTAAACGTTTAGATGAGTTAAAATTTAACTATCAACAAAGTATAGAGTTAAAATATATTTTTTTCGAGAACAATACAATACGTTAATGTCGCGTCAAGTATTTATGTGTTGTTTACCATGAAATATAATTAAGTTGCAACCTCAACGGCAGTCGAAGATCGCGTGGTATTTACGACTGTAATGAAAATATTGCGGGCTTGTGTTAACCACTCGCTCGTTCGCAACAAATTGTGCTACTTTGTTACTGATTTTCTAATTTGTACAATATTTTTCCTTTTGCCTCCGTTCTGAGGATTGATCGTATGGTGACAAGTGTCTAATAAAATATAGGTTTATTTATTTTTTTATTATTCTGTAGTTACTCGTATGTCGTTGACTCTAGTTTTATGGTCTAATGTGGATATTTAATACGAAAAATTAAAAATACTTATTTAATTTATTATTTCTGTATATTTTGAGCTTGGCAAATGTCTCCTATAAATTTGAGGTAAAAAACCTAAGTGAGTCAAATTACTTTACTTTACATATGAATGTAAATTTTGCTTATAAATCTGCAAAGTTTCATCCGAAAAAGAGGGAAATTCGTTTTAAGTTCGTTATAATAAAATACAACGCCACTTTAAATATTTGTTAATGCCTCTATTACTATCGTAATCTATTAAAGACTCTTGTTTTATGATCAAATGGGGACAATCTCTACTCGGTAAAGTTAAGCAGTTTAACTATAATGCAACTCTTGTTATATGAGACGTGGTTTAAGCGTTTATTTGCGTAGTTGACTTAAGCTTATCAAATAGATATATACTGTATTACATTAGATTTAAAAAAGACATTTAGAAAACGTATATGCGTTCAGAACGCATGGCTCAGTGGTGAGAGCGCCTGGGCGGCTCAGAAGGCGCGGGTTCGAATCCCGCTGCGTTCTAATTTTTATACGTTTTCTAAATGTCTTTTTCAATTTTCCTAAGTGTGGAATAACACTTAAAAATGCTTAAAAGATTAGATTCAGTTGAAGTGTTGTTAAGTTGGCGGTTAGGAGTATCACAAGGTCGTCGTTAATGGTGAAACTTTCTTTTTTGTTTAGGACAAAACAGAAAATATTCGTGATTTTTATTCAAGATATGTTAGTTCCCATATTGAAATGATCATGAAATTTCATATAAAATTTGTATATTTATCAAAATATATGTATCAAAATGTACGCGTATTTTCTAAGATGTCTTTAACATTTCTGTACAGCCTACAAAATAGTAATAAACCCTTTAAATAATGTAAATAGCTAACTGTTACTATACATATTGAAAGCACCCAATGAAGCATATTTATTTCAATTTGTGTTAGGTAAGATTCAAATTCCCTCCATTCGCACTCTACAGTAAAATTCGACTTTAGTACTTTTATGTTGTTTGTCTGGTACCATTTTCTAAATTCTCTAAACAATTTCTCTAAACTTATTCAAATTTATAATAGTTCTAATGAAAGCAAAACTTTAAAAGTTCGTTTTGTTTTACTTAGCTTTTTTGTTACATGTTTCTAGATTCGTTTTAGTACCTACATATATTCTTTTTTATACGAATACAATATAAATCATACGTGATAAAAGTATCTATATATCACTTGATTTTTTTTTACCCTCACGCTGCAGGCAGCAGGCAGAGGGAACCTAGTGTTAAGACACTCCGATTCCCACTTTCTGCCAAATTGGCGGTTTACGTGTTAAGTGGCGGAACTTAACACTAGAGCGAAGAAAATGGAAATATTTTCACTCCTCAAGTGGGAATCGAATCCACAACCAATCCTTTACAGTGCTTTACACGCTTGTGCCACTGCGCTACGAATGGCCCCATTATATTTTATTAATTAAATATTATATTAATTAATTTAAAGAATTATTACGTTTCCCGCATAGCAAGTTAGACAGCGAAAAATCAGTGTCAAGTCACTCTGCTCTCAAATTTCTCCCTGTAATGTCTCGATATTGACTGGTCTGACGCTAAAGTTTTATATTAATAATTCCACTAGGTAGAAATCGAACCTACATCAAATTGTAATTACAGTAAGACTCCTACATTACATATGTATATCTATATTTTAATGAGTCTATCCTATAATTCCAATTTCCACTCCATTATACTTAAGTTATTATATTATGAAACACATACAGTCACGGGCGATGCTTATCATTGGGATATGAGCCAAAGTAATTTATAATAACTGCGTGCGCATTGAAAATTTTTGGAGACCTCTGCCAACTTAGAAGTAGGTAGAAACGTCAACTTATTGTTTCAAATGGTATATAATTAATTTGTATAGAATAATATGAAAAAATTCAAGAAATTTTTTTTTGAGTTTTTTAATATTTTATTCAACTATTTGTTCTATGAATTTGAGAGACGAAAACTAAGTTTGTAAAATAACCTAATATACACATAAATTACTATTTATTTATAATACTTATTATTTACTTATTAGATGCTGGGGGCCAGTTGTGGCGCAGAGGCGTGACTGTAAAGCGACTGGTTGTGGGTTCGATTCCCACTCGAGGAGTGAAAGTATTTAATATTTCCATTTTCTTGTCTCAGGTGTCAAGGTAAAGCGCGGCGTTAAGTTCCGCCACTTACCACGTAAAAAAATACAGCTTCACGCTTTTTTTCTTTTTTTCATTTTTGGGAATCGAACCCACGACAAATTTTGAAATATAATACAAAAGTTAAATTACTAAAATATAAATATAACTTTTGCTTTTACTTATGAAACAAAATCTGTAAGCTTTCATCTAAAAAAGCACAATGTACCTGAGAATAATTACCGCTAATCTCCGTAGATATTTCTCTTTGTTAGCGAAGCGATGAAAATAATAATCACGACTTTAATACTGTAATGAGGCGTTCTTCTAAAGGAATGCTTAGGCCCGGAACAAATATGTATAAGGGCATATTATTAACTTATATTATATTAATATTGTATATTGCTTATGTAGTTTGTAATATTAATGTGTGTAAAATCCTTGTTTTATTATTTTTATAAATCGTATTTATAAAAGTAACTTTATTTGTTGATAGTCGAAAAATACATTTAAAGAAAACGTATAAAAATTTGAACGCAGCGGGAATTTTTATAAATTTTTATAAATTTTTATACGTTTTCTTTAAATGTCTTTTTCAATTTTCCTAAGTGTGGAATAACACTTTAAAAAAATGTTTAAAAGTTGTTGATAGTCGCTAGTTTTTGAACATGTATTTCGAAATTTCATTTGATTGTCATTAATTCAATTCCAGTCGAGATATCTATCGAAATTAAAAATAAAATCTTAATTCAGTTATATGTACATAGAATAATATTCCCTTCATTTTATTTACCTTTAGTAGTATTAAAACGAAAATTAGAGTCAGAAATAAGCAATTATTTATGGAAAAAGTAAATTAAAGGTGACAATTACGCTATATCTCCAATTCAAGTAAAAAGTGGAGAACGAAGTGACTGTCTCTCCGTGTGTCTATGCGGTTAACCTCACCAAATAATCATTTACTAAGCTACATTTCATATCTTGACATTTTGAACATGCCCTTAACAATAACTAATAACTTGGTATCTAGACTAGCTTGTTGCATTGTCAACCTGTTATTTAGCAAATAAATGAGTGTCTCTACGGAAGTACGGTTAGTAATGAGCGCTTTCTTAACTTCGAAGGTTTAAATGCAATTACTTCGGTGTGTAATATAGCAAATTGAGTGGTTTTAGAATTAATTTGTTAGTTTCTAAGATAATAATGCCGACTAAATATACCTACTTGTAGAGTCGACTGTTTGGTTTTTAGTAAAAGTGAAGTAGTGAAGAAGTTAAGTTATTGATTTTAAAGGATTTTCGTATTTTTTTAAAAACATTTCGGCAAAGTTTTCACAGTAGCAGTCTAAAAATATTATATTGTAACCAAAACTGATATTCAATATGTAAATTGACCAATGAGAAGCGTCCTAAATATTCTACCTAACATTTAGGACGTACAACGTAAACATTTATAGTACAGGACTTAAAAGTATATTTAGAATCTAAGAAGCAAGAAACGATTTTCTTATTTTTTTCAAACAGTCTGAGCTTTACGATCGTGACAAAGTTATTCTTGTTTTGTATTTAGTTTTGTAAGGGATAAGTCATATTGAAATACTGCACAAAACTTTAAAGCGACGTAATTGTCTAGAGAAGTTTAGATAGAGCTTAAAATTTTTGCACTCAAAGTTGTTCGTGTCCTAACGACATGGTAAACTTTGGTAAATATATATGCATGTATATTGGTTTATTTTGTTACTTTTTGAAATTAATACTAATAAATATATCATTTAAAGGTCACGTAAAAAGTATGAGGAGGACCGTAAGGTCGTGTATAAAGAGATTGAAGAAAGTGGACGAGGTGAAATAAGTATGCAGGGACTGAGCGTTTGGCGCTCCGTTCTCCCTGACTACCCAGCAAGGGATAAAGCGTGAAGCTATATTCAATAATATTGTACAAATTAGAATGTATGTATGTATGTATAATTTTTAATTTCTTTATGTATGTGTAAAATTATTCTTCAAATATTTTTGTTTCAGCTTCAGAATGTCAGTATATTAAGTTCTCCGTCCAAATTGGAAGTATTACGTGTTAAGCAGTAACTCAATACTGCACTTCTTCTTACCAGAGCAGGGAAAAGAAAATAAATTTAGATATAGTCATACCTGACTGGTGAACGAACGCACAATCACCGTATTTACAGTCAGACGCTCCCCACTGTGTCACGATAGCCTTTCTTTGTGCACAGTTGTCTATACTTAGACGTATTTTTCTATCTTAATAGGAAAAACAGCTAAATGAGCATCGTGAGAATCATACAATAAACACGAACTACACAAGCACCACGAATTGATTTAGCGAATTGAAATGTGACCACTACAGCATTTTTTGCCCCCTTCGTGACGGTAACTGAACTATGAATGCATTTAGTATTTATTGGTCTGATTTTACAGCTATTGGCATTTTGTATCTTGTTAGTCCTTCTTAGTATTTGATATTTTAAACTGATTATACCTACTACTTAGTTACTTTATCCGTATCGATTCGATTGCTATTATGGTTAATGATTATATATTTCATTTTATCCGCTCGGATACTTATGTTAAGTTCCGCCATTTAATATGCAATGTTTTGATTTCGGGTGGAATGTGGAGAACGGAGTGCCTTGACACTAGGTTTTCTTTGACTATCCTTTACGTAGGAAAAAGCCCTACGTAAAGCTGCTTTTTATATATAGGTATGTACGTATCAGACGTGAATACATAGATTGATAAGCCGGTTTGCATATAAGTTAGACTTAGAATTTTTGAAAGTTAATAGGCATAAGAATTGATTTTATTTATGGAATGCATAAATAAATAACTAAAATCAAGAAAATTCTAGTATAAATTATGTATATTTCCAATAACAGAATAACATAATGTACCTACAGATAAAACTTAAACTATTTTTAGTTTACACATAATATACATATAATATTTTCACTTTATCGACTTATTCACGTCTGGTAGGGTTTTCTAGTAAGGTGTAATATACAAATTATATTTGCAATATTGGACTTTAGAAGAAATAAGAGTATAGAATTATATTTGTTATAGTTTTTATTGTGTATTTTCGCTTTTTAATGTTAATAAATTTTGTCCTTTATAATTAACTATTTATCATTTTAAATTTGTTGTTCTTGAAGTATCTACTACTATCTTATTTTTATAAAACATAATTTAGCTTTTATTTTATAACTTATTTTAAATTGGTAAAATAATCTCGTAGTAAAAGAAAATATGTTGTTGAAGCATGTTATGTCTATCTGTAAGTTGATACCTAGCAATATTTGTACTTTAATGACTTGTGTATATGTTTATGTTACAGTAGCGAACGAAATGTGAAGTTTTTCCCAAGGTAAACCGGCGTTAAAAATATAGGATATCTGGACGAAAAAATTACAAACGGTGAGCCATTTGGAACATTGTTATATGGACTCTTCACCATTGTTATATTATATTAGTAGACTTTATAAATAAAGAAACTAATATATTACAATAGCTAGAATAATATTATAAATAAAAAAATGAACTTTTGACGTTTACATAAAAAAATTACCCAACAATTCGTTTCATTTTGGGCGCGCGCTGATTATCACTAACTGTCGAAAAGAGAATGGTCGTTGTAAATTACCATATTTTTCATAAAATTGACACTTCGCTATTACCGTCTAGCAGATGAGCACCGCGGTAAGTCAACGCCCTCAAACCATCCGGATCTAATTACATAGTGTCATTAACATTGCGGGGACGGCACGTCCGCCTAGGAAATGGAATCGAATCATTAGTAGTTTGATTACAAAAAAGGCTTAATAGAAATATAATAACGGACAGAGAAGAAATTGTAAAAAGATTGTAGAGCAATCCAATAATTGGCGTTATTTGTCGATACGGTTGGAACGGTTAGGTAAAATGGGCTGGGACTCGAGGGATGGGCTCCGGCCCTCCAGAATAGTGCTCTAAAACTAATTAGCTGAAGTTGCAGCGATCGCCGCCACTAAACTCTAATCATAGGACATGTAAAAGTTATAAATTATTATGTTTTGTGTTAAATGTAATTGGTTGATGCTTTATATGATTTGTATAATTTTTTTTTGAACCTTATTTTCGCCGTTCTCTCTTGTTTACTTTAAGTTATTAAGATAAAAGACAATCTACTTTCATTTTCCACCATATACTTTACCATGTATGTGTTTAATTATGGTATTATAGTTAGTAAATAATAATTATGATTAATAAAAGTTTTTTGATGCATAAAAAGTTGATGTTTAACTCTCTTACTCTTGATAATGATGTTTATGTTTCATTTGAAACACCGGAAAAGATCAAATTAAATAATAAACTTAGTTATTACTATACGTCTGTCCCCGGTCTCTATATTTTCCACCTTCATCTTTCCCGGATTAGCCGGGTCTGCATTTACATTGCGCATATTAAAGTAGCAGTACCTACTCAAGATTCCGTTTTACCTTAAGAGAAGGATAAATGAAATCATTTTACAGATCCGCGTATTATGCTGCTCAGGCTAATCGGCTGCTGTCCCGCCCTGCGGCGTGTTTACTGCTGGCGCCTGGTTTCTGCCGTACAAGCCTTATTGGAGGTACGCTACTTGTGGGCTGTAATGGAGATTTTTAAATATACTAATAAAATAGTTGAGAGCGGAGTTTCCTTAACAGTATGTTCCCTCTGCCTACCCTGCTTAGTGCGGGAATATAGCGGGAAGCTAAAAATATTATTAAATGCTAAGAGCGAAACGTAAAAATAGCTTAAAACTATATTGAAAATGTAACACTTTTTTTTTCAATTATTTGAAACAAACCCTTTATTTGATATCTACAATTGTCGTGTAATTAAAAATCATATAGGATTGCCATTTTGGGGGGTTCGATATTGGGATTTACACCTCTAGCTCACCTATGCATTGTCGTTCAAAGTACACATTTATAACATTATACATTGCGAAGTTAATAAAGAAGCTTTTAAAATGTGACGATTAAAATCTCGATTGATAAATTATTTTCTCGGCTCTGGTAAAACAAAAGCGCAAGTTTCAATCACTTAACACGTTATTTTTCTTGTTTCGACCATAAATGAAAGAGAGTGCCTTGACACTAATTGCTCCTCTAACCAACCTATATAACAAGCAAAATGTGAAGCTCAAAATAAAATATTTGCTTTACAAATTGACTTAGATCAGATAATGTTGATTACTTTACTTACAAATATTAACTTTGACATTTTAATATATATTTTACAATCACAGCATTAATAACAATTAACTACTATATATCAAATTGTTAGATCCATCTTATACTAAAAATCTGTGGGTAACTTGAATGTAAACTAGTAATGTAACTAGAATACGTAAGGTAGCCAGACTAAAAATATAATACTTTTTTTCTGTCAATTCCAGTAACATCAGACCACAAGCCAGAGGAACGTCTGCCAATAGACGGTAACAACTTTGAGGAGCAAGTCGCCTCCTTCATACAGTTTATGAGAAACGAGATGGGTTTCGAAGTGGCGTCGTGGGCGCGGGCTCCCTACCTCTGTGAGGGGGACTTCGCGCAGGCTTACTACTGGTTGGACGATTCTGTTTATGTATTTACACCTATACGTTGATTTCTTATGTATTTTGTATTTAAATGGGTGTAGTAATTTGTGTGTTTTTGTAGTGTTATTCATATTTGGTTTCTGTTATTTTGCTATGGGTAGTTCAAAAAGTATGGGTCAATCAATTTTTATAGTGTTTATCTCTTTTGATTGTCAAGGAGGAAAATAATTTTCAAAATGCATTAAGTCAAGTGATTCACTTGGCGAATTAGTTGTATTTTAGTTTTTATTAGTAGTCGCAATAATTCCATTATAATTTATGAGATATTTTGAAAACTCTGCATTGAAATTGTCTTGCGTTGCCATCCTTACATGTACATATATGAGAGCGAGTACATAGTCCCGTGTGTTACTATGAAAAATATCTATGATATTTAAAAATCTGTTAATATTTTAATGGTAATGTAAAGTCTAAAAGTCTTTTTTCTAAATTGATATATGTACAAAATGTATTAAAAATTTGTATTTTTTTTTATTACATGGGAACACGAAAGAAGTAGGTGTTATAAAAGTTGATTGTCTCATATAATTTTTATATAAAGTCTTTAAGATATGCTTTATAAAAATTTTACTTTGCGAACTCCAATAATCCTTAGTAATAATCTAAAATTTATCTTCGAGATGTTTTATATATAGTTAACTATATTTGCATTTAGTACATTTCTTAAAATAAATGTGAATAACACTTGTGAATTGTGTAAAACATTCGTATAGCCCAAATACTTGAACACGAATGTCACTTTTGTGTGTTAAATAGTAGATGGTCATCAATGTTTGAAGTCGTCCTATCAGTGTTTACTTGTTCAATTGACTAATTTCTTTCTTAAAAATACAAAAAAGATAAGATATTAAGATATTTAATATCTGACGTACGTAATCGCTTTTTAAACGAGTACCTTGTACCATACCCATATATACTAAAATCTTCATAAAATGTATTAATATAGACAAAAAAATATTTAACAAAAAAAATATTATTTTTGTGCAAGATTTTAAATAATCAATATGTCTTTAAAATTAGTGATTACAGGATTAAAACCTCTTTTCTTAAAATTTAGTTTGTTATAGTTTAATTATTTGAAGCATGTAAAATTGTTTTTTGTCACAATTAGAAGAAAAAACGAAAATAGGTTTAAAATAAATAAATATTTGCAGTCAATTGAACAAATATGCACTAATTGTAGTAATTATGTAGCTCTAAATGAATGTTATTTAACTCTTGATGTTAAATGTAATAATGTGTGTTGTGCGTTTAAAAACATTCTTCAAAACTCTTCTACATATCTTATATTTATTTAATACAACTCTTCTCTTAGTGTATTAAATATTAATAAATATGGAATATTTATTCATGTTATACTGAATTATATTATGTATATTATCTGGATTGGTCAACACAATTTCAGCTCAAAGTATAGTTTACATATACATATATAAAAATGATTTTTGTTTTATTGATGAATAGACAAAATGATCTTTAAGTTTTTGTATGTTCAAAATTATTGTATATTATATGAAATTCCAATGTAGCTTATATAAGCTATAAAATTAAAATCAATTCTTTCAAACAAATTAAACAATTCACCAAAGGTTCGTTATCAATCAAGTAGTCTCAAATTTGAGAAGAACAAGCGCAAGAAATTTAGCGGAACATCTGTTTTTTTTTTTAAAATCAATAAGATTTATATATAATAACTAGCATGTGCATAACATAGTTATAATAAACCAATAAACCGTTTTGTATGACTAGTATAAAATTTAAAAAGCGAGTTTTTTATAACTAGCATAAAGACAATGCTTTAACTGATTCCAAGAGGATTTACACATATGAGAAGTCTCTTTATTGTCATTTTGACATAACATTCCAAATTGTAACCAATAGTTTTAGTTTATTTCATAAGAAACAATTATTATTAAGCGCAAGTACATCCTACCTCATAAGTAATGCCATAGAAGTCTAGAAAAATGCATACAAATTTAAATATTTTTCTATATTAACTGATCACATGCAATTTTTTATTATTAACATAATCAATTCAAGTTTCACATAGATATAGTTAATTTTGTATGATAGCTTTTTTAATAACTTCTCGACTTAGTTATAGGAAAATGAACGTTCATGCATTTATCTTTCCATTAATATCATATTATAAGATATTATTCTAAAACGTCTATTTCAAATATATTTTGTTAAATCGCTAACTTAATAAAAAATACTTTAAATTATATAAAATGTAATGTGTTTTATATTAATTGTTAATATTTACTTATTTATTTAAGAAATTAAATAAGAACGCTATAGATGTGGTACAATTATTGATTATTGCACTTTTTTCTTATAAACTTTAACTAACGATACCATATCATCGAATATAAATATATTTATTTATATGAACGATAGCCGTTCACTTTGCATCGATATCTTACTGTATCTGTTTATAATTAAGTTACTTTAATGTACGTATTATACGTAATTGAATTTTGTCATCTGGCAAGTACTTTAATTAAATGTGCATTTAATATTTAAGTGTCGTGTTTAATGTGTTAAGTGTATTGTATTTACTTTCACATAGTCTATGTATGCAATATAGATTTTATACTATTGAAGCCATAAAAAAGGAAAAAATGTCATTTTTTTCAAATTTATATTTAACATTGATATTTTTTTTTTTGCACAAAAATTGGGCATCTTTATTGCAAGCAAAGCATCGTTTAAAAATTTAACACTATCTCGATATGTCTTTATTCCATATATACTTTTTTTAACAAAGCATTCGACATTTCGTTGTGACTTAACATCGATTATATTATTAATATATGTTTAAAAATCATTCCTGAGCAAGCTTTTAAAATTTTAATGTATGATTATTGTATAAAATAAAAATAAATCCGTTCTTTATATTCTATTTAAATTATAATATCCTCAAGGTGCTATTATTTATTTTTTATTATATTCATTTTTAAATATAATTACACAATATATTAATTACTTAATTGTTAAAATAAATTACACAATATTCTTAAAATCTTTGTGAAGACTTTGTCAATTTATCACTATATTTTATCGTTGTATGTCCACATTTGATGTATTCTGTGTACGTATTTAATAAAAATTTATAAAACAATAATCTTCATTTTTTTTTAAATTGTAAAATCATAATCTTTAAACTTAAGAGAACATTAAACAAATTTCCATCTAACGACTACGTAAGGTTGTTCTTTTGCGTTTTAAAATTTTTTTCAGCTTCACGCTTTATCCCGCATAGCAGGATAGTCAGAGGTTAAGATATTTTGACCTCCACATTCCGCCAAAAATCGAAACAAAGCGTGTTGAGTGGCGGAACTTAACGCCGAGTCTTTCGTATCAGATGAAAGTAATGAAAAATTAAATATCTTTCCTTCTAGTGGGAATAGAACCCACAACCATCGCGTGGCAGTCAGACGCTTTCCCACTGCGGCCTACACCCCGCAACTATAGTCTTTTAAATAAATTAGGTTAATTTTAAAATAACAAAAAAATAAAACAAAAGAAAATTACTTTTCGCATCACTTTATTTATTCTAATTTTTTTGTTTCACTTTACTATTACTTTTTTATTTTTACATATAAACAAATCGGCAAATAGTAAATTACTTGGCAAGGCCAAACTTACACCGTTTCAGTACAACACTACAAATATTATATATAAAACATTCAAAAAAACGTATACAATCAAAAAAAGAATGAAATAAACTACGAAGCTTACAATATTTAAATTATCACATGCTAAAGTTGCCAGATTAATAAATTTTCAGCCGAATAAAAATAATACTACTACTACATTGTTTGTGAACTTTATATGAATATTCAGCAAAAGATATTTTAATCCTGAAAGATATTCAGAGTTCAGTCGTGTATTAAAATTATTAAGAGCACAAGAACTCATTCGAGATGTCATACTGACATATATGTAGATATAATGGAAATCTATGTCTATGTAAATCTATGAGAATATATGTCAAATATAAAATTATGGATATTTAATTATTGTAATATTGAATATTTAATTAATGTGTTATTCACACACACAAAATATGAAAAGCATTTTTAGTAGAAAACGTATAAAAATGTTGACGCAGCCGGATTCGAACCACAGCCTTTTGGAAACTGTCTTAACAATTTGACCGCTAAGCCATACGTTCTATATCAGGCTGCGACAAAATTCTTACATTTTTATTACAACTCATTTTCGTTGTTAGCATTTCTGTACAAGGATTTTTACCATTATTTCTTACAATATTATAAAAAGTAATGTTACAAGTGTCATATTAAACTTTCACTGGAGACGCTGAACGGAGAATTAATGAAGATTTTTTTTTAAATGTTAAGATGATTTAGAATTGAGATCAAAAGACAATCTATAGACAGCGGCTGTCGACGCGTGATATGTTTGCAGTTCACAATAAATTACTAAATTCAATAGGTACATTTGCCAATACGACCAATTTTTAAGAATATGATATTAATTTTTGACTAGAAAGCTTAATTCTAATACAGAGAGAGATTCATCCGGTTATTTAATACTTCGAGGACTAATTTGCTATTTCCTACCACACATTGTTATATATGCACTCATGTATATCGATAAAATATGTTATCAAATAAATGTGTATATTTCAAATTAGAAGACTTAAGGTATTTTGAAATAAAACTATTAAACTAGATAAATCGCAGCTTACAAAACATTTTACAGTTGTTCATGGTCACAGGTAGACTTGACCACGGAGTACTGTAAAGTGGTCGAAACATCGGATTTTCTGAAATGTATTTTGAATAGCAAATATATATGGGATTAACCTAGGTAAAACAGATTTATTTCAAAAACGTCAAAACAAAGGATCTTAGTAACATAAGACAAATTACCAATTTCAAAATAAACATTAGATTTTTTTACATTACGTTTAACTGTTTCCATAAAAAAGACTTATATCTAGTGCATATACATATTACAAAATAATAAGAGAAATATAGCCTCGTTATATTCGCATCAACCAAGCGCCTTGTTACTGTCACAGTAAATTTTAATTATATTTAAAATGGAGCTGTTTGCTTCAGTGATTATAAAATGTGATGCTTACAATAATTCCTACAAAGATTGAAAAGTGGACATTTATAAAATATTTAAGGTATAGAAAATCGATGTCAAATGAAATGGATATCTTCAAGATATCGATATTACTTTTAGTGATAATGAAATAACGTTATTTACACAAATATGATAACTTTTCAGATATTTGTTGAAATTTAAAATAGTTAAACATTTTTAAAGTCCACTTCCCGTAAATTAACCGGTAGTCTTATACCAATACAACCTCATACGCCTATATCATATATATGTATAATATGTTATGATTTACAATTTAGAATTACAGTACACTAATATATAAAATTTAAAGTAGGCTTTGCCCAATTATTGCACTCGCGAACTATAAGTGATGTACGGAGATGATGTATAAAAAAAGGTATTGAAAAAAATGATTTCAAAAGATAAAATAATAAAAAAAAGGATTTAAAGCTTATACTTTTAACGATGTTCACATAAAAACCAAATATATGAAATAAACATCGAAACACGAAACACATTGATTGCGAAGGTTCCTCACACTTGACGTATAGTTGCCATTTTATCAGCCGTCAAATGTGTGAAGACCTTCTCGTTAAAATACACCTTACGAGATATAAACTTAATAGTAAAACATTAAACTGTGAACCAGCTACAGTGTGGTTTCCTACATACAACTTCACCTACTCGAATAGATTAGAAAATGTGAAAAACTTGCAGTCTTCAGTACGATACTACCCTCGCTATCACTTTACAAGACAAGACATGGCGGTTCATTTCATCTCCCAATTTCTTATATTATATTACATCATTTACACAAGTTAATTGTATCTAAACGGATTCGTAAAGTAATCATTTCATTATTTTAAACCAATTTAGCGACATACATTAAAAATGCAATAAAATTACTTAAGAAAATTTAAGTTTGCGAATAAACACTTCGAAGTAATAATTATTTTTTTTCTTTAGCTTCATGCGTTTCCCCGCATAGCACATCTAGTGTCAAGACACTCTGTTTTCCACTTTTCGACCGAAATCAAGATATTGCACGTAATGTGGCGAAACTCAACACCGCCCTGACTTAGGTACCAGACCGAAGATGACAATTTAAATATAATCATTTCTCCGAGCGAGAATCGAACCCACAACCATCTCGTTTACATTCAAACACTATTTCATTGCGTCACAATTACTTCACAATATTCAAATTCCCTTCCAACAATCCGTAAAGACACAAACACCCATGTAAATGTAAACAATATAAACAAAACAATAATAAAGCCAAAATTTTCGATTATATTACAATTTTAAATAATGTATTTTAGTATCTACTTAATTTATATTGAAGCCCAAACGCTTAACTTACGTAATACTATTCAAGATCCATGTCAAGATATCGCTCGCCTAACTATTTATTATAGTACGCGCATTTTATCTTGACCAGTCATATCTACGCTTTCCGAAATTTTGCAAAAGAACGACTGTACCTTCGCGAAATTTCGCGAACCAGCCAATGGGAGGTAACGAGTGACTGAGACAAAAGACGTCATATGTAATGAAATCACTAGTATTTGTCTCTTGCCGTGATTGGTGTTAAAAGGGAGTGAGCGCTCACTCTCTCTTACCTCCAATCACTCCTTAAAAGTCGGTTATGCGATGCCTTTTGTAGCTAGGTTCAGACATTTCAAGTTAGAATGCGCGTACTTTACACTTCTATCACAGTGTAAATAATGCACTTATACTGTAAACCGAGATTACGACACGCACTAGAGTACTCGAATATTATAATTTTGAAATCTATTCAAATAAATATAATATATAAAATAATTTGTATATATTTTATACATTTTATTTTTTATTTATTATTCGAATTTTTAAAATAAATATTTACCTTCAAGTACTCTATCACCATATATAGGACAAATTGTAAAAACATTATAAACTATAATCAACATTCAAAGCAATAAAACATACAAACGTACGTAACAGGAAATAAAAAAAATAAGATAAAAGATAAGTTTCGAGAAACACCAACAAGGATAAAGCAATTTGAATGTACTTAATTATAAATTAATGATAATAATAAACTTTTAAAGTATTTTGTGCGAAATGCAATTGTTGTGTAAAATTATAATTATACAATAATAATAATAATATATAAAAATGCTGAGCTTCATGTTTTTTTTTTGCAAAGTGGGGTAATCAGAAAGAATGTAATATCCTCCACTCGATATATTCTCATGCTGAATTGGCGGAACTCAACGAAGAACCATATTGTACGTACCAGAGTGGAAAAATGGAAATAATTTAAATTATAATCACACTCCCAAAGGGAATCGAACCCACAATCAATCGTATTTAAAGTCAAACGCTGTCCCACTGCGCCACTCTATTGTGAATAATAATATAAAAATATAGTTACCACAATATTTATGTATATAAAAAGAGACACAAAAACTAAATATATTTTTGAAATAAATAATAGTTTTTTTAACAACTGTATATAACTGAACAGACTGACATAAGCACCGTTTTTAAAGCAAACATCATCTTGTAAATTTTATATGCGCTTTTTTTCAAAAGAATTTGTTTTTGACCAAAATTACATCAGCCTTCAAAAATATAAAAATTATATGAAAAATTACAATTTTTTTCTCTGAAATAAAATAATGAACCAATATAGAATAAGAATATGCGCATTAACATTCACTGGTAAATATAAATGTAATATAAAAAATAAAACAATATATAAATATATATCCTAGTACATGTGTATGTGATGGAAGTCCAGAAATTAGTTGCCACTAACAATCTTACGATTCTCGAGCTCCTCCATATTGTTAGAGCTGAAAATGAAATAAATACATATTAAATACTGAATTAGAGTACTTAACATAATTTTGAAGATATTAAATTAATTTTGTGTCATAAAGATATTTTCCTCGACTGGTTCAGAAACATACCAATATGAGGTGTACAATATGAAGATTGCAGTTGCAAGCAAGTGAAACTTACTTGGCATGTGTCTATTATACTTGTATATGCATAAGGAACAGACTAACTTAATGTTTATTTGTTTACACAACCATTTTAAAGATAATTACTGAACACTGACACTTGAAAACTGTTCAAAAAATACAAACTTAAATAAGATTTCATAATGTATTCTTAACCCGTCCCCCCACGGGTAGAAAACATAACGATTACTCGCTCCAGAAACAATTCTATAAAAAAATAAAACATGACTAATATAAGGATAGTGTCTCACCGTAATTTATCATCATTTTTCCATGACGTGACCTGAATATGCGGAGGTGGCAGATAACTCCGCAGCGACTGCACTAGTTGGATTGTGTCCAATAATACTGAAAACAAAGTATGTAAATATTTTTAATTGTAATAGATTATTATACAGAGAAAATACATTAAATATAGAGTGAAATTATTTTAAAAAATTGAGTTCTTGTTAGTTAAAAGTAGAGTTCGAGTAATAGAGTTCTACAACAAAACAATTAATTACATACTTTACTAAGAGTACACAAAAAAATGCAAGTAGCATTTCATTAATTAGAGTTACTTTTTTTTTTATTAGCTTCACGCTGTATCGGGCACAAAGCAGAGTAGGCAGAAGGAGCCTTGTATTACGACACTCCGTTCCCCACTTTCCACTGAATTCGGAGGCATTGCGTGTTAAGTGGCGGAACTTAATGCCGCGCTTTACCTCGACACCAGAGCGAAGAAAGTGGAAATATTAAATATTTCCACTCCTCGAACCAGTCGCTTTACAATCACACTTCGAACCACTGCGCCACGACTGGCCACATTAGAGTTACTTATTAAAGAGTATATAATTACAAACTGCTACTTAGGATGTTGATCCTAATCAATGTTTCCAATACTTTTCCAAAACGTTGACTTTCTTGACTTTCATTACCGCTATTTACGTCATTACTGCTATTATTTAAATCGTAAACGCACACGCACACACTAACTCACTCAAACATCAGTGTTGGGAATAAATTTATTCCAATAAACAATTAAATATTAAGAATTGATTATATCTTTGTGTGAAAATTACATTATTGTTAAATGTAGTGTAAAAGTTAAGTACTAAATAATTTTCAACTTATTCTAATTTTTATATAATTTACTCACAACCTCTTACATTCCAGGGGTGAGCAACCGTTTCAAGTGGCGACCACTTTTAACTACAAAATTTGTCTGGCAGGCCACATTTAAGCTTTAATAATGGCTGGCGGGCCACACAAAATAAAAAAATAGTTTATATCAGTACAATTATAAGTATATTTTAAACATTTAAAACGCTCGGCGGGCCACCAAAAATGCTTGGCGGGCCACTTGGGGCCCACGGGTCACGCGTTGCTCACCCCTGCACTACACTATTTGTAGCTCCGTCCTTCACTTCCCGCCGTCTCAGACATGGCGTGTACTCAACACGCACACGCGCACATACACACACAGACACTCACTCTTCTGCAGCTGCTCGCTCTGCTTGCCGTAGGGCTTGCACATGGCGGGGCGCACGCAGGGGCGCATGCGCTGCAGGTTGCGCGCCAGCTCCGCGAAGGCGCGCACCACGCGCTCCTGGCCGCCGCCCGCCGCCGCGCCGCCGCCCCCGCCGCCCGCGCCCGTCGCGCCCGCGCTCGCAGCGCCGGAGGTGGTGGAGCCCCCGCCCCCGCCGCTCGCGGTCGACGTGGTGCGCTCGTGTGTGCCTGACAGGGACTCCAGGCTTTCTAGGTTGGCTCTGAAAGATGAATTATATACATGTACATTGTGCCTCTGCGTCACGACTGGCCCCTATATTATATATTCTTATAAAAAATATACTTAAAAATATTTATTATACTTACTAGCATAAATTTAATTCTATGAAAATAAATGAATGCATATGAAATAAAAAATATAAGGCCAAGTAAACTGCATTTTTTTTATAAATCTATTATTACGAAGTGTTCAAGAGCACTAAAAGACAGTTTACGAAAATTTATTTCAACTCACTCATTCAACAAATCAAAATGGAGTATTTTTTTTATATTATAAAGTTGACACTATCGATATAAAGTATGTTCAAGCATTAATCCAAGAAAACGAAGTTGAGACTTTTGTTGCACACTGTGACGAATAGGCTTTTAAGGCTATCCTAGGTTTTAACCTACACGTCAGAAATTTATGATATTTTGCACGTACACTAATGCCAATATACAGACGGATCTTAAAAAAAAAGAAACAATTTGATGTCCTTGAGGAATTATCACCAAAAAGCTGATTTCCCATTGAAATCTATGGCGGAAAAAATTTCACGCAAAAAGTTTTGGCTACAATGAACTGTATGTGCCGAAAAAAAAATGATTTTCATTTGTCAGGTTTGGGTCAGGTTGGTTGGGTCAATTTTTTAGATCATTCTCTTTCTATTATACAAATATGATTGTCTTATGAGAATGAATTAAAAAATGCAACTAGAAATAAATATTTCTAACAAAAATGTATTATCTACATATATCATCTATATACATCTTATTAAAGCTTACCTCAAGAAATCAGTAAGCTTGTGCTCATCTGTATAATGGTGCTTAGACTTAGTATCCATGCTGGAGTGAGAAGATGACCGCTGAGAGTGTGAATACTTGTCAATGGGAGCTTGGTGTGCTAAAGATCTATTCTGTAACAGCATCTGTTGGGACAGCTTCTCTGCACGACGTTCAGACTTATCACCAGCTAGATTTGCTGAAAATTTATTTAAATACTATGGCATTTCTTTTCATTACAAATCTCCTGCATGATTATAATAAACCAGAGGGGTGATCATTTGTGGATCTAAATGAATATAGAAAAAAATTGTTTTCATTTTATGCTTAAAAAAAAAAATATATTTTTCTTACCTTACAAATATATGCGAGTATATACATAAATAAATGCAAGCTCAAGAAAATTTTCAAAATTAAAAAAAATGGCTTATTCTATCAAGGAACCCCTGCCACCTCTGGTAGATTCCGAAACAAACAACATTGTGCAATTACTTGCAAAAGTCTTACTTTGTTTTACCAAATCAGCACAAAGACAATATTTCTTTGTGAAATTTCAATTTAAACTCATACTCTAATATATCCACACTGCACTTTTCATGCCCTTTCAGAATTATTTAGATGAAAAAAAAAATAAGAATATAATAATGGTCTAACAAAATAAAAAGATAAAATAGATTTTTACATAACAACTCACTGAGAGCAGCTAAATGTGGAGCTATTGGCAGCTGGTAGTCTTGAGGCAATGCCGCACCTCTTAAAAGACGCTCAACTGCAGCACTATCTGGTAAAGAAGCACCACCAGCCTCTGAAAGTTAATATACCTACTATAGAAAAAAAATAATAAATTTTGATTTTAAATTTAATGACCAAATTATTTAGATCTTTCAACAAATTGGTCAACTCCAGTAAGGGAAATGGGATTCAACTCCAGTAAACCGAATATAAACTGCAGTATTTCATAAAGATTCATATTTATTCCCATATCATAGGGTTCTTTAGTAGCTACAATTAAAAATTCAAATATTCATATTTGGTTATTTTTTTTTTTTTTTTTTTTTTTTTTTTAACATCCAGGTCACCATCCGCGATAACTTATTTGCCACCCAGTTGTTTTGAATAGAGATTATACGGTTCAGTTTTTAGTAGTACTTGGAGGTATGTAAAGGGTGAAATCAAACTGGACCATTAAAACTTTCAATAGAAATGAAATAGTGGGCCTGAATTTCTTCACTTCTAACTGGATTATGAACATGGTGTTTGAATAATGCTTTCTTACAGTCTTGCAGCCTGCGTGTGCTTTACATCCTGGGGGGTTTTGGTGTGGTATAGGTTTGTACTTAGGTCACTTGAAGTGAGTTTTGGGCAGTGAAGTGCGTTTCAGAGATTCGCATGACATCAATGTTATACCTATGCAAAAAGTATAATTCTTGAGTGTGGTTTTGATAGCCCATTATCCATTCCACAAGGCGGGAGAATGGCTTTAAATGGACTTATCGGCGGAGGGGGGCAGGTGTGCCGCCTGTTCCTTCCTGAGTAAAATCCTGACTGCACCTTTGTTTAATGGAATGTGAACGTAATCAGCCAATGAAACTTCAATAGTAGGTTTTCTGTGGTCATTTGATTCATAACTGCTTGACATGTCGATAAGGTTCTTTGTATTCATAACGCTACTAGCTGGTTTCTCTTTTCGTGGCATTTGGTTTTTTCTGGTGGGGTTGTGTTGGCATGGGGATTTTGCCTCTTTTGTCTTCTGGGGTATGCGGGCAGCTTGTTTTGATTTATTTTCACTACAGTTGTTGCGGACAACGTCAGCGTATTGTTGATTTTGTGTTCTACTATGATCTTTATTTGTAGATTCAACGATGGCCTGGTTTGGTTCGGGTAGTTTCGGAACACGAAGGGGAGGATATTTCCGTTTCTGCAGCTCTTTGTAGACGATACAGCCTTTATAATTTGCCGGGTGATTTCCATCACATAGAGCACATCGAACATCATCCGAGCGTTCCTTTCGCGAGCATGCAGAGGACGTGTGGCTTCCAGCACATTTGATGCATCTTGGATTTCGTCGACAGTAGGTTTTTGTGTGTCCATAGGCCAAACAGTTGGCGCATTGAGGGATTGTGCGTTTTGGTTTCGGGGGCTCAAACTTGACACGACAATGTAGAAGGTTCGTTATATTATAAATCTCTTTATTGTTTGAATTTGTCTGGAGTTCAATTACAAACATGTGTAATGGGTTTTTTGATAACGCTTGCCTCATGTTCCATATGTTATTGGCAGTATGTCCAAGTTTGGCCAAAGCTTCTCTGATTTCATCTATATCTGTAGAAGGATGCATGTTCTTAAGAATAGTTTTAAATGTCCTTTCTTGTTTTGGTTTGTAAGTGTAATATTCTGTTCCTTTTGCGTCTAGTTCCTTAACAATAATTCTGTAAGCGTCACAAGTTTTAGGTTGTATTTTAACTTGGTCCTTAGGTAGAACTTTTATCTCGAAAAGATCCTGCACTGTTTCATCGAGAAGTTTAGTCAGGGGACGGATGTTTTTTACATTGTCAATGAATATAGGTGGGGGCTTTGGTATATTTTCTTTTGGTTTAGGTTGAGAATTCTCTTTTTGTACTAAGGTTTGAAGCTCAGAAAATGAGTTAGATGTTGGTAAAGGCTCGTTTAACCAGTAAGACCTCAGTTTGGACTGCTTTTGACTACTGGAAGTTTCAGGGCTATTTCTTTGCCTTTTGCGATTTTGAACTTCGGTCCACTTTGAATTTTCTGGAGTCTCTTCCGGGCTGTCAGTTTATTGATTTGACTGCAGTCAGTGAGACTGCGATTTGGGCTTGTTAAAAAAGGCCAGGGGTGAAAAAATTTGACTGGTTAGTGTTTTGTTGTGTTGTTTGGGAAAGAGAATGAGCCATAGTAAATCCCCCGAGTAGGGCAGATATAAGGTCACATAACCAGGTTACTCCCATTCGGTTATGAAGGTAAGGTACTTACAACGTCAGCCAAGGTGCGTTGAAGATGACGCTAAAAGACTGTACTTCCCAACAGCCATGCATCCTATTGACACGTTTCCCATCGTTAGGAGTAGGGGTGATTTATTAGAGAGGGTTTCTTCCTCACAGCCCGGGCGATAAAGCCAAGGCCACCGTTCTCGCGAAACATGACCACGAGGTTACGGGTTGTTAAGGTCATTTCCTACCTTAACTGTGCAGATGGGTTAGATCTGAATGTCTGGTTAGTTTGCCGCCGCCAGAGACTCGGCGTTGTCATTCGTTTAGCACCACCCAGGGGGCACGTGTAGGGTGAGCCTAGGAAGAGGTGGTATATTCCTACGGACGCGAATGACATACACCCCCCTATATTTGGTTATAAAATTATATTTAGGATTTAACCATAAAAAGTATTTATAAACCTGATTTGTTAACAAAAACAATAATAAGAGAGAGAGAAAATTATTTTTTTGAAGTATGTCAAAAAGTAACAGTAAAAATATTATTATTTTATAATTATTTCAGGATTATCATTACTTGTAAGATTTTGATAGAACAAAAAGAAAAATGTAACACCTGGAATATAAGTTGGTTGTTGTGATAAATGTTGTTGTATGGATTTCTGTGTCATTTCCAATTGATTCTTATAATAACGACAAGCTGGATTTGGGCAATTTTGTACAACATCTACTATGAATTCCTTTTCCATACCAAATTGATCACGTCCAATAGTATATGATTCTACAACCTAAACAAAAATCAAATGTCATAAAAATAATCATTTTTTTTGTACACCAATAAGATTTAAATGTAATAAAATCCAATCAAACTTGATATGAAATTGACACTTTTACTTACTGCTCTAACTGTAGCTTCTAATCCAAGATGCAACCCATGAGGACCATTCATATGCTTTAACATAACAGCATTGGCAAAATGCTCATATGGAAGAATTATTTTCCCATTTTCACGGTATATTAATCTGCCTTGTGCATCTAAACCAACTCTTGAGGCCATCATTCTGTTTATGAAAATAACAATAAATTTATTGTAAATATTATATGATATAGTACTTCGATTAATTTACGGAATATATGAATATTCAACATGTTGATCTTTGTTTTGACTAAATAAACTTACTGTAGATAAGCTGCACTAGGTAGCATTGAAGATTCTTTTAAATCACTAAAACATTGCAAAAGCTCTATACTGGGACTCCAGCCTTTATTTTGCAAATACAATTGGAGTAACATATAAAGTTTTTCCGTCACGTAGCCCTCAGCGCCATGCGGAGCCGCAGCGCTAGAACTGCTTGATGCACCGCTTGCATTTCCCGTACTTTTCGCAAGAACACTTTTCATTGTCTCCGCCAAATCCATCTTGTAGATGTCTAAATATGTCCTCTTTTGGGAATCCTGCACCAAGGCGAAAGTAAAACAAATATTGTCTTATAGATCGATAGCAGTAGACATTTGTAGAGAACTCCAAACACACAGTCCTAAAAGTAAACGACCACTCACCAGAATGAAAATATGGATTTATCTATAAATGTGAAATGTTTTTATACAAAGAATTTTAAGAAACTACATTCACGCTGTACTAGAGATAAAATTATTTCGAATAAATTATAAAATTAGCAGAAGCTTCACCCTTCATGACACTGTCAACATTGTCACAGATGAACATTAATCATGAAAGAACATAGGAACTTTTATTAATTTATAAACATTTAACAATTAATACAAAAAAATGTGACAATAGCCAAAAAAATAGATAGTTAAGTTCACAATTGAACAGTATACGACAATATTTTATAATTCTCTAATTGATAAGTACATAAATTTAAAATGGGTAAATATTACAAAAACATTTGCTATTTTAAATTGTTAATCTATAAAAGATTAATTGAAATAATTTTGCCCAATGAATCAGTTAAGTGTAAGATAAGAAACAAATAAATAGTAGGTATTACAGAATATGTCAACTGTCAAGTGATTAATTGTCAAATGTCAATGCAAATGCATGTATTTTTTTATATGTTATGGTCAGGTCTTTTAGGTAAATGTGTTCTGTGGTTATGGTTGACATTTATCTTTTAGGTTATCCGTAATGTTATAAAAATACTAAGATTTATAAATTTATTTCAATTTTCCTTAACGATGGACGAAATAATTGTAGGTACATATGAAGGATTCCTACTTGGATATTCGTTAAGATCTGAAGATGAAGTAAGTGCTAACATTATTTAAAAGTTTTACCCACGTTTCATAACCGTACAGCAATCGTAGTAATATCTATCATTATTTTAAGGTACAGAAATTAAAACAAACATTTGCAACGCACTCACACACAGCATCTGTGCGTTGCATTTCAACCGCAGGAAAGTTTTTAGCATCAGGCGGAACAGATGACAAAGTTGTTGTTATAGACTTGAATACTCGAAAGGAGCACACGGTTTTAATGAATCACGATGGTACAGTTAATAGCGTAGCTTTTACTCATGGTGGAACACACGTACTTACGGGGAGTGACGATGGAAGTATCATTGTTACCAGAACAGGCAATTGGCAAATTGAAAAGATATGGAAAAAAGCACACAATGGTAACTATATTTATTAATTTAGACAAATAATTAGTGTCCGACCGAAACTGAATTTTTAGCCGAAACCGAAACCGAAACCGAACCTTCGGTTCTGACTTCAGTTTCGGCCGAAACCGAAACCGAAACCGAAACTGCTGATGACGTCATAATTTGAATAATATGTATAAAAAATTACATTTTTTTACGCTTTAAAAATTACACATGCATTTGAATTATTGTGATTACGTTGATTTTATTATATATACGGAAATAATTAAAGGATCATAAAAAAATCTAAATTATTTGAGGTTTTCGAAGTGGCTGTATTTTCTCAAAAATAGGCGCATTGAAATAAAAAAGTAGCATTTTAGAGCTTAAAGTGTCTAATTTTGAGATTTTAAGATGAAAAATATGTTCAAACGACGTGTTTCGCTCTATCCTGATAAATACTAAAAGAGAAAAAAAATCGAAATATTTCCAGTTCATTTTTTTTATCTAAAAAGTTGGAACATATGTTTTCAACTTGACCACTATATGGATCAGCTAACTTGTTAGTCTAGACCTACGCCAGTTCTCTTTACCTAAGGCTCTTACGGATTTATATAGAGGTTTTTTGAGCTGTAGCCCAGGGACCTGTGGGTTATCGAGGCCCTCGGTCGCCACTTAAGATTGGCAATACTTGGTTAATAGGTATTTTTACACAAAAAGATTTTCACCTTTAACGTAACTGTGCTTTTCAAGCAGAGAAATTTATGTGCTAATTTATGATAAGATTTACGTTAGATATATATTTATATTAAGTTATTGACTATATACTGTGTAACATTTATATAGGAAACGGTTATATTTAAATAATATTAAGGCAAGCCAATATTAAGGTAACTAACCCAGGGTTTGCAAAATATCAATCAATCATAGGTATTCGACCCCTGAAAGGAGCCACACTTACGCGAACAGACACACAGTTTCGTTACAGACTAACAGGGATAGTACATTTAATCTGTCGTCAGCAGTTCATAGTATTCTCATCATTAATTTATAATATATTCAAACTTACTACGTCTTAAGATTAGGTTCACAAGCTATAAAACACTCAAAAGGATCTAAGTACGTAAAAATTCTTGAGTACGTCATGAGTTTCGGCATTGCCGAAGGTTCGGCAGGTTTTTTGCCGAAACCGAAACTACGGCCGAAACTACAATTTTTTGCCGAAACCGAAACCGAAACCGAACCTTCGGTCGGACACTAGTTATTACATGTTAAAAAATTTCCTATATAATAACATTTTTTTATTATTTTAGGGCAACCTGTTACTGCAATAGCTGTACATCCATCAGATAAACTTGCTTTAAGTATAGGTGGTGATAAAACACTTAGAACATGGAACCTTGTTAAAGGACGGCCAGCTTTTACTATAAATTTAGCAAGCAAAGGTGTAACACTCCCAACTGAAATAAAATTTTCACCTGGTGGTGATAAGTTTTCTCTTATATCTCTACAGAATGTAGATGTTTGGACAATTAGTAAAGCAGGGTTAGAAAAACGATTAACATGCAATTCAAAACCTACAACTGCACAATGGACTGATGATGATAATTTATTTGTTGGGCTTGAGAATGGGAATATAGTGCGATTTACTGTGTCAGAAACAAAAGCGCAGACATATCCAGCACACAAACAAAGAGTGAAATGTGTGCATTATGAAAATAGTACACTGTATTCTGCATCTAGTACTGGAGAAATAAAAGCATGGTCAGTTGATGATAGCAAATTACTAGAAATATGTTCTGCAAATGCTTCCTGTAGGGTGACTTGTGTAACATTAAATAGACAAAGTCATTTGATTAAAAAAGAAGAATCTGATGAGAATAATGAAGAAGATGAATCCAAGAATGAAGATAGTGATATTTCTGATAGTGAGCAAGTTTCAGTAACAAAATCAGCAACTAAAAGAAAACCAGGTGCATTTGTGACAATAAGTTATGATCAAAAGGCAGAGGAGGATAATGAAATAGTTCCAGCAAAGAAAATTAAGAAGAAAAAGAAAAATAAGAAAAAAAATAAAAACCAAGAATAAATGTTTGACATACTATGAATGTTTTATTGTGAACTTGTTATTTTTTTAGATATGTACTTTAATTACCAGAGTAGGTGGAACACAGCCTTGTGGTTTGGCAAAATAAAAGTAATAGGATATATATCATGATAAATTTGCACCTATGTTTGTTTCACATGATTATAATAATAACACACCACCCCACAGAAACAGATACTTCTTTTTCCCGTGGGGGGACGGGTTAAGAATACAATTCCCCCCCGCCGCTGGGTAGCGTCCCGTAAAAGGCGGGTAACCCAGTAGTTTGGTGGTAGGAGATTCGTTCTCCGACTGGCTCGCGACCACTATCGTGTCAAAGACGAACCGCCAAACATTTGACGATGTGTTCCGGTTCGATGGCACGTAAGCCAGCTCTCCTTATTCCCACCATCCCCATCCTTCCTCCCTCCTTCTGTCCTACATCCCCAAGGCTGGCAACGCACCCATAACTCTAATGTTGTGGATGTCTATGGGCGAAGGTAACCACTTAACACCAGGTGGGCCTTCTGCTCGTTTGCCTCCTTTATTCCATAAAAAAATAATAATAATACTTCTAATAGCATCTCCCAAATACACTCCCTGCATTAACTAATAAAAACATTATTATAATATTTTAAATATTGGTAACTCAGACAACTTATTAGTGTAAAGTTGCTATTTTGGGGTAGTTAAGTACATCTTTCCTGATGTTTCTAATACATATAGATCTAATTCAAAAGTGTATTAAATCCATCTTCTTTTCTATTTTACAACAATGAACAATGTACTTTTTATAAGTTTGTGTGTATTTTGTTTTTGGATAAGATTTTCAGTACCTGCAAATGTACTAACAGATGACTGATTTTTTTCTATCCGTTCAATTAACACTAGCAAACTGTATAAAGTATCATTTTCGTCTCGCATATCTTATCCATATATGCAAGACATGACTCTGGGTAGTTAGATTGGATTCTTAGAATTAAAATTACGACTATTTTTAAGAAATTTCATTTAAAAATATTCAATAATCCACTTACACTCTCAATACGATAATGTAGTTCATTTCAAATTGTCGCCATCATCTGGTGATAATTACAGATAAAGTGAGGATCATTAATAAAAACACTAAGATGTAGACTTTGGTTTGTTTATTTATTTATAAATAAAAATCTTTCATCTGAACACACCCAAATACATAAACAATAAACTGTAAGATTATAATAAATTAATTTGGTCCCAAAATAAATATTAAAATAATTTAAGGGAAAAAAAGTAAATTAAAAAAAATCAACAAATATAAAAAAAGTACTCATCAATTTTGGCAATAGTTAATGGAGTCCTACTTACGTTTAATGTTAAATCTTAATCGAAATAAATAGGCTAAACATACGATATATAGTCAGTCATACGAACACAACACACTATTAGTCTCCAGTCAGTCCTCTTCGAGACTATATTTACATGGTAAATGTAGCTACGGAACCAAACACGCTCAATGAATACACAGACTGATTAACAATTAGATAAACCCTATTAATGTCGCCTAAGAAAACTATAAAGCTCGTCTAAATCATTTTAACACACACAGAACAACTATATTGAGAGAAAGTCGTTGGAATGTTATACATACATATATGTATATCGTGATTCGTGGTAGTTGATTGGGCGATACAGGAACTGGGGCAGAGGCAGTTGTTTCAAAACATTATTTATCGGCTTATCTTGTGAAGATATTTGACAGGGAGTTTTCTTTATTTAAGTATTAGAATAAATTGCGATAAAATTTGAGTTTACAATTTTAATAAAATTCGAATATTATGATTTACTGCATAAACATATTAATACTAGAGTTATTTAGTGATAATATATTTTAACAGTATTCTGTCAGATTGCTTCCTATGATAGCCGGCTTTACATTGTAAACCGTGTAAATTTAGTAGATATACTCTTACATGATGAGATCACACGATTGGATTAATGGGTTTTACTATTATCTCGATACACTAATACATTGGTGACATGACATAAATAGAATCACCTGAGTAAGTACATTTTGTGCAATATTATTAATAAATAAATGCCGTTACCAAAAAATCAATTCGTATTTTTAGAATGCTGACCTAAGAAAACTATCGCATTTTAATGTTAAATAGATCTAAATTATTACACATGAAAGTTACAATTTACGCTAAAAATTTGAAAATTCCCAAGAAAAAAATGCTATAGTATATAGTAGTCGATAAATTCCGAAGAGCTTACAAATCGATCTTATGACTAGATTGAGCCAGTGTTCTCAGACAACCCATCAACTCGCATATATCCCGGAAGCGTAGACATGCAATACAAAATGTAGGAACAACGAAGAAGTTCAGAGCATTGAAAATAATATATTAGTCATTTGTCACTTTGGTAGTACTTACATCGTCAATGGGATCGATATATATTATAACTAGTTACATTAGCCTAGTACTTCGATCAACACATTCGATAGTTGGTTCGCGGCTGAGCGGCGCGAGCTGACCCACTACGATCAATTCATCATTCATCTACAAAATACGTTACATCAGTATACTTAAAAATTTATGCTAAATTAAAAACACACTCGATTTCTTCACACCAATAAATGTCCGTCATAAGAAACCCGTGTTGTTTACATTATATATCAGTTTTCATAAGTATGGCGCTACATTTTCCCTTAATTTAAAGTTAAACGACAAAAAGACGTAGAGTGAGGCGTTTCACGTGAAACCGTACTTATGTGTAAAAAAAGAATATAACCTGCCACAAAAGTTAGTGATACAAATAAATAAGGCAAGAAATGCATAAGTAGTAAAGAAGTCGAAATTTAAAACCTTAAGACTAGATAATACACAAAAGACGTTTCACGTGAATAGCTGCACTAGGTGTGGCCGCAGGAGAATGTCTAAGTGATACCTCTTACATTGAATTTAATCATTCGATGTGAAAAGAGCACTAATAAGTTACCGCCCTAATTATCAATCAAAGTATCGATACTCTACCGACACGTATGGATACTTAACAGACATTAGCTGCCCGTACATTCAACGTAAAGAGGTAATCACCGAAATTACTTCTTACGGGCCTTTTTCTCAGCTTTTTTGAGGGCTTTAAGATGTTTCTCGTGCTGGGCTCTCAGATCCTTCAGCCGTCGTTTCATTCTCCGGCGGTCGTCTCCGGGCAGGCCTAGTAGCTTGAGGTCTGAGGAGCTTAATGTGAGGAGAAGCGTACCGTCGACTCCGCGCGTAGCGAAGGCACCTGCATGACGCTCTAGACCTTCGCCTAAGCTTGATATCCACTGCCATACCTGATGAGCATTTTTTAAAAGATTATTTAGATTGTAATAATAGATTATTGTAAACATCTAGATATAATTCCAATTAAAATTCATTGAACGGATAGAAGTTTTAGTTTACCGATGATTCGGAACTATGAAATAAAAGGTTTTATCTGGGAAATGCATACGATATTACTTAAGGACATAAAAAAACAGTACAAGAGCATGAATCTACAATAGATTAGATAAAATGTTGTTGGTTGTTGCTAGAACAAGCAGAAGATGAAAATATCAAAACGTTTAAACTATTTTAATCGATACACGGAAAAATGTACAAACACTTCTATAAAGTTCGAATTTTTCAAAATCTCAAATCAATCCAAACATTCGCGATAAATCCGGTTCAACTGAAGTTATTAAATAAAAAAAATATTTTTTAAAGGCATTAAAAATTGCTACATCTTAAGAAACTTAGAAAGAGTCAAAAAAATCTATTAAAAAGCCAGAAAGTAGTAAGTAAAGATAAGTAGATAAAAAGTGTTATAAAGTTAGAAAGAGACAAAAAACAAGCAGTCGTAGTATAATAAAGTAAGAAGGAGAAAAAAAACAATCATGCTACAATAAAGTAAGAAAGAGACAGCAAACAAAACAGTCATCCATACTTGTATTATATATGCGAATGTCTATCTGTTTGTCTGTCACGTTTTCACAGCTAATCTACCGATCCGATTTGGATTAAATTTAGAACGATAGAAGGAAAAGTTACTGAGTCTAACATAGACTACTTATCGGGCCGCTAGCATTACTTATCGGGCAGTTAGCATAGTAAAGTAAGAAGAAGACAGCAAACAAAATAGTCGTAGTATATATAATAAAGCAAGAAAGAGACAGCAAACAATAGTCACACTACAATGTAAGAAATAGACAAAAAATACCATAAAGAATCACAAAAAATAATAAAGTTAGAAAGAGACAAAAAATCTATTATACTAATCTGTTTCTGGCTTTAGAAACAGATAAATGATAGTCTGGTAAAGATGAAAAGAGATAACAAATAAAATGTTCTAAGGTTAGAAAGAGATAACAAATACAAACGTATTAAAGTTAGAAAGAGACAAAAAGCAAAAACAATCATATTGGAATTAAGTACGAAAGAGATAACATACACCTAAAAGTAAGAAAGAGACAACAAACAGCCACATATGCTATTCCACTCGCACACAATACACACCTGCTGCTTAGTCCACAGGTTGACGGGGTGCGGCGCGGGCGCGTGCGGCAGCGCGGCGGCGGAGGGCGCGGGCGAGGGCAGCGCGCGCGGCGACAGGCTCGCCTCCGACACGGCGGCCGACAGCGGCTGCCACGGCACCTCGCCGCCGACTACACAAGCCGGAGCTTTCTTCACTACAAATATTTATTTATGTTGCTTTATGGTATTAGTGTCAATTGTTAACACTTTTTGCTATTCTATTTGTATGAAGATATTGCATGTAATTACGCAAAAGTATATAGTATATTCGTTTAAGGATAGGGGCGCTAAAATAAGAAATAGAAAATTCTAAATTTGCGTCATGTATGCCATTATGCTTTTTACCACATAGTACTTAACTACTTGAATTTACCTAGTAAAAAACGTATTATATTTCAATTTTGACAAGATAAACAATACTAGTATTATTGCTATATTCTATTAATAATTTATACACTATGAAGCAATAGTAAAGAAAACACAAATTAGTAACAAAAAAGCATCCTCACACAGCACCATCACCACACCCTCAAATGAATGATAATACATACATACAATATAACAATTACTCTATGTGTCTACAAAATTTATTTGATATCATATTAGATAAGTATAAATAAATATATATACTTCACTCATCAAATAGAAGTAAATAAATATCATATTGATATTAATTTATAAACTTACAATATAATAATTCCAATATATATTAGAAACCCAACATTTATTACTTTCCCTAACACATCTTCCATCCCACTTATTTCTTACACATATCAACTTATTCAATTGGTATCCCTATAACTATATCTGTATATACAGTGTTATTTGATTGATGAATCAATAGCAGTCCAAGGATGGGGCTCAGTTCCTGCTTATTAAACCTTCATATATGTTCAGCAGTTTTTGATATTAGGAGAGATATTTTGGTATTTTTATTTATCGGAAAAGTTGTACTATCCAAGGAATTTTAAAAATATAATCTATGTATAGACATAGATTGTATCTTTAAAATATTACAAACAGTAGACTGATTGTAATATTTTCCTCAAGGTAAGGTAAGAAAGTAGACCTTTGATATGGTTTTTATGTGCAGAGTGTGTATATAAAATGCTTTGAAAATATTAAAACAAAATTTTCGACATCTCCATAACTACTAAAAAATTCTGAACATACAGGAATGGATTTTGTGCCCCATCAATGAAACCCACAAATTAATCACCAATCAAAGTACACCTGTATATATCAAGAAGATATACCTATAGGATAATAAGAGTGTTACTCTTATTACCATATAGGTGTATCTTAATAAGAGTGAGCAGGTCGGTGTTCCACAAACAAACCTCTAGCATTAGCCTCGCTGACAGCCTGACGTATCTCATCCACCAGCTCATTGGTCAGCTGCACGGGGTCGGGGTGTCCCTGAGGGTGCCCAGGGGGGTGTCCCGGGGGGTGCGGGGGAAGTCCTGGGGGGTGCGGCGAGGCGAGACGGCGCTCGCGCTCGGCCAGCACCTGCTTCAGCTGCTCCGCCAGCGACGCGGGCGGACCTGCGACCCACCGCCCCGTAGATACCACCATAGAACATTCTAGTATGTTCTATTTGTTTTTGCTTTTTTTTAGCTTCACGCTGTATCCCGCAAACGGTAGTGACAGAGAGAACCTAGTGTTCCCTATTCTCCGCAGAATTCTGGAGGCGTTGTGTAAGTGGCGAAACTTAACCTCGACACCAGAACAAATGGAAATATTCCATGACTCGCCTCAAACTACACTGGTTAACCTACATTCTTTAATAACTGGTCGAGTTTTTAGACATACATATATGTATAATATATAACGAGTAAATTATATACGACTTGCACCTTACATATACATATGAGTGTAACACCACTGACAACATTTGTGTCCACACAGTGAAGCATAATATATTACGACAATATTTAATCACACAAAGCTAGCGACATTTACGTGTTATGTACGTGAGATACGTGTTGCGTCAGTTAAGAACATAAATAATTTCTACGAAGCAATAAGAAACATATTTTAGAAATAATTTACATTCTTAACTGACGTAATAGACAATGAATACGAAATAGCGTAAAATATAACATTTCATACCAGAAAGTGGGTGATGGCGGTGGTCGCGCGAGTACACGGCGTCGTCCGTCGCGCTGCCTATAGAGCTGCCGCAGCTTTGTCGCGTATCTCTTTGCTGGAAACACATTTTATAAAGATATAAAAATTATTATATGTCATTTATATTGTGTAGCATATGTATTTTTTAATCTTTCAATCGCTAGTGAGTTACTTATTTTTTTTAATTTTCATATATTTAGATATGTATAGTATATACAAAAGCGTTTTGCAACACCAACAGCGGTTATTGCATCACTAAGTCGATAATAATTTAATTACAAATATAATTATACTTGTTAGATGATACGGGAATTTCAAGCATTTACTAAATATTAATTGACAAAAATCACACAGGACAGTTAGTATTTCATAAAAAAACTAGCATACAGTCGAGGCTGGAATGACACAAGCGCTATTTTACTAATTCATTTATAAACTAAATTACTTTAGAAATGAAAGTTTTCCAATCGATTTATCAACATAAACATTATATTCAACTAAATTAAATATTGATCATATAATTCTTGGACTATAACTCTATAGAAAATCATTTATTTATTTTCAATGAAGGAATAAAAATGATAACTTAAAAGTTTAAAAATTAAACTCGTACTTAAATAAATTTAATTAACAAATAAACAGATTATAATATAAATATACGTTTAATAATACTAACAGTGTGGTGAGAGGCGTGCGGAGGCGCCCCCGACGTGGACTCGCTCAGCGACTCGTCCGCAGAGTCGTTGTAGGAGTCGTCTAACCCATCGTACTGGAAAATTTCCGTTTGCTTTTTACTAAATTATCTTTAGAAATTGTATCGCGGTCGTTGATCTTAAAGTAAGCTTTTACTAATCATGACAAATATATAAAACATTTAATTGTAAAGGATGAATTAAATTATGAATTTTAATATAAACAATACAATGTTATATTAATATGACTTCTATTTTACATAGGAATATGTGAGTGGGGAAACACAAATGGACAAAAACACTCATTATTATTAAGTTAAATTGAGCTCACAACTATATAACGACTGGTCTTACGTAGATTGCAAAGAAAAAGATTAACATTTCTAAACTGACTACTACTATACTATAAAAAAAAAAATATAGCCTAACATTCCTACAATATTCAAATTATCCTCATATTGTTTTTAGGCAACAGTCTACATAGGACCATCGATAAATTTGTTTGTTTACACTAAAACAAAAGTTATTCACACAAAGCGTACAAAACACTAAACACTTACCGAACTAGCATTACTAAGGGAATGCGGAGAGTGCGGCGAGTGGGGCGAGTGGGAGGAGTGCAGCGGCGCGTGGTGGCGGTGACGCGCCAGGTCGGTGCGGGCGCGGTGCGCCGACGTGTCCAGCAGCGCGCCGCGGGGGACCGCCGCGTCGAGCTCGCGGGACGCACCCCCGACGCCTCCACCACCCCCGGTGGCGGCTTCGGTGGTACCACCAGCGCTGCTGGCTATACTTGCAATGCTGGCCATACTGGTTGCGTTCACACCGCTCCTTTAATATTATATTTGTTCTTACAAAACCTTTAAATAGTTTTCTTCTTCATTTAGTTTATTACAACAAAAGATAATTTAAAAATATCAATAATTATTTTGGTATTTCTGGTGTTATTTACATATTTACAAAAAGAAAGAGGTTCAGAAAACAATTAAAAATTGAAAGTAACAGAACTTGAATTTGCACCTCTGAGAAACGGTCCAAGCGCTCTGACTACTAAAACATACGTTCTATCGAGAAATCCTTCGGTCTATCAAATTTCTCTTATACACTTGTTGCAATTTGTAAGAAAAGTAAATTACTAAAAATATTCTTTTCAAATATGTAGTTTTCTTCACAATATATGCTCAATAAATAGTACATTGCTAACTTACAAAGTATCTGCAACGACAGCTGGCGTAGACGCTGTGGTTGGGGCGATATAGCTGGCCGACGTCGTGGTGGGAACACTCGGCGCTGACGTCACGTTGACATATGACGTCGCAGTTGTCACGTTGACGTATGACGATGACGTCACGTTCGCATAATTAGTTGTCACTGTCACTTGCGGCGTGACAGCGCTCGTTGTCACGCTTGTTGGCTTGACGTCACTAGCTGTTGTAACCGTTACGTCACCGATATCGGGAGCCTCGCGTGGCTTTTTATCTGATTTGTCGACTTTCGCGTATTCATCTTCGATTGGAGATAGATCTGAGAGATCGCTGTCTGAGCTCCACGGATCTAATAAATATATTAAGTATTTGTAAGTAATATATTAAAGAATGGAGTTTTTTTATATACACCTATTGAACACAAAAATATTTATATTAAGTTACCATTAATAAGTAAAGGATCAGGGTCCGGTCGCCGAGGCAAAGGCGGAGTTTCACGTCGCGCTGATGGCTCGTGAGGTAACATTACTGGTAGACCAGCTTTCTTTTGAGTTTCCTGTAACACGACGATTGATCAGTATTTATTAGGATATAAGAAGATTTTTGATTATGATATTTAGATAAGACAAACTTAAGCTTTGACATTGATGACATACAATTTCATAGTAAAATCAATATATTGATATAATCAGATTTGTCAAACTTTGTATTCATAAAATTCTTTAAACTAGCATAATACTCTACAATACATCCTTATCTTTGAATAATTATTTAAATTACTAAGCACTGTACAAATTACTTTAAAAAAAAAGAAATCTAATTCCCTTCAAGATTATACAAAACAATAGACACAACAACAACAAGTTGGGCACAAAGTGTCTTAACACTAGGTCCCCTCTGCCTACCAAAAAAAAAAAAAAAAAAAAAAAAAAAAAAGAAAAAAAAACATAGACAAGTCCCACATACCAGCAACAAGACCTCAAGTCTCGCCACCCTATCGTGCAGCGCGGACAGCGCGGCCGCGTACTCCCGGTGCGCGTCCCGCAACGCGCCGCTCCACCACTCCTCGCGCGCGCGCACCATGGCGCGCGTGCGACGCCACTCGCGTAGCGCTCGGCGTGCCTGTGAGTTATTTGTTTTTTTAGTCTATTTATGTACTTTTGTTACGTAATAAAAGATGCTAAATTCTTTTAATTTTCTATAAAGTTTGTAGTTATAAACATAGTGGAAAAAAAATCAGACCAAAATTTTTATGATTACTACAATGTAAATATAGCACTGAGCGATAAAAATCGGGTGCTATCAGCGATTTTTTACACATATTTTTTAACAAATTATTAATGAAATTAAGAAAATAAATATAGCGGAATTACTTTTACACAGATCAATAAAAAATCTGAGATGCTACAAAATGTATTGTTTTTTCTTAAATATTAATAACGCAAAAAATTACAAATTAAAATATTTTTAAATGAAACTATTATAACTTTCGACCTTGAACTACTATAGTATTTAAAACGTCCAATTTTCTACAATAAACGCAAAAAACACAAACGGTAAACTGTTTTAAAGCTTCATACAGTAAAATATATTAAAAGTATATTTTTCATGACTAACCTTATCATATTTGCGGTGCGCACGATGTGCAGTATCCGCGGCGGTGGCTAGCGCACGTCGCAGGTGGTCGTGGGGCGCGCGCGCCGCACACCACTCACGCACGCGCGCACTTATCTCTGCACCGCTACCACCGCCCGCTTCCATGCCCACCAGCTGGGAATAAATTATTAATAGGTTTTATATAAAAATTGATTGAGGGGACACTATCTGACTGTAATCATGAATGGTTGTGAGATCGATTTCCACTCAATGATTTTGTTTTTCATTTTTTATCGACTTAACATACACAATGTTCAAATTTGTCATTTACCACCAAGCCAGGATAGAGATTCTTGTTGACACTAGGGGTTCTTTCTGACTATCCCACTCTGCATAGTGCAAAAAGCAAAAAAAAACCGCTTCATGGTCTTTTAATATATTACATTGTGCACATCAGTGCACAATCCGCAGCCCGATTAATAATTTCAAAAATTAGATAGACCCGTTATTTAAAAATTGATCACCTATGTTTTATATGTAATAAAACTTTTACATACACATACAGACTTAATAAGTATGAACTTTTCACACTTCAGAAGTCACAAAATTTGCTTGTCAATTTTTTTTAAATAAATTTTTAAACTGACAACTGTAAGACTTCAAATTTAACTACATAATAGTATCTAACATACCTCGTTAAGCAACGCCCGCAACTCTGCAATATCAGGATGGCGCGCGTCGGCGGCGGGCGGACTGCTCTCCTCTTCAGTTTGTTGTCGTCGCTGACGATCACGAGTCGCCCTAAATTAATTTCAATAATTATTATAAATCACTTCATCTACTTAATATAATACTAAATAATAATAAAGTAACCAACAATGCTAAGAATAGAATTCCGTCTACAGAATATAGTAGTGCATATGAAATCCTGCCATACTTTTTTAATGTACGAAAACATTATCATGTCTGAATCTGACTTAAAAAAATTGCAACAGATTCTTTTACAAAAACATAAACTGTATTATTCAGTAGAAGTGAATTATTACAGGCCATTTCTTTGAACAACAAAATATCTTATTTCATGGGAATATGTGATTATGTATCAATAATTTAAATCACAATGAAAAGCAATATAAAAACAACAAAAATAGACCAAATTCTTTCGACTTCTTAAAAAACAAGATCGTTATCAATTCGGCTGTACTTTTTTTGTATGTGATACCACATTACTTTTTACTAAGTGTATTGATTATAATGATTCTTTTTTTTAAGTGACGCCGACTCCCAAATTGTCAATTTTTACTTAGGTGAACTGTAATTACATATTTTGATAATTGTTTTTAGCCGTAAACATGTATTGAGTTATATGTAAAATATAAATGGGTCCACCTATCTAGAGGCAGAGGCATCCGTCATATTTTATAATTAAAAGCAAATTGATTGTTATTTTTGATAGAAATTGGTAGAAAATTTTAGTTTTAGTGCATTTTTTTTGAAGTCGGTTTTCTATTGTAAAAAATAATTTTATAAGCATTACTATACAATTCTTTTCCTACCTTTCTTCTCTTTCCTTGTCAGCGGCTAAAGACTGTCGGATGAGATGTGCCACCTCACTATTCTCGGGATCCTTCTCGCGTCCTATGAGGAACTTGACGGGGCCCGAAGTGTTGCGCAACACTGATGCCGCATACGCTTGTGTTACGCCCACCTAACAAAAAATAATAATTTAATAAAATCATGCAACAATGTTATTTTAATAGTTATGTACATATGTGCCTTGCGAAATGGTTGTAGGTTCGATTACCATTGGGAAAATGATTATATTTAAAATATTTTCATTAGTCCGCTTTCATTGATATTTAAGATCAATGGTTTTTTGTCTAAAAAGATAAAATGTAAAGCTTAGTTGAGCTGTTTTACTCGCGCAATGTTCCTGGCGCCTGGCAAAAATGTCGCCCTAAACACGTTGAAAATGAATAGCAGACCCCGACTTAACATTATAACATTAAGTCAGATTAAACTTCGAGGTCAGTCGTGGCTTGTGGGCACAAAGTATGATAGTAAACGCCACTAGTTGTGGGTTTACTTCCCACCCAAGAAATTGAAATATTTAATATTAATAATTCATTTCCTCACTCTGGTGTGGAGGCAAAGCATCGAGTTCCACCACTTAACACGTAATATCTCCAGAATTCGGTGGTGGAAAGTGTGCAGGATACAACGTGAAGCTATAAATAAAAAACTGCATAAATAGAAAATAATAACATATAATTTTTCATACCAAGCTCTTCCCGTCCACTTCAATGATTTGATCGTTGACCTGTATGCGTCCGTCGCGAGCCGCCGCGCCGCTGTCTGTGATGGTTTTCACGAAGATACCCAGCTTCTCCAGCCCCGCGTCGGCGCCCACACCCATGCCTAAGTAATTTAAATAAAAATTCAATATGGCAGAATAATCCAAGTTAATATAAAAGTTAAATTAAATTTATGTAATCATGTAATTATTTGATGGATGAGGAAATGATATTGCTATAATAAAAAAGATTTTGAAATATTCTATTTATTTTATTTGTTGACGATTGCGATGTTATAATCATGTACTCATTGTTTAAATTAACAAGTAAACATTATTATTATATTATTACTTGATAGTCCAACAGATCCATGATAGTCATATTATTATTTTATAAAAAAAAAAAATCTTATAATTAATGAATACTTATATATTTTTATATACAATTTAAAAAATTAGGCATGACTCACGAACGTAAATATTAACAAAATGAAGAAAAGCTCCGTAATTCACAATAAACTATTCCCAAGCAACAAATAAGAAAAACAATAAACCAACCTATAATAGACAGGCCAAGTCCATCAGATCCCTTAATAAGGTCTACGGGGAAGACGTGCATCTTTTCCACTCGTTTCTCTAGCTCGTACTCGGCGGACGCGGCGACGGGGTCAACGTCCTCGTTGCGACGGTCGTACTCGCGCACCGAGTGCGTTGAGAATACGCGCATTGGATCCGTACTGAGAGGGAAAATTATGTTATAAAATATACTGGCTCAATAATATAGTGGATTTACCTAATAATAAAGAAAATGGATCAATCCTACAAGTCAAATGACTTTATACAATAAAAATGTATGTAGCTACTACTTTAGCATAGACTACATGCAGGGCCATTCTGGATAGAGACAATAAAAAGAAGCTTCACGCTTTTTCCAGCATAGCAGTTGTAATCAGAGAGAACCTAGTGCCACTCCGTTTTATACTTTCCGCCCGAAATCGAAACATGACGTTTTGAGCGGCTGAAGTCAAAGCCGTCTTAGATATCCGAGCAGAGAAATGAAAATAATTTAAATATAATTATACCCTAAGTAGGTATTGAACCCAGAAGCATAGTTTTTACAATCAAACACTGCTTAACTGCGTCACATAGAGATAAATATATTTTTTAATATTTTTAACTCACAATTTTACGTACAAGGCCATATATTTTTTATTTCCTTGATAGTAACACTTACATTTAAAAATAATTTCGGCCATTAATAAACATATATGAAACTATTTGAGTGAGGGAAATATTTCATTACCATTTTTTTTATATTTACCTGAATTTAACTTTGGTATTTCTCTTAACAAATACTGGTGGGTAATAATCATCATCCTCGTCCTCCTCGACTGGCGGAAGTCCGGCGACCTACAATTAAAGTAATTTGAATTTTATTCAAGTATATAAATGTAACTAATTTGTTGGTTTCGCAATCGACATAATTAAAAAAAGCATAATTAATTTACTATTACTATGTAAGATACAATTTTTTTTAGATATAAATATTTTTATAAGCGGCTTTTATTATTTTTTGCCCATTAATATTTTTCTTATAGTGTATGTGCGCAATAAAGAAGTTTATTTATTTATATTTATTTATTTATATTAAACACATATAGAATAAAAGTGACGTAGCTTAAAATTATAGAAATTGTAGAAGGCATATCTCACATACATTCCAAGGTGTGATAAGTCATTAAAAATATCAAATTATCTAAAACTACAGATGCTTAGGTATTAAAGTCAAAATTTAATGGTTAGGTTAGTTTAGTTTACAAAAGTGGGTTAGCTGAGAATAAAAAAAATAATATTTTACATTTTGTCATCAATAATCTAGATTAAGATTGTCCACACTTACTAACCATTAAATTTATGCCGCGGCGGCGTTAATACATAAGCATCCAACTAAATAACTACATACAATACATCCATAAACACAATACCTCCGTATAAAAATGTCCATCTTCAAAATAATGTATCCCATTCTCCTCAGCCAGTTCTCTCAGTGACATCGGAGGATAGTGGTCGAAGACGGTCGCGGGTTCCGGTTCCCGCTCGGGCTCGGGCTCCGGCTCGGGCTGCGGCTCGGGCTCGGGCTCCCGCGCGTCTCCCCCCGCACCGGCGTCCGCCTCTAGCGATACGAACTCGTAGCTTTCGTCCACTGACTGCATGCTGTTGGTCAATGGAAATTGATTAGTTAATTTTAATTTAAAGTCATCTGACTATATCTGTAAATACGTTGGTCATGGGTTCGATTACCACTCGGGAAATGATTATATTTTAATTTATTTTCATTTCTCCACTTTGGTACATAACATTGAGCCGCGCGCGGTATTGAGTTCCGACACTAGGAAGGTCTACCCTGCTACGCGGGAAAATGCACAAAGTTGTTTTTTTTTTTTGGTACTTTTAAAAGTTTTTAAAGTTATTCCACACTTAGGAAAATTGAAAAAGACTTTTAGAAAACTTATAAAAATTTGTACTCAGTGGAATTCAAACCGGCGCCTCCTGGAAACCGTTCAGGCGCCCTGACGCTCTAAACCACGCTGGTAGTAGACCAGCTGCGTAGAAATTCTTATACGCTTTATTACAAACTTATTTTTATTGTTAGCATTATGATTAGTTAATTTTAAAAGTGATGGTTGTGGGTTCGATTTCCAACTGGGGATTGATGTTCATTTAGCTTTACGCTATATCCGCACACAGTAATATAGAGAGAACCTAGTGTTAAGACACTCCGTTCTCCATTTTCTGCTAAACTCTGGAGGCATTACTTAGTAAGTGGCGGAATTCAACGTCGCGCTTTACCACCAGAGCGAAGAAAATAGAACTGCCAAATATTTCCACTCCTCGAGCGGGAATCGAACCCACAATCAGTCTGATTTACAGTCACACACGTACTATTTAATTAGTTAATTTTAAATGCGATTGTGGGTCCAACTTCCAATCGGGGAAATGATCATGTTCAGACTCTTTTCATTTCCACGATCTGGTTAAGACCTAAGACAAGGCGCGGCGTTGAGTTTCGTCACTCAACACCCTATCTAAATTTCTGGCGAACAAAGTGTCATGACATTAAATTCTCTTTGGTTACCCTGGTATGCGGAAAAAGGCATGAAGCTGCTGGTTATTTTAATTATTTTTAAGGGGTGTACGTAAAAGTGAAAATGCTATAAGTTAAAAATCGTTAAATTAATAATTTCAAGAAAATCGAGTTTTTGTGTTTTTGTCAAAACTTTAAACGACTCTAAACTGTTGTATATTTTAAAATTAGATATCGAATAACTTGATATAAAAGATAGCCCAAAATCTAGTAAATTACTGTAAAAATCCTTCATTTTATGTTACAAATAAAATAAAATGGCACGTAGATTTTTTTAGTTTCACGCTGTATCCCGCACACTGCAAGGTAGGCAGAAGGAATCTAGTTCCCCACGCACCGCCAAATACGGAGGCATTGCGTGTTAAGTGGCGGAACTTAACGCTGCGATTTACTATGATACCAGAGAAAAGGAAATAGAAATATGAATTATTTCCACTCTTGGAGTGGGAATCGAACCCACAACCAGTCGTTAACAGTCACACGTTCGTGCCACTGCGTCACGACTGGCCCCATTGGAGATACTCATTTGAAACGCGAACAAAATTTCAGGCAACAAGTTTGCATTACCAGGATAACATAGAACGCAAAGAGTACCACCCACCTCTCGTACGAGAGCACGGACTGGTAGCTGTCGTTGAGCGACACGCCGTTGTCGTGCGGGAGCGCGGCGTGCGGCGCGGCGGACGCGTGCGGCGACAGCATCGCCACTATCTCTTGCGCCTGCTCGTCTGATAGCAGGGCCTCTTGCCTGTGTGCATTCAATAATAACTTATTAGCTATACAAATATATAGAATTGTAGGACAAACAGATTGCTTGTAATATTAAAATAACCATTTCTTACTAAATAATGCATATATATGTATGATACACGGAACATACTCGAATAACAAATAACATTTTTCATAATTTTTTGTATGTCTGTGTGTTTGTTCTGGTTAATCTTTGAAACGGCTGGATCGATTTTAACGGGTTTTCACCGGCGGAAATATTATCTAATAATACAAGGATTAACTTAAGACTTTTATTTCAAAAATATTTTAATAAATTGCATGCGGACAGTCATGTAACAGAATAGATAATCACACACACAGGCTAACTGTTAGGATAGGTCGCGGAACGAATCTCGCAGGGAACGAATATTTATATAAGATGATATAAATACTGGATGATATTAACTATAAGATTTTTTAATTGTTATTAGTATACTCAGTTATAAAACAGATGATTATGTAAAATATTAATTATAATTAAAATAATTCTAACTACATAGCATTGCACGATCAATCATAACAAGTTATAATTTTAAATGATAAGACGTATAATTTTAATGACAGAACATTAAAGATTAAAATTTCACATTAATTAACAAACGAAATGAAAATAGTCTTAAGAAATGAAAACACATACTTCAAGAAAGCAAGCTTACCTAAGTTTTTTCTCCAGAATACTGCAAATGTGGTCAAGAATGAAGCGTTGTGCGCACAGGCAGCATGCAAATGGTAAAAATTCAACATTTAATTATAGTAAAAGCTTTAACAGTAGTATAAAAGTTCTCTAAGCAAAGAAGTTTATACTCACGAGTAGGTAGAGATTTGAAAACAAAGATTAAGCGTGCAACAAAAATTAATACATTATATAGAAACGTGCAACGACAATAAAATAGATTTGATCATTTCTCTAAAAAATAAATATGTAAGTAACAAAAAAAACTAGAATAAATAATTATCATATAACAATAAGTTGTCTTTTAATTGTAAACAAAATATTCTTCATTCTTATCTTTTCGACATTATTTTACTCATCCTTATTATTTTTTTACGTTTTTAATAAAAAAGAAACCTAAATCATAATCAAACAAATTTTTCAGTCCAAAATATACATGAAAACTTAACAAAAATTCAATTACCAACATAACACTACTACAACAACTACTTAAAAAGCATTCAGAGAACATAAACAAAGTAATTTACTACAACAATCGTACCTAGAGCTAAGCAATATCTCGGCCTCGTCGGGCGTCATGCTGTCGGGCTGCTTGTCGTCGTCGGGCGCGCGCGGCTCGCCGGGGCCCTCCTCCGACACGCTCCATTGGCTGGTGGTCGACTTGTCGAGCACCTCTATGGAGCCCTGACTCGCCTCGCTTACTACTACACCTGAGTCCTATAATTGTGGGGTACTTCTTATTAGTGTGTTGATTGCATTGCGTTTAGATAACTTACAGAAATCCTAAAAATTTGTTTTATTTTTATTATTATAGCGACAGAATTGCGTTTAAATGACTGAACTCAGTCGGAAAAATAAACGTTTTTAGATACAATATAATTTAGTGTCTTTGTAAATTTTAGATATTAACATAAAAATAAAGTTTAGGCATATTTTCTTAGATTTATACAAAAATAGGTATTACAATACCAAGTCACCTCAACACTACACTAGGCACACTAGGCACTAGGTTCTCTCCGACTAACCTGCTAGTCAGGAAAAAACGAAAAGCTGAAGCATATTTTTTTATTTTATAACACCGCTAAATATACACAATTACGTCAATGAATTGACTTTCACTTATTTTTATATTTTTTGTAAAATAAACAAATTGATTGAACAAATATAAAACAAAGTAAAAAAACAACAACAATGCAACACAATGATAACAATTGATTAACATTTTGATTACAGCACGCATTTATAACCGTTTCCAGGAGGGAAATAAATGCATCCGTAAACGTAATGTTTAGTAGCCAATAATGCATTAGAGGGATTTATTAAATGAATATGCAATGTACTAATACTTACTAAAGATCGATAATTGCCGGTGGCGTGAAGTTTATTTTTATTTCATAACTTTTTTTTTTTTAGCTATAACATTCTCGTACACATTATATGTTTTATTTAAGTCTTTTTTCTTTAAGCTTTACTGTTTTTACCGCAGAGTAATAAGGTGATAGAATACAGTCTGTTTTTCATTTTACGCCCAAATTAGAGACATTACTATTGTGTTAAAACTTAAAGGCGCGTCTTGGAGAAATGAAAAGAAATTTAAATATAATCTTTCCCCAGACTTGGAATCAAAACCGCAATTAGTCGCATTTACAACTTAGACGCAGTCTCTTAAAATGACCTCGATTCAATAATAAAAACAAATATAGCTAAAAATAACTTATTTAAAAAAAAAAGAACAATCACCTGTTGCAATACGGAGAGCGTGTCGGGATCGGACCTGGCGCGTTCCGCATCACGTATATCACTGGTGAGTGGCGGGTGCGGGTCGCGGTAGTCGGCGGGCCGCAAGCGCGCCACCACCTCGGGCGACGGCTCGTTGAACCCACCCTCGTCCGAGACGCTCGGGGTTCGAGACCGGCCTCGGACTGCCACGTCTTCCGTCTCCGAAGACTTGCGACCTCCGCCCACTATACGCCAGTAATTAAATTACGTTGACTATCGAGATATTACTAAGAGCATTTTATAAATATGAGGTCATACTAAAATAGTGTAACATATTGAATATGTAACACATAATGCCTATAATGAAACAATTTATACACAACATTCTCAATAATAATTCAGAACACCTATAGTTTTGAGGAATATGTACGTGCAAAAAATATTTAACTATATGTTTAAAACAAACAGTTAGCGTAAACTTCAACTGAAAATAGGTTAATATAGTTAAATTTAAACATTGGCTCAACCGCAGGTGGCCCACTGGAAGTGTGCAGGTACGATCTAAATACGTAAACGAGAATTGTTTATGAAATTGCTCATAGAAAACAAAAGTTAGTGGTACGTGATTGTAACTAATATAGATGAAAACCGGAAGAAGTTTTAATCTTTAAATAATATTAAGGTAGATACAAATGTGCGATTATGCTTAAGTATGATATTTAAAATTTATTACAGCGACAATCGTAATAGAGCTAATTCATCGAGGACGCAGGCGAAGTTCCACTTTACTAATTAATAACCGTCGACAATAAGCCGCTTTGTGTGCTGTTAATTCCTTGCAATATAGTCATCGCAGAGTTGTCTAAATTTACAACTAACTGAAAACTTCCATGGTAATATAATTTTCTTAAACATGGATTTATTGCTTAGAAGTCGGAACAATTGTTCAACTATACAAGGTTACGTACTGTATAGATATTATGTTTAAGCAATTTAACTCCTAAATTGGTACTGATGCGGCTAAGTGGTGCAAACCAGTTATCCCACGCGTTTATATTTTTTTAACATAAATGTAGAAAATCTTTGAAACTTTAATGCTAAGTGATGTCATCGTGAATTAGTTTTGTAACGGTTATTAATCAAAACATGCCACATAGTGTATTTTATGTACATTATATAGATTTATGCTCTTAGTTTTTCTAAGAAACGAAATTTTTGTGTATTTTATTTTAATGAAAACTTACAATAAGACATGTACCCCTCTCAACCACATTGTAATATAAAGTAAATAGCTGATTTTTATACGAATCACTCGATCCCATTTAAACAGAATTTTATTTATTTTTTACTAGACGTAAAAGAAATTAAACTCGACATATTTTATTTATCTTTAGGTTTTTATACATTTTACAATATGCAAATGTTTTATATTAAACAGCTTCACTGTCACAGCTCTAACGCTTTTAGTGAAAAATAAACCCTTGATAAAATAACATTCAAACAAATACAGTTAAAATAACGCCAATTCAGGCACTTTATATCGGACATTTGGTCTTGGAATCCGGCTGCCTTTTATTAAAGGGTCAGCCGAATGAATAGGCACAAAGCGTCTATCATGATTTACATGCGTGGCTTACGTACTTTACACTTAATACAATATTCATTCAACACTTTGTATTGATAAAATAAATAAAAGTGGGATTGAATTTAAAATATGGTAGTTCCACTCATATTGCATTATTGATATAAGAAATGCAGTTTAAGGTGCCAAAACTAAAAAATAATATTACCTATAGAAAGCTATTAAAAATATATACACATGAATGCTTTCTAAATACGCCTATCAAAGACACGTTACTGCTTTCCGTTGTGCTCTATCTTATTTTTGAATTTCACCACGATCGCCTTTCGTAAGTCACGCAACATCCAAATCATTTAAATCCAAAATAACTACTACAGTATTAACTATTATGAGATATATTAATATTATTCATTATAAAAACTTATTAAAACAAAATGATATAAATTATATTATTATCTTTTCGAGACTAAATCAAAACTATTTTATTTTCTTGTAATTCGTTAGTTTTGTGCACAAAATCTGCTGACCCATACAACATCCGCAGAGACGCATGTCGTGCGGGCGCGGGTGAGCGCATGTGACGACCTCATCGCCACGCCATCCCCTGCTCGAAGCAGTGTCTTGCACCCACACACTCACTTGCAACTCGAAACGGCGTATTTTGTCAACTGTCACTTCACTGATTCATAAGTAAGTCATGTTTAAATTGTTTTTATGGTATTTTAATTTTCCACTATATACTTTTATTTTTAATTATTTCTTGTAAATACTTTAAATATTTATTGCTGAAATCATATCTATAATTTTATTCATTTGCCACAATAATAATATTATTAAACTTAAAAAACGTAATATGAAGTGTACAATAACAACATTTAAAATTATAGAATACGCGTGTCTGTCATTTGAATTATTATATAAAAATAATTATTCTATTTTATTTATAAACTGTATTTTATATTAACAACAAATTTTTTAAACAAAGTATGTTTATAATGTAAATACGTATAAGATTACTTATGCCAAAAAAATACATTTATTTTTATAATCACGAATATTGTTAGAGCGCAAGTGAGCTTAAAGGCATTGGCGTCAACATAAAACACTGATATCAAAACAACGTATATTCTCGAGCAAACGCAAACAAAGACGTCTGTCTGTCTTTCGCAACATATCGTAATGGTAAAGGATAAAAGCACTTCCACAATTAGCAATATAAAGAGATAATTATCCAAAACATACAACAAATTACTTTGTTTACTGAACTATATATTTCACAAAAACAATTTGCACATGACGTATACGTAAACAGAACTGGGCACAGAACAAGCGTCGCACCGAACACGATTTATGCGGTCAATTCAATTCAATTGGTAAAAGTGTCCCATTTTAGATATGTATAATGAGGGAAGGGCGCGCAGGACGACGTCGCTCGGGTTACTGCGTCGTCGCGGCGGAGGCGACGGAGGCGGCGGCGCCGGAGCATCTAAATCGGGATCGACTCGCAACTCTCGCAACGACTCAAATACCTTGACTTCCTCAATATTACATTGAACCCACTGAACACGAGACCGCCAAACGTACGTCAATCGACGCCCACTTCTACAAACTTCTTAATATAATTTACGTCTCACACTTTACTAGGTTATGTTAAATACGTTTTGAACTTAATAAGTTTTAAATTGTATATACAATTATAATATAGTTTATTCTGACTCTAAAATGTAATAACGTATTTTTTATAAATACGAGATGGTTGATATAATGTGTTGTGGTAACTACAGAAGTATAATGTTGACAAGATCATAATTTTATTGAAGTATAGTTTTCGCGGTGTACTTTTAAATCACGATGATATATTTTTCCGTAGTAAAGCAATATAATTTTTATTACCTACCAGTTAAAACATTAAAAGTAAATTTATAGACAAAAAATAAAAAATATCGCAAGGTGTACTATATAAATATGAGTATATATGTAAAGGTTTTAAATAATAATAAGCTTTTTACTTAAAATTACGTACCTTGTGAGGGCGACGCTGGTGCTGGCGACGAGGAATATGGAAGGCTGTGCACTGGCGAGGCAGTGGGTGATGCAAGGGGCGATCGTGATACATCTTCATTTTGATTTACATTTGTAGGTGACTCAGGAGTAGAAGATCGACGTCTAATCTTTTCATTCCAGTCACCGCTATACTGTACTGCTTCGTAAACGTCATCATCTTGACTTTTCGTAGGGGATCTGAGCACAACATCGCAAATATCCGGTGTTACTATGACTGAATGTTCCGCATCAAGAACATTATTTTCTTTCACAGCATCGTGAGGAAGTGATGAAATTGAAGAAGATGAAAGTGACTTAACTATAACTTCGTGATGTGAATCAACACTATCATTTTCTAATTCTACTTTCACTACAACTTCAGGTTCTTCAGTAACTTTTGTAGCATTTATAGTATTGTCTGTTGTTATACTTCTAATTTCGGGTATAGGTGGAGGAGGAGATTTAGGAGCACGGATTGGTGGCGAAGGCGCGGGCCTACTAAACCTGGGACTAGTATCTATTTCAATGTCATCATGTAACAGTGGTGAAGAAACTGGTTTACACTCTGCGGATTGAAAATTATTGTAATCCTTTGAAATAAGTTCTTCGATCGTATCACTTTGTTCTCTTTCAAGTTCAGGAGATATTGATGAACGTATTCTGTCAATAGCCTCTATTTTTGAAGGACTTTGTTTTACTGGATATATATTATCCCTATTTATTATTGGCGATATAAGAACTTCTGATCTTGAGGTGGGAGATATCGTATTGTTAGTTCTAGGTGAAGGTATTACAGGAGCGATGTTTTTAATAGGACTAGGTGACTTCGCAACATGTATACCTCTATTAATTAAAGAAGGAAGGGTGCTAGGACGTTCTATATGACTATCGCAAGCACCTGGTGAAGGAGGTGGAGTATAAACACGTGATGGAACATGTTTATCTGTTTTTTCTGGAGATTTCCGATCTTGATATCCGACAGTAGTTTTATGATCTAATCTTTGTTCTTGGTCAAATCTAGTTGGCCGTGACTTATTAAAATGAGCAGTCCAATTTCGCTGTTTTTCTATTAGCTCCTTATTAAATCGTCTATCTGGTTTCTCAGGTTTCGGAAGAACACTAGGTTTTGCAGGTTTTGGCGGTGGTTGCTGTGGTGCGCCATTTGATAAACGGTCACCGTTAATGGCAGGTGATAAGTTCGAAGTTGGAGTAGAATTACTACGCGTAGGACTCACAGAACCCGCCGAACTAGAACGGGACCGGGATGGAACTACCGGAAGACCCCGTGTTCCAGCAAAACTAGACGCTGCAGAAGGTGATTTTTCAATACGAAAATTACGATTTTCTTCCCCTAACTTTTCAAATAATGCCCGCGCATTATTAAAACGCGTCAAATGGCTTTCAGTTCTCACAACAGTCACGTCACTGCCACGCATATCTTCGTCGTCCCTTGACGGCATTCCTTGAAAAATATTCGCTATTTTAGAAACTTTAGTGCCTTGTGCTCTTTTCTTGCACTCCTCCATGCTAGCCGGGTACGGCCGCTTCAAACCAATCTGAAAAAAATACCCAGTATAAATTAACGAGAAGTATCTTCATGACACTTAATATAAATATGAGAAATAGGCCGCGTTTCAAATGTTAAACTGATAATACAAGATAAGCAGTAGCGACGCAGGTTGTCGCCGCTTGCTTTGAGCACTAGCGCGAACGAAGCGACTGTTCGCGTCTTACTTCCCTCTTTACTCGTATAGGATAACACGAGATAGTGATAGCAAATAAAATATCTTAGTCATGTAAAACGACAGAGTTTAATAAAGTAAACGTTTATACCAATTATGAGGTGGACTTAAACAATCATTGCACTTATACTTTCACAAAAACATGCATATTTTACTGGCTAATGAGAGCTCATTTTTAAATAGCTTGTACTTGACACTTTGTATCTAATATCGATATCACTGTCGCCATTATACACTTCTCAAGAATTATAATTGTTTGATAAGTTGTCGTTGATAAATTACTGATAAGTTTTTACCAAGTAATCCATTCTCGAAGTCAATTTTATTGCACACACAAAAGACGCGCGTTTTTAAAATGAAACATCTAGTGTATATTTTTTTCTTGGTCATTATCAATGGGATTTATAAAAGTAATGCCTCTCAGTGTGAAGTGGCCCAAGTATGTATAACTGATATTTCGGAAGAAGATTGTGGTCCTGGTATGCAGCTGATTCCCAATTATCGTGTATTCGGTTGTTGTCCTGGTTGTAGACCAATTACAGAAGGCGGTGGTGAGGACAATGATACAGGTATATGTTGTGGACAAATTCTTTTTTTATATTATTTACCAGCTTACGTCACACTTAAAATAAAAAATATATGTCGCAATAATTATTGTTTTTTTTTAAATAACGGTGGCTGATATATATCGTAGAACAAAAAAAAATGTTTTATATTTGGTAAAATTGTTTACTTTGGTAAAATTATTATTTATATTAAAAAAAGCTCTACTTATTTAATTATCAGTCATCATGCCAATAACTTGACCGCAAAGGACATTCTTTGTTTAAGTCTTATTGAATTACTATTAGGTAGTAATAATTATTTTAGCTTTTTTTCATTCGCTTTGAAATATATATTTACCCTACCTACCCCGCTGTGTGCGGGATACAGCGTGAAGCTAAAAAAAAAATATAACGCTCTGAAATTTTGTTTGATCAGAAATAAGACCAGAAGAGGAATGTAGACCTCCCTATAACTGCTTGCCAGATAGAACCTTTGCACCTGTACAATGTAAAGGTGATTTCTTCACTGGGAGGTAACTATAAATTTAAATTTAAAATTTACGCTAATATAATTCATATAAGTATGAGTAATATTACGTTTACTACAATGATATTCGTAAACTACATTTACGTTACGTTAACTCAGATATATTTTAATAATTATTTTTAAATTATTGTTCATTATAACGAATATTTTTTACACCAGCTTAAAATGTTAATTAGCTTGAAGACAATTGATGATTAATTTATTTATTCGCGCTCCAGTGCATCGACGTTTCACTATTAAAATGTATTATTTACACAATGCGCAGATGTTTCTGTTCCGATCCAGAAGGAAACCGAATATTTGGACAAATGTGGAGAAGTGAAGCAAACGAAATGACTTGTGGTATGTTAATAACATTTTGTTGTTATATATAAAAATAGTAACCTCAATATTACACATTATTAAGCTGAAAATGAAAATATTTTGTATATTTCATCACAAATCGATAACTACGATTAATTTTAAACAAAATTTACAAATAACTAGCACAAGAAATGTCGATTTTTTAAAACGCAAACAATTTTTTGACTTAAGTGACGGCTTCAAAAAGGCAAATAGCATCTTGTTGTTGTTTATGTCATTTTTTCATTGAGTTTAATAACCTGGAATCTTGCCATTTAGGTATACCTAAAGTAAAAATAATTGATAAAGATATCATGATAATCAATTTGATCGCAATCATTAACGTCTTAAACACCGATACTGTATGTGTAAATAATGTATGCGTAATTTTTATATATTATGGTTTGACACGTCATAGTTTTTAGATATATTTTTAGTTTATGTAGTATAATATGGCCCTGTATTCATTTATGTATTATATGTCATGTTTACAGCATGTAGCCGCAAGAGAAATCAATTAGAAAAAACTCAAAACAAACTTTCCACTTTGCATTGCACGAGCAATGGTGATTATGAGCCACTACAATGTGATGAAGGACTATGCTGGTGCGCGCAGCCTAAAACAGGACAACCAACAGTTCCTCCAGTACCAGAAGCTGATATACACTTATTGCCTTGCCGTAATAAAATTTTATACAAAATATATCTAGTTTATATCACATATAAGAATAAGGTAACTTTTACGAAACCGACTAGTTTTAGTTGTTATTGTAATTGTACCGCTCGCATTACTGTAACCTGGGACTGGTTCTTTCAACACATGGAACCAAAAACTCTACTCCCCAACAATCACACTGCAGCTTCATTTGTCTTTTATATACATATAAATATATAAAGACAGAGATGGTCTAGCACCTTAGGGACTATTTAATTGCAATATGTCCTAAGAGGCTACGACTTTAAAATTGAATCATGTATGTATACAGAGACATTCCATCTTTGTGAATAAAAGCGACTTAAAACGTTGCGTTTAGTGCCGATTATTTACAAGTAAAATATTATACTGTTAAAGACTATCACGTAATGACATTGGTTAGACAAAACGCACGCTGAAAATAGAACGCTCTCACGTTCACTGAAGCGGCAGTGACATAGGGTGGGACACTGAAAGGTCTTCTATGTAAGTTTTGTTCTCAACTTATTTATACTCACATAACTCGAACGTTAATAATACATATCTTTTCCTGCTTTCTCTAGATAGTACCGCGCTAGTGGGAGAGAATTATCTTCGAAGATGCGAGAGTACTGTACACGCTCTTGCCACTATAAGTAGGGAACAAACAGAACACGGTACTTCTTTCATGGGAAATCCGACTACGTTCTGTGATTACGACGGAAGTTACGGACCATATCAAATACAAAATGGAATGTAAGAGTGTTTCATTATTAAGAGAGTATTTCTTAAACCTATTTTTTATATTATCAATAAATGGCATTCGTAATATTTTCAGCGCTTATTGCACCGGCCGTGACGGTAAAATATTGGGATCCTGGCAGGTCGTCGTCAGTGAAATGGCAGGAATAAATTGCAGTAAGTCTATCGACCAATATAACGCACCTAACATGTAAATCACTTACTTAGTAGTTTACCAAATATATTTAAATACAACATACAATGTTGTATCAGAATCGAATCGAATTACTGTAATAAATATGCTAAATTGACAAACTATAAGGAAACGTATAGCGGTACCGTTAGCGCACATGCATTGCGGAGCAAACTCTGGGCGACCGGTTTGCGACCGTGACCCTATTCTCGACGTGTTGTGTGGCTCCATTCAATCGGTTGACGCTCTGATGGAATGCGGGAGCCGCAATACTGGATCTCTCACCAAAACATAACTGTTTCACTAGTTCGAGAGAACCAAGTTTACCTACTTGTTTACATTCGTAACTAGCTACAGCCTTCGATAAGAGAAGCGTGACATAAAGAATGTAAGATAAGCAAATTTTGATAAGAGTAAAAGTATTCTCTTGCAGAGATCGTATGCAAAACGTTACTCGATAAAATTATAATATGTAGGTACTATAGTATAATTAGATTTTGTTAAATTAAACATAAGAACTCTTTTATAACATAAATATTAATTAAAATTAAGCTTTCATACGCCCATACATTAAGCTATAAAATTATTCGATAGAATATGTAAAATAGGTTTAAAATCTACTAAGATACATAATACAAATAATATAATTTAGCGGAAACTTATATAGCCGCTGACATTTTCCTGGCAACAATGAAACGTTACTTGTACTATAATACCTATCTTAGAAGTTAGTTTAATATGATAAAAATTAAATTTAAAATAATATGTATTTATTGCAGACTGCGCACGTGACTCAATGATGTATTTTCCTGATAAAGGCATGTCCGTTGCGGAAGTATGTTTACCAAACGGCAACTACCGGCCTAATCAAAACGCAGGAGATGTATTTTACTGCATCGACTCTGATGGTTACCAGATCCATGACGAAGAAAACTGGCCGCAGCAATGCTTGCAAAACAATTAATTTTCTCGTTTTTATTTTGTATTATTTATGTAACTTTTCGTTTTAATAAAAAAATATTTACGGTTTTACTAAGATGTATATATATTAAACATTATATTTTTAATTTTAGTATCAATATACTATAATAAAAGTAATAGTATAAATAACAGCGATTGCCGATACCTACGTTACAAGCGCGAACCTGGTGTATGGCGCAAGCGTCGCACACCGCGTGTCACCCGACGCCGCGCGGCCGACCGCTCGCCGCGCGCGCTCGCCCATCTGGAACAAGCGGCTCAGGTTACCACTGCTGCAACCGCACTTCACCTCCGACTCGACCAAGGCCGACTGACCTTTGTTGTGACACTTTCAAAATACCACCTATATGTTTAATAAAATTAATAAGTAGTGTAAGCCGGATTTAAACAAATATCTATTTTATTGAATATGAATATATTTATTCATTATATTAATCACTTTTTTCTAAAGATCATTTACAGATCATCAAAAGATTTCATGATTTGAGAATTCAGATTCCATTGAATACACATTTTTTATTGACTTAAGTTCTGCAGACGTAACAGTATCTCTAATTTGGTTAAACGAAATTAGACATCTAGTGCTTGATCCGGTGAACCGTCCTATGCGTACACTCTCAGACCTATATAAACTATTCAAAATAGAGGTGAAATAAACTAAAACCCATAATTAAATTTTCTATAAGCCAATATTTCTTAACATAATAACAAAGAAATATTATATCACCGAAAAAAGTAACTTATACGAGTGCAATACATAAGTAGTACATAAATTATTTTATAGCACTAAGCCCTCTAAGCTTAACACTTTTGTAGATAGTCACTAAGAACGAGTTAGCCGACATATTTCACCAAGGGGATACTTAACTTAGGGTGGACAGAAGGGTCCGCCGGCTTCTCGCCACTTGGACACGTCACGCCCGCTCTTGATAAACAAGCGCGAACCTAGTTCCGCTCTTATTTTTAAGAGTTATTTTGTGCTGTTTCATAAGTTTTTTCAACGCAAACACAGCTTAAGTAAATATTTTAATAAAATTAATAAATTATAAGCCTAAAATGCCACAATTCTTTAATCTTTACTTGCTATCTCGTATAGGATGAAGATATGTAAATAGTTTTAAATGACATTACTGAATTTGCCATGGTTAGTTTTGTAAGACACTTTGGTACATATTCAACCAATAGGTGAAGAGTCTTATATGTTAACTGTATTTGACCTAATCAAATCTGTATGCTTTTTAAAATAAACATTTCCCCTTGAAATTATTATCAAAATATGTTGTTTTTATAAGATTTTTTAAAGTAATAAGTTTGTTTGAATGATCTTTTAAAAAAAAGGCTGTTGCAATTAAAGATAAGAAATGTCAATTAGTGCTACTTTTAAAAATTGAGAATAAAAAATCGAGTATCCAATAAAGTGGATTCCAATTTGATTGATTGAATTTTTAGTTTCAATTAATTTATATATTAAATTTTCGTATATTTCTAAGTATTTTATGGTTTTAAGACATATATTAACTAGTTTACTATAATTTATTTAAAATATTTTTAAAAACAATTTTTATATGTTGATCTTGAAATTAACCTGCGTCAAAAGAAAACAAACAATCTTAGAACCGGAACCAGACTTGGGTATAGGGTACAAATATTTATGGTATAGTTATTTAGATATCCAATTACAATTTTTTTATTCTAAATAAAATGGAGAAATTCATTCTTTTAATTAAGTCACGAAATTAATGTGAGATAAAAAATTCAAATCATTTTAATAGTTACATTTTTTTTTTTCAAGTATATTAATGAATAATCAAGACTTACTTCTTATATGAATATTTTTGCCATTACATTACATTACAATTCTGAGAACATTAAAATAACATATTATGTAAATGTTCACAATTTTCATATTCCACATTGTAATTTATGTAAGTTGCATATATTTTAATAACAATTTATGAGATCATCTTTAATGACTTTTATTTTTTAAATCTTTTTGATAGACATAATATTTGTATAATATTTTGATATTTTAATTGTGTGTTAAAATACTATGTTGTTATTATTATTACAGGTATGAACAGGTACAACAACAGTAATTTATATGTAGTACATAGCTAGTCTATATTTAATATATGGCTTGGTAAAATAGTAAGATTTTAAAATGATGGGAAGTATAATCAAACATATTGTTTTATATAATATACAAGGAAATATACATATATAATATGTTACATTTTAAGCTAGCAAAAATGGTATATTGATCACATGAGCATTAATAATTTTTATTTTAAGCAGGAATAATAATCTTATAAATAAATTTTAAATTCACACACTAATTCTTAACTTTGTAATAATCTTAATTGATTATTTATTTATTGGCGAAAAACAGAAATTAGAAAAGAAAATCAAATACTGACCTTAAAACAGAGTCACGTTTTCACCACCTCGGTGCGATCCGGTTTGCCACATCAATGCTAATTTATAGCACATATTAGATATAAATTACAAAACACAATTTTGTAGTATTCACGAACTTAATTGTACAAAATTTTTATCTTTAATATATTAAAGATTCGTTTCACCGCACACCCACAAATTGAACACCGACACAAACACCACTCGGAAGCCTATTCTTGAGACTCACAAAACGTCAATAATCCGGGCCAACTAAGACTCGTATATAAAAAAATACTTTACTAACTTAAAGATATTTGAAATGTATGAAAAATTCAATTACTTTTTTTTGTATCGTGTATGGCATGTGTTATCAATAAAACTATTTGCCATTCACTCGCTACAAAATTTTAGTCTTTCTCTTTGCGCTATTAACGCTAATTTTGTAGCTCTTTTGAAGACCAATAGAGTTGTATTGCGCCCTCGCTATTCGAGTGGAGAATCGATATCGATCTGTACTATTAAAGAAATGTTGTGCAAATAATATAATAAGAATTGTAAAAAAAAACAATTACTGCTACAAAAAAAACCTTTTTTTTCTCTAAATATTATTTGTAAGCTGTAATAAACATCAAATACCATCGACCCATATCGATTACAGTAAAAATTAACATCTATTAAATTTGGCTATATAATAATATTTATTTTTATGGCTTAACAACATATGTGCTGATAATTGATATTAATTTAATGCTTATTAAGCATTTTAACAATTAAAACAAACTTTTAAAAAAAAACTATTTTGACGAATTTTAATTACAAATAATATTCTTTAATAAAAAGCTTAAAAATAGTTTATAACATTAAATTTACAGGTAATTTTTGCATATAATATTATCGATAATGTAAATATAAGTAAAGCTTACCACCTTCACGTTTGTATCTATTTTTTCAATAGGGTAACACTGCTGTAGTAAAGTTTTCCAATTCTCTTACTGATCGATGGCTAATGTTTTTTTTATAAAGTGCCAGTAAAATAATATAATAATGTTAATGAGTCTTTATGATATGTATTATGAAATTTCTAATTCTTCATAAAGAAAGTTAGTTCTAAGAATATTCTCAATGCTAATTAAATGTCCTGATCGTACCAATAGTACTTTTGCTTCTTAATTAATCTTACTTCCTAAATTTGCTAGGTATTTATTTTACCTTACTATAAATTAAAATATGTAATAATTATTTTACACTATAGTCTAAAAGGCTGTTGGTGTGTTTACCCACATTGCTTGTACAAAAAAAAACTACTATACAAAACAAACGTTGGTATTAAATATTATTATTTGATTATTTTATTGATAAAATCTTAAAATTTATAAAATAGTACAACATTTTTTCGGTCGTGTCCAACGGGATTCTGAAGAGCGTTGTTTGTATGCCTTCTGTATTCGTTTCTTATGAGTTTTATTGGTGCGCTTATTGCTCACTCTGGAGTCCTTTGATTGGACCCTTGCACATTCACAAGGGGAACCCACACGACTAATAGTGTCCATGGCACTTGGACATTTTTTTTGACTCTTGCTTTTTGCACATTTCTTGTAGCATTTTTCTGGATCAGGACAAGGGGCTGGCCGAGGTCTATGTTTATGAATACTGCATGTCGGCTCCGATATACAAGGTTTAAGGCTTTTTGTCGAATATGCAGCTGTAAAATTAGATATGTTTATTATTTATGGAGATATTATTACGTCTAGACATAAAGTATTCCTTTATATGATAATGGTTTTAGTGGCAAATGCTAAAGACATAGGCCATGGTATATAATCAAAAACTTTGCCAATACAAGTAGGTACGTTAATAGTTTTAAAATTAACGTCTTAAATTTTCCTAATATAATGTTAGGAGAATTTAAGATGCATATTGAACAGCGGCGTAGCTATCATAGGGCTAGGCGTTGTAGTGCAAACAAACGAAACCCAAAGTATTTCAGTGGTAATTCCAAAAAAAGGGGGCAAAATAAATGATGACGGCGTTCATATTTAGCCCACTAGGCAAAGTTCTACTCACTATATGTTATTATTATTCGTCTATATATCTATAATTTTGAAGGCCAATAAAAGTTTCAAGGATCGAAGAGATGAGGGCCTGGTTCTATTCGTATGCACCAGGCCCCTTGTACACGTAGCTACATCACTGATAATGAAACATATTTACTTATTCTACTCAAGTGTGCATAAGAATATCGTACATTACAAAACAATGGGACATTTTGTTTTGGAGCTTTTTATTTAGGAATCATAAATATTGTAAATCATTTGAACATGCGCTTCTTTGTAACTGCACCGCCGATTTAATTTTTACGTCGTATATAATAATATGTATTTCTTATCACACGCGTGCGTACGTTTTTTATAGCAACCTTTTAATTATCACTTACACAATCTCACTTACAAAATTGTTTCTTATAAAAAAGAATTGCTAATTGTGTGGAGAAGTGGGTCGGTCGTGGGTTCCTTAACCACCAGGGGAAATGATTTTATTTAAATTATTCATATTTTTCCACTCTGGGAAGACAACAACGTGCTGTGTTGATTTCTGCTATTCAATACGCAATGTTCTAAATATGGACGGAAAATATAGAACGGCGAATCTGGATACTAGGTTCTCCATGGCTATATATATTAATCAAAAATTATATTAAGATTCGAAATCATATTCATGTTATAAATTATTTTTATTTACTTAAAAAGTTAGATTTACAATATTATAAAGATATATGTTCATAAGAGTTTCTAAAGAGATTTTATCTTTGCTGTGTAAATCCATATAAAGAAACTCGTTACAAAAATGAATTTTACAATACCTAGACAACGTTACAAGAATTTGCGAAAAAAATACTAAACAAGGAAATTGAAAACAAGAGTTATATTAAAACTTACAATTTATTAAAAAAAAATAAAGCTTTAATTGTATAATATTTTTCAATTAAAACAATGTACATTTAGATTTGGCGCCTAGCAGATTTTTATTTATGAAACATACATACTACCATTTCTTATATTGAAAGATATTGTCTACTATCCTAAATAATTTAGGTAAGAATATCATTGTTAAAGAATCACGCAACACTTTTTTCGTCTTTGTACCCTTCCTCGGTGTCCTTTACCAGCGCAGCATTCAGTTTCGGATCTTGGACTACCTTTCTTTTTTGTATAATCCGCATAACTGTGGCCTCCTGTTAGTCTGTCATTTTTCTGCATTTTTGCTTCCTTAGACTTTTGCTTCAGAAACTTTTCTACCGACTTCACATTTCTAGGATCTGATGTTTTATTTTTGAATTTGCCACAACTGCTGCAAGTTGTTTTGGCCTTGGTTGCCATAATGGACACAGCGCTTTTGCAGGGTTTTATCCCTTTCGAAGTCGTCTTCTTCAGACATTTCTCTGGATTTTGACATGGTGGAGGTGTAGGGTGACATCTTACTGGTGTGCATGAAGCTGTCGGAGTACAGGGTGGGTGTATTGACGGAGCCATCAGCAAGATTTTAGTCTGTAAAAGATACGATACATTAAGTGCGAAGAATTCTATACATCTAATTTAATTAGTCAGTTTAAATTCATCTGCCACTCATTTTGAGAAAAATAACAAATTAGTAGACTTACCGACGTTTGTTATCATAACTATATCACTTTAATGTTTATTTTCAATCAAATAACTCGAATCATCAAAAAGCACGGAAATTGTCACCTTAAAAAACGATTAACGAGGCTTTGAAAGAAGCTATTTGGAATGTTACACTACAATTTAAAGAGATATACTCACAATTTTTATTCATGATTCTTCTATAGACATAAACTTAATCATGAAATAAAATGAAACAAAAATATTTTGCCCACGAAAGTTAAGAGAATCAGATGTCTTGTGTTGTATCAAAGTTACACGGATGTTAAGTTTTTGATGTATCTGAAACTGTAATTGAACTCACAAATATGTCTTTGAGTGGCAGATGAAAAGTAAACCGACATTAAACAAATCTACTTTTATAGTTTTCTACTTCTTACCCATAATAAAAGCCAAAATTATTCAATTCTAATAATTTACTTCATGTTTTTGTAAATATTTTTTATAACATTTTTAATTTTGTATATTTGACAGAACAGAAAATTTATCTTCTTTTTTCAACGCTGACATTTGATACTTTTTATATAAAATAGGAAAAGTTTAAAATATATTACGTCATAGAAAACATTAAGACCATATTGTTTAGTGAACTGCTAAGCAATTCAATCAATTGGGTAACAAAAATTTTATTTGAGATATTTTGTTGTATAATTAATATTTGACCATATTATTATGAATTATATTACTTACTAAACAGAATTTATGTTAGAAAAAGTTTTTTTCGTGATATATTATTGATTACGTTAAAAGTGGTATTTCGTATAGAGGTTTTTATAAAAAGAAACAATTGCAATATAAGAATACTATATTTTCATTGTAACACAACTACAATCAATAAATTCAATAAATTTTAAATTATTTATTGTCAAAGACAATTTTTTAATAAATAAATAAAAAATGATAAAACCTATAAACCAGCTCTGAAGGATTAATAATTTATTTGTGATTAGATATTAATAAATATTTGGTCAATTTAAATAGAAGTTAAGATTACGCTACATTACACCAACCAAAGCTGAAAAAATATATTGACTTAATCCTACAGCGCAAGTATATTATCACATCGCTTTTAAAATTTCATATTTATACTCAACACAGTGCGTAAACATATAAGTTTGTTTTAAGACATTATGTTATGTTTTTTCATCCAGCATTAATATGTAAACAACAAGACTGCACAATTTACCTATACTTTAAGCAAATTATATATTTTTTTTATATTACACAATTTTTGCTAAAACGGACTGGATTATTTTAGGTATTCCTCCAGTTTCATATTTAGACTAACAACTCACTACAATTGTCGATTCAAACATAAAACATTTACGATATTATTTGAATAAAAACTTTATAATAATTAGTATAATAAAAGAGCTGTTAAATACGCACGCGATATTTATTGTTCTGAAATAAAGAAATAACTTTAATTAATTTTGTACACAAAATCGAAAAAACGTAACAATAATAATAATGTACATACAACATTGACTAATACATGTATAATAAGCTTTTAACTAATAACTGTAAATATTTTTTAAATAGACAAAAAATTGTTACATTACTTTTTAAGAGTAATTATCATTTTTTTTTCAGTTTCACGTTTGTGTGGCATACCAGGGTTGGCAGAGAACACCTAGTGTCAAGACACTCCTTTCTCCACTTTCCACCCGAATCCGAACACTGCGTGTTATTAAATATAGTTGAATCTTTTATTAATTTTAGAAAAGCACTCATTTTAGCACAACAGTGGAATGTAAAGGCTATAAGCACTTTATGTATGAAGTGAAACTTCTTTAGAATTGACGAGAAATGCAAAAACGCTACTAAAAAAAGACACAGTCTCGCACTCGTACTAAAGGGTGAGATAGTATTCAATCATTAGGGTATGATGTACTAGTAATTAACTATATTGTGATCAAAATATCGAATATTAAAGAAGTCAATTCTAATTTTTGTAACAAAATTGTAAGTTGAATCGTATTATTATATTTGAAAAGAGCACTAATTGAGTTATTTGGCAGAGCTAAACCATAAGAGCCAAATAACTCAGCAAATGTAAGAATTAACCTGGTGTTGGCTTTCTGTAGGAATGACAATACTGTTTTTATTTTATGTGTATTGAGGATATGAAAATACTTGTAATAAATTATTTATTTCTCTAAAAAATATATTTTGATGAATTCTCACGAAGTTTCACTTCTATCGTGTGTGAACAGCACGTATATATTTTTTGATTATATTTATAATACTTGTATAATTTTGTATTTATAAGCTAATATTTATTTTCCAAAGTTTAGCTTAGGCGTGTGACTTGTATCCATGTGGTAATGAGGACAATGCTTTAGTTTTCTTTCTTCGACGTAGACTCCTGATAAGTCGGCGGTTGATCCTGTAAATGGTATTATTATGTTATATATCCAATTGTTTTAGGAAAATAAACAATATATGAATCAAAATAATAAAAATACGCTATATTTACATTTTTTTTTATTTATTCTCTGTATATAATTGGAATGCTAAGAAATGTTAGGCGAAAACCATGACTGTTATATGCCTTATAAAGTATTTTTATGCAAAATTCATGAAGTAATTTTAGAGCCAAATTTCAATTCAAAAGTCAGATATTTTGTTTCTTATACTATGTATATGAACCTAAACTATAGTTAAAAACAATATAGAAAAAATATAATAAAAAAAATTAAAGAGATCCTTCAAATAAGTAAATCTAATTACTTATTACTACATACTCACATATGGTGGTGGAACATAAGCAGTCTGGGGCTTATTGGGATCATAATAGGCGCTCTGGGCCGCTTCTGCTGCTTTAGCATCTGAAATTTATTTATAAACTACTGCAACGATTTTACTTACATTAACTAAAGTATATACTAATAATAATATCATGTTTATTTATATTTAATTACTAGTTATCAATAGTTATATCTACTATGTAGTATAGAATTTAAGAATATTATAATACATTAAGCTACACTAAAATTGAATGGTAGTTAGCAAAAAACAACATACTAGAATAAGTAAAAAAAAGTTGTTAAGATTAGTCACTAGAATACGTTACAAGAAAATAATTTACAATAATAAAAAAAATTGGAAAATAAATGGTTATTCAATTAGTACCTTAAAAATTAAATGACAAACACACCATGACCTGTAATTTTATTGCGGTAGAAAAATTCTTAAGGAAAAGTCATAAATCAAATGTTAGTCACTCACAAGTAAGAGAATTAAAATAAGCAGGTATTATACGTAACTTACAGATTACCTTTTCTTAATACAATGTACGAGATTTTTTCCTACTAATGACAATTTCCTTGTGGAAAAATCCTATTTAGAAGTTTATGACAATAGTGGTTGATTATACTTAAATAGTTTTCTATGAAAATAGAAGAAAATAGAACAGAGTGGTTGGACAAAACAGTGTCTTGACGCTAGAATTTTCTAAATTTCCTAAAAATAGTAGTAAAATCGTTGTAATTTTTTATTACCAACAAATATTAATGTCTAAAAATATCAATTAAAGGCATCAAAAGGGGGAGAACTGTGCCCGCGACTTGACCCACGTGGAATTTAACATAAAATTATAATTCTAAATTCAAAGTAGTTTAAGTTACACATCTTATTACATCAGCTACCCGCCAGTGAAAGGAATTCGTACCGGCGTTTCAGAGATAAGTGAGAAGAAATAGATAGAATCGGTATATGTACCTATACATACAAGTGTTTCATACAAAAACTGTTTCATTTAATATTACCAACAGACACTCCAATTTTATGTACATTTATTTACTTGGATTTAGGGCATCTCAATTCTATAAACCATAAGGTGAAACATGTTTCCTCTAGCATTGACATCAAGGAAAGTAGGATAACATAATATACCATTAAATCATAAAAAAAGTATAAGTAATTATATGTACCTAGCAAATTATTTTAGCTGGAGAGTCTTATTAGTCACTCGCAAACTACTTAGACACACGTTATATACATAATAAATTAGCCATAGCTTACTACACTTTTTTCATACATAAGCTACCTTTAATAAAATGGGATCCATTTAACAATAGTAATGTAACCTGCAAACAACAACACATAATTTAATATCTAATATTCAATATATATCTTACCGCTTGAGGACATGCCGGGCGCTGTCGCGAAGCCGCCGGGGTATCCCGGGGGAGCGTTACCTGGGTAACCGGGTGGTAGTGTACCAGGATAGCCCGGGGGTAGATTACCGGGATAGCCCGGGGGCATGTTGCCCGGGTAACCGTTCGCACCTGTGGGGCTCGGTCCAGTCGACCCGGAGTATCCCGCGCCAGGCGGATAGGTGACGCCCATTACGCCGGGATACGGTGGCGGGCTGTTCGATACGAACACCGAGTTTGGAGATGGTTGATCGGGGAAAGCCTGAAATTGTTGAAATTTAAATATATAATTTGAAAAATGTTTTGTTTGAAATGTGTATAAGAATATTGGATGGAATTACATAGTAAAGAACTGGAAATTAATGAATGAATATAATGTAAATGAACTGAGAATGAAATCATTTTTGCAGCTTCATTGTTTTTAGCACAGCTGAGATAGATCAGAATAAGGTCTTCATTTTCACTCGAATTAAAGACATTATGTGAAAGTTGTAACGGAATTCAATACATCCCTCTTTATCATCATATAGTGGAAAAAACGATATAAACCAAAAATTATAATCCCTTCTTAAATCAATGGCACCTAAGTAATGTGTCATAACAACATTCTGCCAATTTTGTAGTTAAGCTGAGAAATATTTGTATGCAGATAATAAACTTAATAAAATGCGTAAAAAGAGATATAACAATAATGAACGCCCAAACGGTTATCTTTCTTTATAACAAAATAATTTAAAATCCGTACACTAATATTTTTTCAGCCCTACTTCAACATTGACAAAATATGCTTACGGTGCTTCACTTAGGGGCCATTAAAATGGTCAGATGCTGTCCTACTGCATCAAGTTCTTTTTTTTACAGCTTTATACTTTTTTCGCTTCGCGGGTTATTCAGAGAGAACCTAGTGTAAAGACATTCCGTGCTTCACTTTCTGCCCGAAATCGAGACATTGTGCGGTGAACGGTGGGTGAAGGGGAGTAATGAAAATTTAAATAGGGAATCAAACTCACAGCCACCGTGTTTACAGTCAGACGTTGTCAAACTGCACTACAATGACCTTATAAATAAATAATTATAACTTACAGTATACGGTGGCACCCAGCCATAGTACCCCTGTGGGGGAGGCGCGTAGGCCGGCGGCGGCGCGGCGTGCCAGGGGCCGGTGGGCGCCGTGTACGGCGGCGGGGGGGCGTTGGGCGACATATGACGTGAAGCTACAGATCAATACATTTGCAATTAACTATTTTTTTAATTTTAACATTTAAAAATTGGAACGCAGCGGGATTCGAACCCGCGCCTGCTAGAAAGCGTCCAGGCGCTCTAACCTAAGCCATGAATTCTACTTTTTTTTTAGCTTCACGCTGTATCCCGCACACTGCAGGGTAGGCAGAGGGAACCTAATGTTAAGACACTCTGTTCCCCATTTCCTTAACTTAACTATTTAATCTTTATATATATCCATAAATTAGGTTTTTACTTAGTATTGAATACATTTTACTGTTGCATCATCATTTTGCATGAAACATAAAATTTCAGAGTTAATTTTAATCTGTAATGGAAAAAATATATTTAAGGTAGAATCAATGTATGAATCATATTTGAGTAGGCAACATGTGTACAAAACATCATTTTATCTGATAAACATATAAAACTTATTTGATACTAAGATAAGATAATATATATTTAATATAATTTCTTATTTATTCATGTAAATGCTATTGATACCATTATTTATATATACTTAACTAAATAAGATGTATGGGAGTTCTAAACCAACATAAAACTATAAGGTTTATTTCGATAAAACTGTGTTTTTGAAGTGAAAACTTCTTTAGGTGCGTTGAGTGTTTTGGTGGAGGGTAAAATCCTCGGTTCGCGTCACCGACATGCTAATGATAATAGTATATCTATAGCTATGGAGAGCCAGACTAGCGCACACGCAGTGGCCTGTATACATGTATACACTAATACATCGACTATTTCTGACTGTATTATGTGCGTGTTGTATTATGTGAAAACGGAACTATTAAGTTAAGTGTAATTAAACCTATATGCAAAAATTATATGAAATTTTTTATGTTTTATTTATTAGTTACATATGATGGGTTAAACAAATCATGAACAAAATATAAATACAAAGTGGCTGAAAAACATAAAAAATTTCATATAATTTTTGCATATAGTTTTAATTACACTCAACTTAATAGTTCCGTTTTCACTTCTATCGGCAGTCCCACGACTGCTACTGTTTTTTTGTTTCAATAATGAACATACAATATAGTTAAAGCGAGTTTAGAATAAGAATGGGTTTACCTATTTAATAAATAAAACATTTAAGAAAAAAAAGTGTAGACGTATTCTCACCCAGATGTGCTGCTTTCAACATGGCTTGTCCAAATTCTATAGCTCCTCCTGATTTGAATGTTAATTTAAATTTTACTTCACCAATAAAATTGCCATTTGGTTGTGCGCGGACTTTTCCTTTAATGTAATTTGCACCAAACATTGGTTGTTCAACAGTTACCTAAAATTTTGCAATATGTATTTTTTTTAAACATTACAACTGTCTAACATATGAAATATATAATATCAATAATTTACTGAAACTTACATCTTGAAGTGCAATAAACGGGAAACTAAATGATCTGAGTGGATCTGAATTATTCTTTGAATTGTAAATCATTCTGTGAGTTGTAAGATACATGCGACCATTTTTTGTGCCCTTGAATTCTTGGGTTTCATTTCCATAGAATTCAACAGCTACATTGTCCGAAAATAAGATTATGCTGGAAAAGTGAAAAATAAATAAACAACTTGTACAAAGTACATAATCATTGTTATATTAATTTTGTAGGTTAAATTTATTAGGTAATGCAAAATTGCAATGCAAATGTCATTGAACAATCTAACAAATATGAAGCTACCTTGTAAAATTCAAAAGTAACTATTTCTAATTATATATCTATTCCATTTAAACATTTTAACTTTTATTAAAAATTGTCACTTTGTGTAAAACATAACATTAGTAATTTAAAATATTGTAATTTGTTTTTATATTAGCTTCTCACTTTTTTCCGTAGTAGTGCAGTAGTAGGGAGACATAAATTGATTTTATTTAAAATCTGCATGATAAATCTTTTTCCAACTATACTGTTACATTGGCAAAATATAGTTACGATATTGTAGTTAGGGGCCATAGATATTCATCATAAATAACATTCATTTATTAAATATATCAATAACTTTGAAAATTGTCCCATAATGCTCAAAATGCTTCAACTCTGATATTTATTTACTACGCAAAAACAGTTTAATATATAATAACAATTTTATACAAATAAACACATTTTTAATACAACACTGCAATGATGCACTAAGCACAGTTTCAGTTTAATATCGCTTATGACTCATAACACATCTATTGATTACACCATTTATTTTTTTCAGTAAAAACAAAGAACTTACACTTCGCCTGCATGTATTAATACGCCATGATCAGCGTGAGCTGTGTTTAAAGACATTATGAATATAAACAATATATAAATAATAAAATATGCTGTCCTTTTTGGTAATCAATAAACTTTTTACTTCGTAGTTCACGTACAATCTCGAAGTTTACTGACGTCTGACAATTTTGTCGTTGACAAACAATGAAATGCCAAATTGACAAGTAGTGCGATACGACTATGACTTGGTTCAATTAAATTAAATATCGATTTAGAATACAATATTTTAGAAGGAATTTTAAATACTGTAATCTTAATTATGTTTCAATAACAAACCCAAAATAAATCATGGAAAATGTAAATATTTTAAATAATGTTACGGAAAGTTCTATTCAACCGATTAACAAAGACACTGTTCACAAAATATGTTCTGGACAGGTATGTAGTTTTGCCCTCCGCATTACGTTTCAATGCAATCTTCGAAAAATAATAATCATAAATTAAATTGTTTTGACTAATTCCTATTTCTATTAGGTGGTTTTAAGTTTAGCTGTAGCAGTAAAAGAATTAGTGGAAAATTCGCTAGATGCCGGTGCCACTAATGTTGATATAAGATTTAAGAATTATGGCATAGACTTAATAGAAGTCTCAGATAATGGTTCAGGTGTAACTGAAGATAATTTTGCAGCTTTAAGTAAGTATTATTTCAATAAGTAATACTATATTTTTCTTAGTGGAAATTATTCATTCAATATTAACTTACTTGTTGGCAGCTTTAAAATATCACACTTCAAAACTGAGTGATTATTCTGATCTACTTGGGGTATCAAGTTTTGGCTTTAGAGGAGAAGCATTGAGTTCATTATGTTCTTTAGCTGATCTTATAATAACAACAAGACATCAAAGCAGCCAATTTGGTCAGTATTTTAGTTAATATATAATAAATATTACTGTTCAATATTTATTAAAAGTTGTTTACTTACAGCTACCAAAATAGAGTTTGACCATAAAGGCAATATAACTAAGCAGACTCCTTGTTCTCGGCAGATTGGAAGTACAGTAACATTATCAAACCTGTTTTCCTCTCTTCCAGTAAGGCAAAAAGAATTTCATAAGAATGCTAAAAGAGAGTTTAATAAAATGACAAATTTGTTGTATGCATACTGCTTAATATGTAAAGGAGTTAAGTGAGTTTTTAAAAGATTTCAAAAAATACAGTAAAATTACAAATATATAAAGGTACTTAATGGTTCATATTATTGTACTTTTTAGGATAACATGTAGTAACCAGACAAGTTCAAATAATAAATCACTTGTAGTAGCAACTCAAGGTTCATCTTCCTACAAAGATAACATTGCTTGTGTATTTGGTCTGAAACAGTTACAAAATATTTTGGAAATCAAGACTGAATTAGTTAGTAATATAAAAGATAACATATTCAGAGGCTTATCAGGAGAAGTAAAGGAAAATGAAGAAAGCATCAACATTGAAGATGTAGAAATAGATTTATCTGAAGATTCAAATGATACTCAAAATGATGATATAAAATGTTCACAAGATTTAAATGGCTCGCAAAAAAGTCAAGGATACAAAAATGTACCCCATCCTGTTGTTCTTGAAGGATATATATCGTCTTGTGCTCATGGCAGTGGCCGGTCAAGCACGGACAGGCAATTTTTTTATGTAAATTCAAGACCTTGTGAGCCAACAAAAGCTATAAAACTTGTTAATGAAATTTACCGACAGTATAATGGAAATCAATATCCTTTTGTATTCCTCAATATCAACATTGAAAGAATCAGTGTGGATGTTAATGTTACTCCAGATAAAAGAAAAGTATTTCTAACAAAAGAAAAGGCTTTATTAGATGTTTTAAAAAGCTCACTACTTAAATTATTTGAGGATATTCCTAGGACTTTAGAAGCATCTAGTATTGTCAGTCAAAAAATTGAACCTGAATTAAAACAGCCAAGAGTTTTTCAATCCTTCCTGAAACAATATAGCAATCAACGAGATACATTACTCAATGATACCAAAGAATTTACAGGAAGTTCAGAACTTAAAAGAAAATCTACATCTAATTTAGATAATTACATTACTATAAAGAAAACTCATGTTGCTGATGAACTTATTCCTGAAAGTGAAGAAATAACTGAAACCTCAAATGAAAATGATTCTGTCACTGAAAATATTTGTGATGAAAGTAGTAAAAGTATTGCTGATAAAGAAACTAAAAAGGAACCTGTGCTTGAAGTTATTTCAAATGAAGTTCCAAAGATAAATATAGAAGACTGCTCAGATATTGTAATTGAGGAATCTCATACAATTACTTGTAAAACAAATGATTTAGTTATAACACCAAAAGCAAAAACACAAAAAGTAGTGACCGATAAAGAAGATTTAGGCAACCATATACGAAGATCAGTTAATTTAAAAACCTCTTTAGACCATATTAAAGAATTGACAGACATATATAATAAAAAGAACAGCAAATCTGATCCTGTTAAAGTAAAATTTAAAGCTGCTATTAATCCAGTATTTAATAAAAAATGTGAAGAGGAGTTAAGTAAGGAAATATCTAAGGTGTCTTTTAGAAGGATGTCCATTATAGGACAATTTAACTTAGGTTTTATTGTAACAAGACTAGATGATGATCTCTTCATAATTGACCAACATGCAACAGATGAAATATATAATTTTGAAACATTGCAAAAAACAACAGAATTGACTAGTCAGAAACTTGTAATGTGAGTTAATTTTATTTTTCGTTTCAAATTTACAGGTCTATCTCGGTGTACTAATGGTGGCTTAGTTAACTACACAATTTTTGAAATTGAAAAAGACATTTAGAAAACGTTTAAAAAATTGAACGCCGCGGGATTCGAACCCGCGCCTCCTGGAAATCTTATACGCATAGCTTAGCGATCAGAGCGCCTGGACGGTTTCCAGAAGGCTCGGATCCCGCTTTCGAATCCCATTGCGTTCAAATTTTTTATACATTTTCTAAATGTCTTTTATTAATAATTTTGTTTCATGTATTTTGATTTCTATGTAGCGATTTCACGATTCGGAGCAGTTAAATGATACGAAACCTGACTGTTGAGTTATAATTAAATTAAGCTGCATTTTCCTTGTATTGCCTTCAAAAGAATCTCAATTTCTCAAAAATGTGGTGTCCTTAATCTGTCATTTGAGATACACACTTTGTGTATATTTTTTCATAGTTAATTATATAGTATAAGTAAAAGTACTAATATAACAACACAATAATTTTGGATACACCTGTGTGATGTTTAAAATTAAAAAATATTAGATACATCTCGTTCATAAATTAATATTCTTTTACTTATTTTCTAGACCACAGCAATTAGAACTGACAGGTGTTAATGAGCAAATATTAATGGATAATTTGGCAATTTTTAAAAAGAATGGTTTTACATTTAAAATAGATGAACATGCCCCTCCTACAAATAGAGTGAAGTTACTCACATTACCAATGTCAAAGAATTGGATATTTGGAAAAGAAGATATTGAAGAGTTATTATTTATGTTGAAAGTAAGATTTTTAGTACATATTTCTATTTATATAGGTACAAGGTGTGACCGTAAGTGCGAGTGGTTGTTGGTTCGATTCCCACTTGAGGGATGGAAATATTTGATATTTCCATTTTCTTCGCTCTGGTATAGCGCATTAAGTTCGCGGCGGCAAATGGGGAATAGAGTGTCTTTGCACTAGGTAGAGATAACCGACGTTACATTGCTGTGTGCGGGATGCAGCGTAAAGCTAAAAAAAGGCAATAACTAAAGTTGAAATAGATATTTTTACACATATGATTTGTGGCCATCGTTGGGCAATAGCACAGCATCTGACTGTATAACTGATTGTGGGCTCGATTCCCACTCAGAAGATTGATTATATTTAAATTATTCTCATTTCCTTGCTCTGGCTTTTTTCTTACTGACGGTTTTTTTTCTCTGACTACTCTGCTATGCAGAAAAAAGCGTGATAATACATTTTTTTTAAGGAAGGTCAATCAGACCACTGCAGGCCCAGCAGAGTAAGAGCGATGTTTGCGTCGCGAGCGTGCAGAAAGTCCGTTATGATCGGCACCGCCCTCGGTAAAGCAGATATGAGGAAGCTGGTCGACCATATGGCAGATATTGATAAACCTTGGGTAAATTTATATTTAGGAAATGTTATTTTAAGAATGATTAGGCCCTACATTATAAAATGAACCATTTTTAACTATATTAGGCATCTGTTACCAGTTTCAGTTGCTCTGTTCATCTAAAATTCAAAATTTACATAAATTACAAGATTATTGTACTAATAAGTCATTGTAATATCCAAAAATTTAAATTATTAATTAACAAAATATGAGAGGATGCATCATTTGAATCATCAGTAAAATAAGCTCTTGTTAAAAATAATAATGGCTTTAGTCTTTCTTTCTTTTACAGAATTGCCCCCATGGCAGACCAACAATTCGACACCTAGTAAATCTTGCGATGGTGCAAACTAAAGACGATTTCACATTAAAGTAATATTTACAAATTAAGACATACATATTAAAAATCATGGAAAATATCTACTTTTTTACAATAAAACATTTGTTGTTATTATAATTGTTTTATTTCATACACTAATTGTTTTAAATACATTAAAACCAGTATGTGCAGTTGTCACTATGACACCAGGCATCTGTTTGTGCCAATGAAGTTCTTTAATATCAGTTTGCCCTTGGTGTATAAACAGTAATTGTGGAGGAAGATTCTGAAATTAAAAATATATTATTAAGATATATAAAATAGGAAACATTTTTTTCAATTAATGTGATAAAATATTACAATAATTACTTGATTGATATAAAATGCTAATATTATATTAAAAATAAGTCTAATTAAATAGCCCTACAAACATTTAGATATGTAAAGATAGTTAAAATTCACCTTTAATTCTTCATCCACAACTTCCTCATCATCCCTTTCAACAGCTAGATCCCACAGTGCTACCTGATTGTCTTCTCCAGCAGACGCCAGTACACTAGGCTCAGACCAATGCCACTCAACAGATGTGATTGGTGCTGTGTGGTGTTTGAATGTGCCTATTGGTGTGTTTGTTGGAAATTGCCTTAAGTCCCATATATGTAGGAAACCATCATCACCACCTGAAAAATACAATATTGATTTATTAAAATCTTCATAAACGCAGACTTTAAACCATTTAAATCTATAATACCAAATTGCAGATGAAATAATATTTCTGTGAGCTGCATTATCAAGTAGTGCTATTAAAAACTGTACAAACAATCTCAATAGCTTCACGCTATATCCCGCACACAGCAGGATAGGCAGAGGGAACCTAGTGTTAAGACACTCCGTTCCCCACTTTCCGCTGAATTCGGAGGCTTGCGTGTTAAGTGGCGGAACTTAACGCCGCGCTTTACCTCGACACCAGAGCGAAGAAAATGGAAATATAATTTCCACTCCTCGAGTGGGAATCGAACCCACAACCAGTCGTTTACAGTCACACTCTTGTGCCACTGGGCCACGACTGGCCACAACAACTATCCAATCTCAGCTATCCATATAGTCTAATACTTACCACTAGCAATAAATGGTTCTTTGCTGTTCCATGATAAAACATTTATATCATTTTCATGTGCATTTTCAGCTGTCAGCATGCATGCTTTGTGGGGCGGTGCTCTTGTATCCCATATCCTTATAGTCTTGTCTACTGAGCATGTTGCTAGAACGTTTCTGTGAAAATTATTGACATACAAATCATATTTGTGGTACTTTTAGTGATAGAGTCTATTCATAGAGATGCTAGTGTCACTCCCTGTCATGCTGTTTGCCCAAATTTGAGACATTGAGAGTAGCAAAACTCAACATAGTCTTCAGAATTCTGCTGCCAGAGCAGGAAAATGAGAATATTTAAATAATATTTCTCTCAAGTGAGTAGAGTACCCATAACCATGTGTGCAGTCAAGTGAATTAATAATATTAAACTAACAAAAAACAAAAAAAATAAAAATAAAACATATTAAGACATACATAGTAAGACATTATATGTTTACAATATTCAAAACATCATGTTTCAATGTATTAAAATACATTTTTATCTACCTTTCATTAGGTGACCATTGGATATCTTCGACAGAACTAGTGTGACCAACAAGTGGCCTCTGATCAACCGTCCAAGTACCACCTTCATTTGGTTTCCATATGTGAATGTCCCTTCTACAATCACCAGTTGCTAATACCTAAAAAAATATAATAAAAATATATTGCAATGAATATTAATATTGGTTAAATGAACTAATACAAAACCAATACAAAGAAACTCTATCAATAAATTTGAAATTCCTGATTGCTTATATAAAGTATGAGAAAAGGAAATAGATATTAAATATACTAACACCTTGTTCTGTAGGGCACCAGTCCATACCAAATCCTTCTTGTTGGTGTCCATTAAAGGAATATAATGGTCTGACTGGATTGTTCACTGTGTCAAGATTATATCTTTCAAGTAGTGTTGGTTCATCTACAGCTTGTAATTGTTGGGTGATATTCCAAATATCTACTCTTCCCAATTCTGACCAGCTGGCTGCTAATACAGAGTTTTTAAAATTTGTAGCCTGCAATAATATTATAATAATTTTTTAAATAACCATATGGTTGGCAAAAATTTTCTTATTTCTAATAGAGATTTCCTATAGGTGTAATAATGATTTACAAAATCATTTTTCTCTTAAAAATTATCACTATGTACTCTTACATAAACTACATACCCTTATTCGATTAACACATCCCTGATGTTTAATAAATGAAAATGTCATTTGTGGCTTCTTTTCTTCATCTTCGTCTTCATCATCATCGTCGTCGTCTTCGTCTTCTGATCCTTCTTCATCTTCAGCCTTGGATGTGGGATGTAAATTGGACATTTTCATCACTAAAAGACTATAAAAGTTTAATTTAAACAACTAGTTTAAAAATATTTCAAAACAAGAAAGGAACAGTGATTTTCTTACTTATTAAGTTGGGCACTTGAAGCTTGTGTACCAGCAACTAGATATGCTGTCATTGGAAATTGATTCCTCTCATTTCCTAAGTTGTCTGGAACAATATCAAAACTAAGACATGGGGCCCCAGTTTGTGCTTGATGTAGCATAACATAAGCTGATTGATCGCAAACCAAATGTTCATCTTCCTTTAAAGGTTGGCCGGGAAGATAAGTTTTTGGACCGGCATCTTCTTCGTCACTTGCTTCTTCTTCCATATCATCATCTTCACTCTCATCTACACTTTCTTCCATTTGCTCCTCTGGATTATTTGACATTTTTATTGTAATAGAGTGTAGTTTTTATTTTAATAAAATTACTTAAGTAACAACACAGACGAAAACACGTGCATGTATTTTTACAAATGTCAATTTGACAACTAACTGAATTACGGATGGTCAAAAAATATCGATATATGGATATTTTTATATAAACATCATCAATATATATCGTCGATAATTTTTATACGTTCTATATTAATTTTTGAACATCAAAATTCTATATTTCATTATGTTTTATTCTTAACCGGCAACGACGATACCCAGAAGGCTTATTAAATTTAGCTTTTATATAAATGACAATAACAAAATAAAGTAAAGTAGTTTAATAACTATTGACAATTATCATAGGGCGAACGTCATCATTTAGCGCTGATGTTACATGAAGTTGTCCTGAGATATTTGATCAGCCAAGCGTATCCATCTATTTATCATCCAAAAGACTTGTTTTACCTGTAGACTTATCTGTACCTATGTGAACATTTCTTACATTTACGAAAAAATAATTTGGAACAATTACACTGACTCACCAAAAATATACTCAACTAAATCGGTTTTAAATAGTTTTACTTTAAAATTTGGAATAATCGATAGGACTTAGAGTACAATTGACTTTGCAGATTAGCACTCTTGATATGTAGCCATAATAGACTAACTATACTGTAAGAAAGTCAACTTAACAAAACATCTTAAGCCTGATGAACATTTTCCATTGAAATATATATATTAAACATTTATATATATATTGGATATATGGGAAAAAGGAATTGGATAAAGAAAAAAAAAATGGAACATAAAACATAAATAACATTTTCCATTGATATGCCATACTTTAAAATTTAAATAATCTGGTAAAGAACAATAACAGATTCTGAGTTTGGAGTTTTATTGGCAGTTTTCGATGTTTCATACCCTCGACTTAGATATGAAAATAGTGTTTTGGTAGCATGGTTAAGCCTAATGTATCGTATCCCATAAAGTATGTATAGGCTATAACATAAACCACGAACATGTCTTGAAAAAGCGGTTTAATTATAAATGGGTAGTAAAGGGAAACAGTATGCCTGCCATGGAAATTGCCAAGGTCAGAAATTCAACAAAAAGGAAATCCCGAGCAACCACTATTAAAAAAAGAAAACAATAGAATTCCCTTGAAGAGAATTAAAATCTGTTCGTGGTTTTTCATAGTCGGGCAAAAATACATACATATCCATACATTTAGAAAAATTAATATGATATATATCGACATTTTATTGCGTATATCATCGCTAATCAAGATCACAGTAGTCATGGGTCTCGCGTTGTGATGTACTCGTGTCACCGAGTGAATTTGCCAAAATTCACATTCAAGTGAAAAAATATCACTTGAAGTTTTGTCCGCGTTCAGTGATAATTTTGAATTTCGAATCTTTTTTTATGTTACGAGATTGAAATGTTATTTTGGAGTTTTTATTATAATATAAACTCCAAAATAACATTTCTATCTCGTAACCCTGTTCTGTGTATTCAATGTACTGAAAGAAAAAAAAATAGCTTCACGCTATATCCCGCACATAGCAGGGTAGGCAGAGGGAACCTAGTGTTAAGACACTCCGTTCCCCACTTTCCGCCGAATTCGGAGGCTTGCGTGTTAAGTGGCGGAACGCCGCGCTTTACCTCGACACCAGAGCGAAGAAAATGGAAATATAATTTCCACTCCTCGAGTGGGAATCGAACCCACAACCAGTCGTTTACAGTCACACTCTTGTGCCACTGGGCCCCGACTGGCCACATGTATTGAAGTTTAGGTATTTTTGTTCACGAAATTGATTCGGAAAAGCCCAAAGTGAAAAAACACGAAAGCCAAAATATGCCAGAGGCAGATACAAAAAAAGTCAAAATAATTACATATTTTCTTCAGAATTGCAAATTTTCAATTCTATTGAGATTTTGCAATCGAGTGACTTGAAAACTTAAGCAAGACTCGAGCGACTTTGAAACTTGAGTGTGCATCGAGTATATTAGCAAAATTACTCAATTGACTTGAGTCACAAAATGCTATATAGGGCCTTTTCCAATTATATACTTCACTGTCTTATGTCGTAACGCTGTTAATTAGAAATAAGCTCCTTTTTAAATTGATTTCGTACAGTACAATAATTGATAATTTAAGTTTGAGAAGACAGTAAAGGGTAAAATCGATCGACAATACGATCGAAATCGTACCTTGTATGTTACCGTCTGTGCTATCTACAAATTGTCAAAGTCAAACTGCATATTTTGGAATTTAGGTTATGAGTTTATTTTATGTTCAAATATCATTATTTGTATATTATATTAATAAATATATTATAATATATAAACCTTTTAAAAATCTACATAAATGGCTTTTCGAAGTTTAAACTTTCTAAAAAATGTTAGATACACAAATGCAATATTTCGTAATTTTTCATCGACTGTAGTACCAATAAATAAAGATGCATACAATTTGAAAAAATTCAAAACAGAAGACGATATCGCATATTTAGAGGATCCTGATTCCTTTGGTACTTTATCGAGAAACTTAAAAATACCGGAAACATTAGAAGACGATGGAGATATTAAGGAAGAAAATTATTTACGAAATATTCCTCTTAAGTCTCAACAACTTTCTATAAAGCAATATGCAGATTTAATAAAACAATACTTGAAATTTAAAAGAATAAAAGAAGCTATTGACGTATTGGAAGTAAGGATGTTGCAAGAAGACAGAGTTAAGCCTGAAAATTATATATACAATATATTAATTGGTGCGTGTGCTGAAGTTGGATATACAAAAAAAGCTTTTAAATTATTTAACGACATGAAGAGAAGAGCCCTAAAACCCACTGGCGATACATATACTTGTTTGTTTGAAGCATGTATGAATAGCCCATGGCCTGCATATGGTCTAAAAATGGCTACACACTTAAGAAATTTGATGAGTGAAAAGGGTATAGAACCTAATATAACAAATTTCAATGTAATGATAAAAACTTTTGGAAGATGTTCAGACTTGAATACAGCATTTAAGATTGTAGATGAAATGATGTCAAAGAAAATAAAAATTAGAGTGCATACTTTTAATCACTTATTGCATGCATGTATAAGCAATAAAGAAACTGGTTTAAAACATGCTCTTGTAGTTTGGAGAAAAATGTTAAAAATGAGAGAAAGGCCAAATTTACATTCATTTAATCTTATGTTGCGCTGTGTCAAAGATTGTGACCTAGGAACTAAAGAGGACATGCTTGATATTATAAGTATAATTCAAGAACACAATATGTTATTGAATCCTGACATGCATATTTTACAAATTGAAAGCTCAAAGGCTTTATTAGATACAAACATTGATAAAGTAGTTCAAAATTTTAAACAAGATCCATTGTTAATTGAGTCAAATAAAAACTTCAATGATAATGCTGTAACAAAGAGTGAAGATAGTTATAGTGAAGTAAATACTTTACAAAATAATCATAATGCATTAGATTTGAATAATAGTATTGAATTGGTAGATTTACCTAAGCCTGTTCCTAAAGTGGAAGAAAGGTCTGTGCCCAATTTACTCTCAAAAATAGTGCATATTAACCAAGTCCTGGCTTTACAAGATGCCTCATCACCACAAGATAAATTTGCTATAATAGGTGGGCAAGAAGATTTTCTTAAAGAAATGGAAGCTTACAATGTAAAGCCTGATGTTAAAATTTTTACACAAATGTTGCCACTCATTGATAATGATACAGATGCTGAAAATAAATTGTTAGAAACTATGGAAAGGTTAAAAGTAAGAGGAGACATAGAGTTTTATAATATGTTGATAAAAAAACGGTGTCTCAGGCTTGATTATGATAATGCCTTAGTAAGTATCTGTAGTATATATATCCTATATTAAAAATATTTTTGTCAGACTGCAATTGATCAAAGAGTATCAAAAACTTTTTCCAAGTTTTTCTTTGAATTTGCAAACTTACACAAACCCCCTTATCTTACAGTGTGTAATTAAATTCATTCTCACTTGTGCACTCCCAAGTCAAAATGCCCTACATAGCATCTTTAAACTGATTTGAATAGCACTATTACAGTTCCCAAGGCAATGTTACAGATAATGCCTTGTCAGAGAGACATGCTTTTTTCCTTGGTATTCCTATGTTGCTGTCAAGACCAGCATGGTCAACAGCCTTAAACTTATACCATATTATAATTTTACTTGACAGCCATATTTTTTCTTATTAGTAACATAGTTATATTTTTTCTTATTAGTAATTTCGAGTTAAATTTATTTTTTCAGGAAGTAAGAAGTATTATTGAAAATGAGAATAAACTTCGTAAAACTCATCCTTTAAATAAGAAAAATGAATTAAAAGCCAACATTATGACTTTTGGTGTGTTAGCTATGGCTTGCAGCACAAGAGTAAAAGCAGATGAATTACTAAATGAAATGAAAGAAAAACAACTGAAGTAAGATATATTATATCCAAATTCATTAATGTGTTTTTTATTTTATTTTATTTTTACTTCACTTTGTCTTTGTATATTCATTTCTAACACTGTCCATACACAAATTTTATTATAACTTCTGTGTGAGTGATTTTTTTTTAATGTTTGAATGATAAGAATTATCAGATCAATTATCTATTCATGGGGTCTTCTTTCAATGTGACATTGGTGAAATGATTTGTGTTCTACTGGCACTCTTGGAATGCCATAACATAAGAACTGATATGAACCGATCACACTTTGTTAATTGTATGTGTGGTGTTCAGTACCACCATTTAACACAACATCACGAATTTGGATTAAAAGTGGAGAACTAATTGTCTTGTTAAAAGTTTGTCTCTGGCTATCTTGCTATGTGGAAAAAACCTTGAAACTGATTTAATTCTTAATAAATTGGACTAGTCATATAATATATTTTTACAATACTAAATACATTTATAATTTCTAGGGTCAATATACAGATTTTAGGCACTCTATTGAAAAATGGCACTAGACAAATGCAATTTGGTTACATCCTCCATATAATGGATGTTGTTAAACACGAAAATTTAAAAGTGAATGATGTTTTTATAAAACATCTTGAGGCTTTTAATGACAAATGTTTGAATATTTTAGAAAAGGTAAGAACTCACATTGAAATACAAAATATTCTATAATCTAATAGCCTTTTAAACACTTTTAAATACCGATGTGCATTTTTTGTAACGTTAGTACCGATGTGAGGCCTGAGAGGCCGCATATATAGTATAGTTTTTTTTTAAGAAATGTGTGAGTTAAATATTTGTCCTTGCATTCTGATGAAAAATAAAGGGTTTAAAGAAAAAACAAGTATAGAAAGATAATCAACGCTATTTAATATTTGAAAAAAAAGCACCAAAATGATATTTGACATGAATAATGGCAAAAAAATAGGTTGTTCTACATAAAAATTCAAAAACCAAAAAATACTCCTATCAAAATTAAAAAAAATTGTTTTTCTTACTAACGAATAATATAACTCTTAGAAAAATAATATTGTAGGATAATAAACCTGAAAAAAAAACAGTCCGTAGTCCAACCACACAATAATTCTAAGCACAGTCAGGGCACACTTGTTTCGCGCACTGCAAACATACGTGTTTTTGAACACGAATAGCATCTATAAGTAGATTTTCTTTTGAGGTAGATTGGCATGAAAGACAAGTCTTTCGTGTCTTGACTTCCTCAGCTTCATCTTCACATGTTTTTGGCTTATCAGAACCGAATACTCTTGCCAAACTCATTCTTAGTTTACGGGGCAACCTTAGGTTAAAACCTTCGCTTTATATGCTCCAATACCAACTGTCGAGCAAATTTTTTTTACAAAAGCAAATAACCAAGCTTGGATAGTGGAACATCTTCATCTGAGAAATGATGACGGCGCTACCATGTGTTCAGGTTGAGTTTCGTCAGTATCAGAAATACTAGTATCTGTATCATGGGCACTGTGCTCCTGACAAAAATGTTTACCAACATCATCAAACTCTGATCCACTAGAATCTTAATCCGCAAGCCAGTTCTCAATAACTCAACCACTATTTGGATTTAATGTATTTATATATATTCGAGATCTCTTTGCATTCTGTAAATCTATCGCACAACTATTTCCTTTACTGCCGAAAGTCTCTGGTGTAGCCGTAGTTCATAATATCTATGAAAGTAACAGTTTACTATAACAAAAAAATAAACAAAAAACTTACGTAAGTACCGACGTGAGGCCTGAGAGGCCGCGTCGGAATTTCAAAGCGTAATTACTCACTAAATATGCTCGCGACGACAATACTTACTGTTTTAACGTCGACGTGGGCACTGACCGCGCAGCTACTTAAAAGCGGGGATCGGTGTTGTGCGAGGAAAGGGGTAAACTAACAAGTCTAATACTTGCCGGGGCCTCTGAGACCGCACGTCGGTACTTAAAGGTTAAATAAAGTAAATATATTTTTTTGGTTGGAATGAACATAAAATAAGGCTCAGTAGGCAACCTGCTAAGACAAGCCAACAAAAACTTAACAGATATTATTTTCAGATACAAAAGATATATATTTTTATTGCGTGCAATGTTAAGTTAGCATAACTCTACAAAGTTTTATTAATTATATATTTAAACATACATATTTTAATTATAAGTATGTAATTAAATTTCGACAATTAGGTATTACTTACATTTAAATGTGTCAAATTTTATTAAATTGTTAAATAACCTTAATACATTTACTGTTACAGAACAAAACAGAAAATAGAGACAGTCCAATATTTTCAGCTGCTTACAAACGCTTCAATAATATTTACACTAAATGGTTAGATGAAGTCAATGTGAAGGAAGCTTTGGAGGAGGAACATCCTTGGAAACAGTTTATGGAAAACCAACCTACACCTCTACAAAGGGAAAACATTCAAATCAAAGAACCCAAAAAGTTCTACAAAAGAGATCGTAGATATATTGCTTATAAGACAAGACTTTAAATAAAACATCTTAAGCTTATGCTCATATTTTTTTATTTGAAAAATTTGTGAATACAAATTGGTTGTGAAAATTAAAAGTTTAAATTTTAATATGGTGTAATTTTCTGTTGAGCTCCTCAAACTTGAGAAGCTTGCGGATGAAGAAGTCACCGTAACGGTGAGCCACCTTCGTGTCCGCGATGTGGATCATGTCATTGTCGATGTAGAAGTCCAACTGAAATATAAAAACATTTTTAGAAAACATATAAAATTTTTAACCATTTTAGATTCGAACACGCGCCTTTATAACTGTGAAAGCAATTGGACCAAGAGGCCATACATTCAACCCTTATTTAATATGTTAAAACATTATTATTACGTGGTAACAGATAACATTCATTAATTTAAATTTTGACTGTTATTTATGTTACTATAATATCACGTGATATCTTTGATTTTAGAATGATCACACGAATTTAGACTTAAGTATTCGAGACTGCACTCAGTTAAGACTTATACCGACGAAGAAAATTTAGAGAAACGATAACTATTCACTTGTTTAACATTATGCGGTTATAACTATTTTTAAGCGTCCGTGTACGGTAAAAGAGCAACGATCATACTGTAAGGCCAGAAATTGTTTAATTTAACAACTACAACAACTATGACATCATTGCTTATAACTTTTTAATTAAGAATTTGCCATAGGTCTCCTATTTGAGCATGAATATGAATATTTATATATGTTAGATTAAATAAACATTGCTCTAAATAAACTTGAAAGTCATAAATCGAATCATAAAGAGTTCAGCCATTCTGTCAATCCAATTCTAGCAGATCGTCTTGTGCACCTAACCTGCTATTGAGTCAAATCAAAATCATATCTGTTGTGTCAAAATCCCATAATAAAAAAAATCTATGATGGAGCTCTACAAAAAAAAACCGACCCCAAGATCAAATGGAACTAATGCATAGGGAAGAGAGAGATTGTGTGTGTGAGAGAGAGAAAAAGAGAGAGGAGCTATACAAAAAACACCAACAAAAAACTCAAACTCACCTCAGAACCACTTTGGAACTTGCCATCCAACCCACTAGGTCCCTTGGTCCACACCACGTTCTTCATCTTGTGCTTGAAGCACAGCAGGTGTATGGCGAGGGCGGCGAGCTCGCGCGCCGCGTCGCGCTCGCCGCCGCGCGCCGCCGACATGAAGGCGGCCAGCTTGGCGAGCGGCAGCGTCGTGTACAGCTTCAGGTACGAACGGATTGTTGGTAGCATTTTTTGTTGACGCACCTGTTGGTTAATATCAGTAACGTTTAATTATCTGTTGGTGGGGAAATTTGTTGAAAGTTAATTCGTTAGAGATTTAAAAAATTTATAAAATTTGAACGCAGCGGGAATCAAAACCGCGCCTCCTGGAGGTCGATTTTCGAAAAAATAAGTAACCTATGTTTGGCCCTGGAATTTTTGTACTACTTTCATTCTAAATTTCATCCAAATCGGACCGATAGATCAGTCGTAAAAGCGTGAAAGACAAACAGACAGACTTTGGCATTTACAATATAAGTATGGATACCCCGCAACAAAATCCTTAGAGTTGCAGATATTTACAAAAAACTGATGTTGTTGTACCGTGACTGGTGGTGAACCGAGATGGTGGTCATACATAGAATCTTTTAAGTGCATAGAATCTCATTACTATCGGTCATCTATTGAAAAAATATAGAATATTTATATTCAACACTAAATATTAAAAAAAAAGTGGCAAATGTTTGATGAACAAACAGTAAGTCCCGTCAAACAATGTTATTTCCGTAATTTTTTTAATACGCAATACAAGATTGGATTTGCATTCCAGAACTGACGTTTGTTCTAAATGTACAGAATTACAAGAAAAAATTAAGGCTGAAGAAAACCCATTAGCCAAAGCCAAATATATGATGGAAAAGACCATTCATAAACGCAAGGCGAAAAAATTTTACATGCTATTAAATAAACGAAAAGATGGAATGGTGACATTATTTATTGATTGTCAAAAAAAACTAAGTTCTACCAAAAGTACTAGATCAACTTACTATAGCATATATGTGTATAATTTCGCTGTTGTATTAATGGTGGAAGGAAAGAAACTAAATTACTGTCAATTTATATACATGGACTGAACGAGAATACCGCAAAGGAGCTAATGAAATTCCTTCAGCAGTTTATCATCGGTTAAAATGAATGCATTTTGATGGAATTCAAACTTTGCGACTCGTAGCTGATGGTTGCAGAGCTCAAAATAAAAATTCTATTTGTATCGGCATGTGTTTATGATTAAGTAATGTTGTAAATAATTTTAAAACATTATTTTCCAGTACCAATACCAGGACATTCTTTTATGCCAGTTGACAGTGAGTTTTCGGAAATATTGAAAAGAATTCCATTCCATTACACATGTGACTTTACGCAATTTAAGTCCACTTTGGAAAGAGGTAAGTCTTTTAAAAATGTGGTCCCTTTGCCGGTTGTTGAAAATAATGTTGTTTATGTGAGGAAGCTTATCTTACATTGGCCAAACAAAGAGGAGCATTGGTACTAGGGTGAAGGAACACATCTCCGATATCAAGAATGGGCGTGCATTAAAGTCAGCTGTGTGTGAGCATGCTACGGATAAGCCCATCCATTACATAAGGTTTGACAAGCCACATATCCTCGCTCGGGAAAATAGATATATCCCTAGAATGATCCGCGAGGCTATTGAAATACAAAAACATCCTAATTTCAATAGAGAAGACGGTTGGCAACTTTCTACCACCTGGGATCCAATTCTAAAAACTTTGAAGTCTCAAAACCATCTCACCAGAGGGCATGACACAGTCAGCTCATTCTGCAAGAATCCAGGGTAGTAGGCGAGGCAACTAAGAAATCGTTGGCGGTAGTTTGATATAATAATGTATCAAGAGACAAACGAATGCTACCTGTCTACCTGTGACCACGGACTACTGTAAAGTCTTCGAAACGTTGGGTTTCAAAAATAAATTTTCGAATACCAAAAATGTACGCGATTAATCCGGTTCAAATGTTATGATTTAGATTTTTAAATTTAGGTTAAATAATTGTTAACAAATAGATATTATTAAATTCATATTTTTACGTCACTGTTATTTTTTGAAAACGATACTTTACGTCACTGTTATTTTTTGACAGCTGTTATATAACGAATATTAAGCATGTAAAATCACCTCGATCCAGAGCAGTGAATGTAAATATGCTTTAGTCCAACGTTTAAATGCAAATACACCTAAGTCCTAAATTATTTCTCAATCTTTATATAGTTACTGCAAAGTTGTTTAATTTTAATTAATGTTACATAAATAAAGTATGTATTCCAATAAAAGAAGCAACATATAATTTGGGTAAAAATATCGATTTTAGAAATAGAAACTATAAGTTCCGAAGCCTGCACTGGCTTATGGATAGAAGCTTGTTGTCAACGGATAAGATGGAGTCATCCTATCCGTTGACAACAATCTACTGATTTACAACACTGTCCTAAAACCTATCTGGACCTACAGGATCCCCCTGTGGGGTACTGATAGCAAGACAAACGTCATGTGCATCCATCGAGTCCAAAACAAGATACTACGCACCATAACAAATGCTCCGTGGTTTAAATTCTAGAAACGACGAGATCCACAAATATCTCAACGTTCCTACAGTTCAGGCAGAGATTGATAAATACAAGAAGAATGTATCGGTAAATGTATCGGTTATCCATTCATCTAAATACCCTGGCAAATCTTTTAAAACCCTCAGTTACGGCTAGAAGGTTGAAAAGGAACGATGTGCTGTAAAAAGGAAGACGAGGCGCTTGCGACTGATCGCAGATCAAAATCAGAGAAAAAAAAGAAATATCGATTTATTACGACAGTCTCAAACTTGCAGTTTACTCAATATAGGTATTTTTTGACTGAAGCGCTTTTCCTTTTATACCCCTCACTTAATATCTCAGTCCCAATTCGATTACTTATAGTTAATCGTTAACCTGCAGAAACTAAAAGTAATCACAAACTAGCGATCGCTCAATTTTTTTTTTCGCTATTTTCTTTCCAAACCTCATCTAAATCAGCCTTGAAAGCGTAATAGACAGAAAGATTTTCACGTTTATGGAGCTGAGCAAAGCGAAGCTCTTACTGCTCAGAAGTGTATTTCTAAGAACAGGATCTTCTCCTAAGCTATTGGGAGCAGAAACTTGAAATTTTAAATAGAATAGAGCAAAAGTCGTTTTACGAATTATCACCACCTAATCGTAGTAACATTCAAAACGTTTTATTTTGCACGCTGAACATGTTTAAATAAATTAAAATTGTTTAAAATAATTTATATCATTAAAAGTTTGACTGCTTGCTCAGTTTCACTAGTAATATTATAAGTATAGACATAAGTACTAACCTCATCCATAAACACTTGTGTCTGATGTTTCACTGCGTCTCTCCCGTAGTTGGAGCCGGGCTCGATGGGCGGCGGACACGGCGACAAGAACTTGGGGCACGCGAACGTAAAGCAACTTTCAAATTCACCCAAATCACCATATTGCATCTTAAACATCTTCTCGTGATAGTTCTTTTCACGGAGGACCTGAGGAAAACATATTAAAAATTGTATTATACGCAAAAAAATGCAGGCTTCCGTATAACCAAGGTTAGGTGGGTTTTGGTCAGAGAGAGCTTAGTGTTAATACAATCAACTTTCCACTTTCTGATCGAAATCGATACACAGCGTGTTAAGTAGAGGAACTCAACGCCGCACTTTGTCTTACCTAATACGGGCAGAGAATCTAAAATAATAAATAATCATTCCCCGGAGTGGGAATCGAACCCATCAATCAACCGTCGCATTTATAATCAGTATATATACGGTTTCCCACTGCGCCTCAATAGCGTCAATTAAACGGGTAATGTTAAATCTACAAATATATGCTTTTATATTAATTCTAAAATTATGAAAGAATTGTTGTGCAATAAATGGGACCTGACTGACTTCAAGCCTGATTGGTTGAGAATTCGATTCCCACTAGACAAATTTCAATAATTTACATTATTATTGCGCTCTGGTGGGACAAAACGCTGTGTTTGATTTTCACTACTTCTGACTTTATATCAATAATTGATCCTAATCCAAAGATCGATCTAAAAATTTTTTTTTTGAGTAAAGTAAAGGAAGGAAGAGAATATTTAATGTTATTGGGAACATCCAATCGAAGGAGAGCATATTCAACTTGCAGTTTTTGGATTAGGATCGTTACTGACATCGGGCGTAAGCAATCCTGGTAGAATGGAAAAGAAACAAAGAGTAGCTAGTATCTAGCTATTCACTATGCTATGCGAGTTCTGTTAAAAAAAATACCATGTATCATTACAATCAATTAACCAATAGCTCTTTCACCTAACCATATCTAAATAAATATATCCAAAACCAACCTGCTGTATAGACTCATCAACACACTGCGGGTGAAGGACCAAGCAGATCGCCAACAAGTGATACATTTGTTCAGTCTGTTTATTTATCTGATCGTTCTGATAAGAACGAGATGAAAACAATTGCTTAGTACGTTGCATATAAAGCAGTGCAGATGAGAGAGTTCTAATGGCGTCCGCGTAACGACGCATCATCATGTAGGCAAAGCCTACGTAGTAGGAAGTGGATATCTGGCACGCCGGCACGTGGGAGTATTGGGACTTCTTGTGTAACTCGATGTTTTCTAGTACCTGTAATAAAAAGATATATTTTTTAAAATATTACTTTTTTTAACAATTGCCCACAGGCTAGTCACAACTAGCATACTTTATATTTACAAAGAAGTTTTAAAATAATATATTTTAATTTAAAATATTAGGTACGTTTATCGAACGCGCGCCTCTTGAGAACCACCAAGGCGCTCTGAACGGTAAGCCATGCGCTTACATCCGTTGGTGTGAAAATTCTTACGCGCTTATTATAACTTATTTTTCTTATTAGCATGTCTGTAGAGAGATTTTTAATGTCCTAAATGTGTAAATAACACCTTAAAAGTTCTAGGTACTCTTTACCACATACGTAGTTCGACTTCGTGCGTTAAAACGACTGGAATGCTCGCAGTTTCTGCAGTTCTATGTAGCCTCAAAACTGAACATTTTTGAGGCTACATGGAACTACAATTACAAAAATTTTCACAAACTCTAGAGTATTTAGTTATTAATTATATAATAAAAAGAAATTAAATTAGAAAACGATTACTTCCATACATATTTTTAGTCCCTTAGTTGTTTATTCCGCACTACCATACATGAGTATTTACTACTCATTTTCAAACAGTAATCTAAGATCAAAATTACATGTGTTTCTCTACTTTAAAAAATTACGAACTTTCAGCCCCCATTGACCCACATAGGGAGTGACATTTGAAAATTCCTTTGTTAATCGGTGTCTACTCTACCAAATAAGCCTAATGATCAAAGCTACAATTTATTTTTAACTAATATAGTTGATGCTAGGCGGTGCTGAATCAGTCAGTCATTGAACCATGATAAGCTATTTCATAAGTATAGATAGAAGATAGCTACATGTACAGTGCTATTTTAGAATATGTTGGGGTTTTGGAAAGTAAATCAAATTATAACTTAAATTGAAAAGTGTTCACAGACCATTTGTGTTCCGTGAGCCCTTATATTAAGTAGGATGTTAGGCCTCAAATATAATATTGCCTAAGTAAGACATACATTCAATTACAGAGCATTCAATTGCTTTAATGTGTGATTAATCTAAATCGAAGTAAGCTTCACAGTAGACATTAGAAAAAACTACATACATAAGTTATTTTATGTTTTGATCTACCTAAACAAAATAAAAATCTGAAAAGATTTGTTTGTTTGAACTATATAATTTCAGAGATAATTTATCAGTACAGGAAAACTTCTTTTTGTGTAGGATATCCACATTTATTTGAAAGGCATAACATTACATTGAAAAAAAATTCTTGAATTTTAAATATTGATGTCTATAGTATAGTGAGTCAATCTTATTTAAAGAAAACGTATAAAAATTTGAACGCAGCGGGATTCGAACCCGCGCCTCCTGAATACCGTTCAGGCGCTCTCACCACTGAGCAATGCGTTCAAATTTTCTCTGCGCTCAGTGGTGAGAGCGCCTGAGCACTTTCCACCGAATTTTGAAGGCAATGTGTGTTAAACTGCAGAATTTAACGCCACGCTTTGCCTCGATACCACAACAAAGAAAATAGAAATGAATATTTAATATTTCTATCCTCGACCGGGAATCTAACCCACTACCACTCGCTTTTACATTCACACTTTGTGCCCCTGTGCCACAACTAGTGAATATTACAATTTTTACAATAACCACCATTAAAATGGAGATTGTTGTTTGTTAAGGAATGAGTACTTAAATATTAAGGTCAAATATGCAGAACACATTTATTTTTTAATAATATTACAGTATTTTGGCATTGTACAATTACAGTAAAATCTTATTTTATTATATACTCTGAATGTACACATTCAATATAATACCTTCCATAAAATATATAAATTATATTAAGAAGTTACCTTAATAGCTTGATAATAATCTCCAAGCAGAGAGTGTAAGCGGAGCAGACCCACTAAGGAGAAGTATCCCAGCATTTTGTACAGGGAATGGCGACCAAATTCACCAGCGACAGAGTCAGGGTCCCCCCCAGTTGCATATACCTGTTACAAATAAATACATATGAAAATAGGAAAATAAACAAAGAATCTAGTAATATTGTCTATCTCATAAGTAAATGGTTATACATTTGTATGATTACACATGTTTCACTATCTATCACATAAGACACTTTCCTCTTTTAAGAGGATTTCTGATTATATGGTGGAATTCAATAAGGCCATTATTGGTTTGTTAAGGTAAGTTTTATTAGACCAATAATGATGAAAAAACTCAATTTTACATTTCACAGTTGTAACTATGGCCATGGGCAATGACTCATATAAATTTCAAAATTTCTGCTCCATAATTGTATCTATTTGAAGGTATGTGCATATAATAATAAAAATAAAGACTCTTTAACATATAACTTATAAAATGAATTAATTTCACTGTCTGTTGATTATATTTAGAATATAATCAGTATAAGCAATGATTACACTACCTCCAGCTGACGCTTGATGTTAGATTTATCAACAAGAGAATGAAGAACATTAAGAATGCAAAGAACATTCCAGGCTTTATTTTCAGTATTCAAGTTTTCAATCTCTGCTTGGCTCAACTTTGATGTGCGAGATCTAGAAACAACAATTATTGTATACATCAAGCATAAGTTAATAATATTACTAAAATTAAGCAATAAAAAACATTTTTATTACCATATTTTACATAACATACCTGTATTGAGCAAAAGACTGGAATTGATAGACAAATTCATCAATCAACTCCCACAACCACTGGTCGGGCAACTCTAATGGGACAGGTGTCTCAGCAGACAGTATATAGTTGAACAAATCACAGTAATTGTAGAATGACAAAAATCTCTGCTCTGGTTTTGGACCTCCAGGTACTCGGGCATAAATATCACGGAAGTACAGCTCCTTGTACAGAATCATGAATACCTTATAAAAAAGAAAAAAACATAAGGTGATACATATTGTCTATTTTTCTTAGTAGGCAAAAATCTTTTGATATGTAGAATGTATAACAAATGCAGTATATGTTGGTGAACCAAGCAATTATTTAAGCAGAATTGATTGATTTTTCACTAGGTATCCTGAGCCCTCCAATCTACAGAGGTATGTGAAAAATAATCACTGAAATATTCACTTTAAAGAAAGTACATATATTAGATTACTTACATGATCATTATCTACAATTGGTGCTACTTCTTTTTCATCAGGCCAAGGAGTATTTTCAAAATACTGTTCTGTAAGTTTGGGGAATGTATTTTCATATAGATTTTGGATTTCAAAAGTCATTCCCTCAGTAATCATGTTGCGAAAGTATACTAGAAATTTTTTGACCTAAAAGTGTCAATATAACAAATTAATAAGAATTCATTAAAACTTAACATATTTTGATTGTTTTGTAAGATTTGTATGTGTTACTGTTCTCACCATGTCGGGCATTTGATAGTAAGATCTATCATACTCCAAGTCGTATTGTGGGTCTCCCGTGTGGGGCTCATAGTCACCATAGGACTCATAACCACCCTGTAATAGTACCATATAAAGGTTATTTATGTTCAATATAATTATAACCATATTTGTCAATTTTCTCTTATACACATTATTAATGATATGAAGCAACTAAATAGTTATAATTCAGTTAAACTAAATGCACTAATTTCACTACCTCTAAAGTGATTCAGTACATCTAGGTTATTTGTGTTAAACGTTATACAGTAAATAGTAATTTATAATACTTCGTTATTTTACAAACCTCATTGTAATCGTCACTAGAGTACATTTTAAAATATATTACAGAGATAATACATTAAATTAAATTTGTTGGCACTGTCGCGTTGCGTGCGACTTTTTAGTGTCAAAAAGACAGTTTAGGCTTGTTGGAAAAGTATCGATATATCGTTTTTTTTTAAAGTTGATATATCGATATTATTAGCCGATATATTTTGTTCTGATATATCAATATATCGATACAAAATATCCAATATCAAAAATTGTATAAAAAAGGATATATTTATTCTATGTAATTAACGTTACTAAAATCTAAAACCATATACATAGGAAAGAACATAAAAAACTTTTGTGTGTGTGCGTGTGCGGAAGTTCATTTTTTCTACATTCAAATAAGATACAAATATTTCATATAAAGGTACTTATAGATATTATTAACTTAGACTGCGATGCTCAGATTATATGCGTTATTATTTTAAGTCTGGAAAATTTATTGGACATTATACCGGTATTTTTTCTTGAAAATATTGACGCCGATATTTATAGCTTTGTGTGTCGATACATCCATATTTAGTTTTTTTTTTCACTTGCAACATCCCTAGATTACTTTTACTATGTTAATTCTATTACAACAATTTGTAAACATTTGCGGCGTTTGACGAAGTCAATTTGTTGGTAACATAAATATTTACTGATACAAGATCAATTTCTATGGCTAACAGTTATTAAGTACAAATTACAATGTTCTATTAATTAACAAAATAAAATGTTATTAAAAATGTTTTTTTATTAAAATTAAAAAAAAAAAATTGGCAATTTTGTTTATCATAGTGTTATAAAACTAAACCACAAATAAGAATCTAGAGATGACAACTTATTAGAGATTATCATTTGCATGTATAAAAAAATATAAATACATTGGTGAGAACCACTTGAAAATGAGAATAAATATAGAGAGATAATTATTACAATGGAACACTTTAATTGTCTATGACAATTATGCGCAAATTTTGAAAAATCAAATTTGACTTCCACTTTGACAATTGACATCGTTGGTAGAAGTAGTAGTGCAATAAGCAATTCTTATTTGCAAAATAATAAAACTCTAAAGTAACAAAAACAAGATGTTTGGACGCACTACTACTGCTTTGTTAATAAGAAATCCTTATTTCGCTAGACCTTCTTTAATATTAAGGAATATTTCACTCACTACGCCTAATAATGATATAATCAAAATCCAAAGCACCGATGACTTTAAAGATAAAGTCATTAACAGCAAAGTCCCAGTGGTTGTTGATTTCTTTGCAACGTAAGTAATAAACATCATTACATCACCAACGTAATCTATTGAAAAATCTATTGAAACGGTTTCTTACACTTTTTATTAAGAAGGTACTTGCTCTTGATCTTATTTAAAAGATCCAAAATATTATAAATATTGCAAAACACTTTCATTTCATAATATTTTTATATCTTCATACATTTTAAGGAGTAAGCAGATATAATATATGAAATATTTATATCTGTGGGGAGACCCATTGAACCTAATTTAAGAATTATCTTTAGTAAACTCATTTAGCAGTAGTTTGGCTAAGCAGATGCGCTAGACTGTTTTTCACATAATTGCATTTAAAGAATTTGCCATTCTTTTGAAATAGGATTTTTTGTGTAAATTAAAATAAAAAGTTGAATTCGAGTTGCGTTCTATGGTGAAGAGTTGAAGATATTTTTAATTATTTTCGTTTATTTACTATCATTACAGATGGTGTAATCCCTGCAGACTTTTAACACCAAGACTCGAATCAATAATTTCTGAAAATAAGGGAAAAGTGGTACTGGCTAAAGTTGATATTGATGAACAAACGGACTTAGCCCTCGATTATGAAGTCAGTTCTGTTCCAGTCCTGGTTGCCATAAAGAATGGGAAAGTGCAGCAGAGATTAGTTGGTTTGCAAGATACTGATAAACTAAGAAAATGGATTGAGCAATTCACTTCAGAAGAAGCTGAAGTCAAGGTTAAGGCCTAAACTGATAAAACAATCAAATTGATTGTTTATGTTCTAAAACATTGTTGATGTTATCCAAATTAATGTAGTTTTAATAAAATTATGAAATTAAACACCAGTTTTATTCTTGTAGACATTGTATTAAACTTCTAGCCCTATTATAAACTGTATCACTAGGTTTTCCAAGATCCTCTGATGCATCTTCCTCTTCATTTTCATTAGGTTCAGCTTTGTTTTGTGATTCTGTCCAATCATCCATTTGCTTTATGATTTTATTAGCATCATTCAATAGCATATTCTTTATATTTCCTGTAGCTGATTCAAAGTATTCCAAAAATACTGGCCATGTTGAATCTGGTATTAACTGAGTTGAGAACTTATTTTTGTAAAGCCATACTTGTTTGGCCTTCATAAATTTCCAATTTTGTCTATCATGTTTCCACTGCGATAAATAGTTAAGGCACTGTGATTTAAGTTGATCTTTAGCAGCTGCTTGTTCGTCAGCTTGTCGTTGAGCGAATTTTTCTCTTTTGATTTGTCGTATTGATTTTTTACCCTTTTTACCACCAGATTCTTCTGAAGCAGGTTGTTGTTTTTTCTTTTTCTTAGGCTTTTTAGGTTTTTCAGTATCGGAGTCGGAATCATAGTTCTCATTTGTTCTTTTTAAACTTTTGCTCGTAGTAACTGAATCCTCTTCGACTACATTATCATTTACATTAGGGTTTTCAGAAACTTGATCAGTATCTTGAGTGGCAATATCATTTGCATTTTCGGTTTTACTCCGTTTATTTTTGTTTTTCTTATTACCCATTTTTTCTCTGATAAAAGTATAAACTGCAAATATTATTATTCAAGATTAAATAAAATAACGAATATAGGTTAGATTATGAGCATTCAAAATTGTAAATATAACCTACAAAATACAAATCGTGTCAAAGTAATAATAATATAATGTTGCTATCAGTAATAATGCATGAAAATTGAGATTTGGAAGCGGATTGAGATTGTTATGCACATTTATGAGACAGCAACATTTTATAGATACTAAAAAATAATCCATTACATTCCTATTCTTATTGCTAAAAAATCATAGTGTACCAAGCTACAAGTTTATTTATTTTAATTATTAAGAAAAGGATTAATACAAATCAATACTAATATTTATTTTAACTACTTATTAAGAATTTTCTGTCTTTTAACTATCAAATTACTTTCGTAAAGATTAAGTGTTAACATATTAAATTTCTCAATCGTTATATAATTTAAGGATATATAAAAATAATTTCATAAGCATAAAGTATAAAAAATGAATATAAAAATCATCTTATTTGTTTTATAAATTTATGTAAATATTGTTATGGCCACCCTAACAGGTCGCGATTTTGGCACGTCACAGCCGCGTCATCATGTCTCCGTGTCTGCTTTTATCGCTTGGGAATTAATTTATTCGACATTATCATACCTTATCGAAACGTTTTTATGTGGACTGTAAAGTTAAGACTGTTACGAAATTAATTTTTAAGATGGAATTGTTAAGGCAAGTGTCGAATACCCAGTTTCTATTTCCTGCGGCAGCTGTAGCGGTTGTTTTAGTATGCGCTGCGCTTGTATTTATATTCGGATTTCACACAGCAGAGCAACCGCAATTCGATAAATTGCCGCTGGTTGTCGATGACAGGAAATCGTCAAGCAAGAAGAGAAAAAATAAGGAGAAGGTAACTACTTTTTTAATATTATTCATCTGCGAGGTATACCTGCTGCATGTTTTATTTTTAACCCATTAACATATGTTTGTTTTAAATTATCTACAGGAATTATTTTTCTTATAAAGACCACTGATAATTTATAGTATATGATGTTTTGTAACACTATTTTGAATTATTTTTATTCTAATAAGAAAAATGCAGCTTTTATTGTGTAGCATGATAGTAATTGTTTTTTCTTATGTTGTATTTTAGAAATCTTCTCCCAACCGCGTTTCTCAGGATGATGCCAAAGCAAAATCTGAAAGCTCCAAAAAATCTCCATCAAAGGAAAAGAAAGAGGAGAAAGTAAAGGAAGTTGAAAAGCCCAAGCCAAAAGAAAAAGTTGAGCCCAAAGTTGTAAAGAAAGAAGCCCCTATTGAGGCTAAAAAGGGAAAGAAAAACAAGGCTGTTGTAGAAGCAGAGAAACCTGTTGATTTTGATGAAGGAGTTTGGGAAGAAGTACCCAAAAAAAGTGACAAGAAGAAGGCAGTAAAACCAGAAGAAAAGGAAAAGAAAGAGAGCCCTGCTAAAAAGAACAAGAAGAAGTCTAAAGAAGCAGATGTGGAAGCTGCACGTCCAGCTGAAAGCAATGATAAGATTAAAGTTTTGAGTGCTGAGGGGCCGGGCGTGAGTGAAGATGCAGCCAGAGCGTTACAAGCTCAGGTGGAGGAACTGCAACGAGTTCTTAAAGAGGTATGTTCATATTACATTCCTTTAAAAATATTTTAACTCATTTTTAGTTAATTATTATGATTTTTGAAATTATGTCAACTTCAAACAGATTAATATTTTAGTACATTCTATTATTTAGGCAGAACAACGTGATCAGGGCATATCTGAAGATCTAAATGAAAATGAATTACCTGAAGTAAAGGATCTCAGAAGCAATAAGAAGAAGGAAAATAAGGAAAAGCAGAGCAAGAAGAAGGCTGTCGAGGTAATTTCTAAGACCCTATAATGTTTAAACAATCTACTTTTAGGATTTTATACTTTAAATAAGAATTGTTGAATCTTTGATGTTGATTGTTGATGTGTTTAACATATTTCCATTGCATACAGGCTCCAGCTGCGGCTAACAACATTAAGGAAGAGAAGAGCAACTCGGAGTCTGAGAAAAAAGAAGACAAACCTGCAGGTCCAGTGTTTGATGAGCTTGGAGGTTAGAGTAAAATAATTATAAATCCAATCTTTTAAAAAACTTTTTACCATTTTAATTTGTATGCAAGAGGTTGAATTTACATTTTATGTTATATATACATTGCACCTGTTATACACTCATAATACACAAAACACCTCACTGTATCTTCTAATCCAGCACAGAGCTACACTTGTTGTGATAATAAAAAAATTAAGCAAGACTTAACAACAAGAATTAACAATAAGTAAATTTATAAGAACATAACACAACATATATATGTTATTAAATATGTCAAAATATAATGGTATTATTTTTTACTGTTTCTTGAAAGTAAATAACAATATATTTTGTTACAGATACTTGGACAGATGCTAAAGTATCTAAAAAGAGCAAAAAGAAAGCCCGCAAGGATCAGTGAGTGTGACACGAAGCCTGGGTCTCTGCAACCCTTTAGCTCAATGCCCTTCACATCACTCGGAAACTACAATCATCAATGCAGATAAAATGAAAAGTGTCACATGTCAATATAAATGATTCTTAAATCCTAGATGGCATAAAAAGACAGTAGTTTTTAAATAGCATAATATATTATCTTGCCTCTAATTTTCATACGTGTTTTTGATTTATTTTGATGATTTGTGATACTTTTTTTTCAATGGGTGAATTAACTAACATATGACATGATACTTAAAAATTATTATTAGTAAAATACGAATTTTATTGAAACTCACTATACAATTATTGAGTTTAATAATGTTGACATTCAATTGTAGTTTTGTATGGTGTGAATTTTATATTAAGTTTTACCTCTTCAACTGTTCATACACATTTGGTTCATTTTACGTCCATGTTTTACTTTTTTCATATTTTATTTTGTGAATTGTTTGTCGAAATAATTTAATTTTGATGCATAATAGAAATTTGTTTTATATGTTTAAAAGAGTCATTATATTTTTATGATATTAATGTTTTGGAATCTGCAATGTTTGGTGTCTGCTATACTTGTTGTGACTTTAACAAAAATTCTAGGTCCAAATTAATTCAGTATAGATGTATGTAGATCTATTCAACGTAGCATTTATGTAGGTGATAATCTCTTCAAATAACATTAAATCCTCTGGTGCTTGTAGCGGTAAGTGTTTTGATTCCATTCCATGTGTGTATATCTAGTATGTACCTTATTAACCAATCATCTTGTAGTTTTCATATTTCATATCTTCTAAGTCCTGTGAGAATTATATTTAATATTCCTTTGTTAGTTCTAAATATTGTAACTTTAATGTTTGCTGACATTGTATTACTTTAAACATTTGAGTATAAATATATTTGTCCATGATGTAGTAATTATAACAAAAACCAATGACTTTTGCACATCATAGGTCCTCCGTCCATGATTTAACTTTTTTTCACTGGACAGAGCATATACAACCTACAGCCTATTAGTGTTGTACTAAAAATGAGTAAAATCGATTTTAATCGATATTTTTTATGTACATTCTTTAAATTGGAAACGCTAGTTACCTTCTATAATAATCTATTTTTATGATGTTCTGGTGTTCTTTCTACCACTGGCTGTAGCGTAACATTGACCTTTTATTGCAGATTCCTATTTTCTATTTTAGATTTAAGAATAATATGATTAGTACATGGGAATGTTAAAATTGGGTATAGTGAAAATTTTCGAGTAAATCGCTTTGAAAATTATAATTTATTATTGAAAAATTAATAATAATTTAATGTCATGAGCATCGATAACTTAATAATAATATTAGGTTTATTTCAGTAGTAGAATATATCGATTTTTTTATAAGACGAAATTATAAATGGGGTATGTCGGCTGTGTATGGATTCACCATATCTAGTTATCAACGCATAATAATAATAATACCTATTTAAAGGTCTCAGCCTTTTTTTACATTCTTTTTTGTTTTTTAATATTACGTTTTTTATCGTAATATATAGCTAGTGTTCGAGAGTTTCTTATAGAGATGCTTCTAACTGCAATAAGTTAAAAAAAATATTTTATTATATATATTATGACAGTAATATTTCTCTCGTGTCGTTGAGTGACACTACTATTTTTTATTGTTAACTATTTCTATCGCTGTTAGTGAGTTTAACTTAAATTTGAATTTTTATTTCCAGTTGTTTTCTTTAAATTGTGCTGAGTTATTTATTTTTAGACGTCTGTACTTAGGGCCTAAAAATACATTATAAAGTTTACATCGTAAATTGTATCGATTTTAATAATCTATAATTAATTCATTGACAAGAGAGCATTAGATTAAAAATATATTTTTGGCTTCGTATTGATAGGTTTAAAAGTAATGGTCGACTAGTTAAGAGTCCTTAAAAAAGGTCAGACTTATCATATTAGTATCATTGTATCATATAAAGTTTATAGGCTCTAAAACATGAATGTATAATATATTTTTTTAAATCAATAAAGAGTGATATTAAATAGCCATGTTTTTTATTGTATATAATTCGTTTACATCAATTTACATATGTTTGCTTATTAAGGCGTGAAAGAGTAACGTGTCAAGGAAATATAGGATATAATATTCATATTTATTCCATGATATCGCAGTCGTATATTGTTTGACCCTGAACGCGGTGGTTGTGGGACTTGACATGGGACAAAAATGATATATAATAAAATATAATCCGTCGAATAATTTAAGATCTGAGAGAGAAGGAATAAATAAAATAATCGGAACAAAAGTTTAATTTATTATTTTAATATTTATTATTTGTAAGTACGTACCAAATGCGAGTATAAAACATGAGATTCAAAAATTTCTATATAAAGGTCAGTAGTAATGACTAGATTTGCGATTATATTATGCGTTTACTATCTACAATATCTTATACTTAGTTTGAGTTCTGTATACATTGTTTTACTCAATGTTATTATTAAAATGCATCTTAATAGATATTTAAATATAAGAGCATATACTTATTATCTAATTCATGACATATTGGGGCTTATTAATTTTTTATACTTATTATTAGGCATTGTCTGTGTAATAAATACAATAGTTAAATTCATTAACGCTTATTTCTAGCAATATCTAAATTAACACGCGTGTAATTTTCTGAATGTACCTAAGTAATACATTTTAGAATAAAACGACTGAATTAGGAATTTAATCTGCATTAAAAATCCCGTCTGCAGATTAAATTCCGAATTCATTCCTTTTATTACTATTACTCAGTAGTAGTGTATCTCAAACAAAAGCTAACAAATAGCTGTTCCGATTAGATTAGTAGGCTAATCCACCACCTTCGAAAATGAAGTTAATTCGATAAGTTACATACAGTTTTGCATACTTTTGACTATAGTGCTGGTATTTATTTTACCCCTAAAGTAAAATATAGCTCAACATGCTTCTAAATTTTACGAAAAGTGGAGAATGGAGTGTGTAATCACTAAGTCCTTTCCTCTATTTAGCTTTCTGAGAAAAACAATATTAAATTTCAGTATCACTCCGAGCTCCAGATTTCTTAGCAGTGGGTTTATGATACGCGGGGGCGGCGCTTTTGCTTCTCGGCTTGCGTCTGACGCGACGGCGCGGGCGGCGCATCTTGCTCAACTGTGCAGGAGGAGCTTGGACTCGAGTACTTTTAGTTTCTACCTCCAATTTTAATCGTGCAAACATATCGTAGTTTGTTATCATGCACATTTTACCTGTAACAATTATTGTTATTTTAGTTTTAACAGTGGTGAAGTGATGGTAAGTGGCGATGATAAAAATTTAAGAACACTGGACAAATCAATTACAACAGGTAAGCCGGTGGGAATTGTGTTATATGAACAGTTTGCCACTGTAGTATAATTACATATACCTATGTAGGTACAAGTTATTAGTAATGCTTGTTATTACATCTAAATATAACAAAACATTTACTGCAATATAGTCAATAAAGAAGTTACAGACGTAGAAGACAAGGAGCAACAAATGCATCAACAAACATTTAATAATATAGAGAATATATTTTACATTTACATTCTGTATAGCGCAGGTAAGTATGTTAATTACCATATTTACGCACAAAATTTTACGAAAGAATTTATTTAAGTAGTTCAATAGTAAAAAAGACAACCGTTTAATTATTTTCATTGGGCACAAGGTGAGAAAAAATATATGAGCACGATAACGTTATCACTTTTATTGTAAATTTAATAATATTTAAACATTAATTGAAATGGTTCTAAATTTGGAACTACATATTTTCAACAAAAATAATTAAGGATCCGAACTTCCGTACCCAAGTTAGTGCAAACAGGTTTTACTGCGCCACGACATAATATCATTTAATATAATAATAAGCAATACATATTTCATAACTTTTTTTATAATGATTGTCTTAATATAATAAATAGGCAAGACGATTTACATACATACCGTATACGAAGTTATTCAATTGTAAATTATAACTGAATACATAATAACGGAACTCATTACGCACCATTGCAGTACTCCTCGCCGCACTCCGAGCACGACACGATGCGTGTCTCCGTCACGCCGGAGCGCGTTTTGGTTTTTCTGATCATGTTATTTTTCGCATATTCCCTTTTATCCTTTGCTTTTGTTTTTAATTCCGATTTTCCAAGCTCTATCAGTCTATTAATTTAAACAATATTACTATATATAACTTTTAATGTAATTAAAAAACATTATGGTAATGTTATTATTGAAGTCGACGCGGCGTAGATGACAGTCTGGTGGCAAATGTACTTGGTTGTGGATTCGATGCTCATTTCAGGAATGATTATATTTAAATTATTTTCATTCATTCTTCGCTCTGGTAAGCTCGTCATTGAGCTTTGCTGGCCAACACGCTTTGTATCAAAATTAGAAAGTGTCTTTTCATTAAGGTCCCTTGCCACTACCACTACCCTTCTATAAAAAAAATATTCAAATAATCAACTTACCTATTAAAATACTCTTCATCTAATTTAGACTTCGGCCTTATAGAAGTAAGCATGCGCCATTCGATGGGTACAGCGCAAAGCTCGTCAAATTTTAATCCTCGCATTTCTACTGGTATGGGATCCATAAATGTGAAATGCTTCTCTTCATAGCCTCGAGTCCCGAGCTTCTCGTAAGCTCGCAGTTCTTTCTTTGGTGTTTTAGTTTTCTGATCCTCTAACTTATCTCTTATTTTGACGTCTTCGGGACGAACCTTTTATGAAGGATTACGAATACGAAAATTGTATAATAATATTGTTTTCCAATAGTTAAATATTCATAAAACTGGGTATATTTTACTATAAAGTTATTCTAATGACATTGAACAAACCTTTTCCGGCCTTGTTTTAAAATCCGGTACTTTATCTAAAACCGCACGATATTCTTCAGCAGAATTTATTACAGTTTTGGACAAGTCCAACATAGGGGCTTCATCTTTCTTTTTGTCGAACAAATCGTCTAATTTTGACATTCTTCGGCAAGTAATATACCTCTTCCGATACTTTGTCACAGGCTTAACGGCTATTGTAAGACAATCTTATCGATTTAACTTCACTCTATATCTTAGAAACAGTTGGATCAATAAAGAATACGAAACGTAACCTAATTTACTTATGAATAAATATTGCACTCCTCACCGTACTGGTTTTGTATAATTTACGAGACTAAAGTTAACTTAAATTTTATAGTTTTATGTTCGATTACATATCGTCTTGATTTTGAGTTAGTTCATCAAAATCCCTTTTGATCATATTTGACTTATCGTTTATTCGTTTAGGGTTATCCATGTCACTTAAGCTATATTTAGTTGTTCGATCAATTGTGTCATCAATCCATAATTTCCTGCTGCCGTATTTATCATTTATGAATTTTTGAGACAATGTTAATCTTTTTGTGGTAGATATTTTTGGGGATCTCTTATTTTCAATTTTAGTATCTTCCGTTATTTGCGCTAAAGATGTAAACTCTGGGTTAGTAGAAGAATTGATTTGATTTTGAAATGCTGTAAAATCTTGACTAGATCTTTTATTCCTCCAATACGACTGGCTGAGCGAGTTTCGTTTTTTAATGTTACTCTCAAGTGTTTTATCGCTTCTTGTAGGAGGGCTGGGGGATCTGCTATCTTCACTAGACTGTGACATATACTGCCTGACCTGTGGTCGATATTTTTGTCGCACTTTTCTTTTTTGAGTGTAAAACGGATCTTTTTCACTTTGTTTTTTATATTGAGCCACAGGTTTATTTGCACCCCATTTCGGCCGACTTTCAATATCTTTCTTATATCTTTCCTCTGACCTTAAACGACGGTCTTTTTTGGATACATTACGGTGATCGTCATTTGGCGCATTCTCGTCTATATTAGAATAATTTTTATCTATGCTCCTCACATCTTTGTCAGTTTGTTCAGGTGTTTTGTTTGGATTGTTTTCATCAGTCTGTGTATACGCATCTTTAGTTTTAATGGAACGATACTTACTTGGTGTAAGTATTTTTTCCATTTCACATATGTCGTGTAAGTTGTTAATAGAATTTAATGACATGCTGTATACGTTTTTATTTTGTGGCACCAAAACCGCTAATTGTATATTATTTGTCTGGTTATTTAATATTTCAGCGTTGTTTGTAATTCCAATTGGCACAATGTTAAATTGATTATCTGTCAACGCAAGAGGTGGCACATTGTGGATAAATAAATTTAAATTACTAGCATTTATAGAGCGTGGAGAGTTAAAAGCTGTGGTTTGTTGAGAACTGTTTTCTTTATTTAAGCTGGTCGATGACTGGACATTATAAGTTCTATGACTTTTAGTAGGACTACATGTTTTAGTAGGACTGCATGATTTCGCAGGACTCAGCTGTTTATTCTCGCAAGGAACTAAGTCATCATCAACTTTTTCTGTGCAATCATTTTCGCTAAATAATGATGCTTGTCTGTGGCAGCTGAACCTTTTTTCTTTTTCTTGCCTTGCTTTCCTTTCAGCATCTTCAAGGGCCTTCTTTAAGGCGTCTAATTTCCGTTGTTCCATGAGCTTTTTTTCTTTAGACTTTCTTTTTTCTTCCTCTAGTCTTAGTCTATCTTCTTCTTGCTGCCTTTGTATTCTTAATTCTTCTATACGTTCTTCTCTTAACTTTCTTTCCCTATCTTCTTGACGACGTTTCTCACGCTCTTCCAACTGACTAAGTATTGCAGATTGTAACTCTAAAGCTTTTATGCGTTTTGTTTCTCTTTGAGCTTTTATTTCAGGTTCTATTGGTACATTTTGGCCTCGAAGAAAAGTCCTTTAATAAAGAAAAATGTAATCAATAAATAGAAAATAGTGACATTTATTAAAATTATGAAATTGTGATATACTATTTACCTTCCTTCATCACTTCCATTTGAGGAATGGTCATAGTCCAACCCAGAGTTGGAGCTTCTTTGATCTATAATTAAAACATCAGAAGCATTGTCTATCATATTAAGTCCACGTTCTACCCAAGATGGCGTGCCTTTCTTTTGGTTTTGCATCTGTAAAAGAATAATTTCACGAAACTTCAATAGTTGAAGAAGTTGTTAATAAGCTATAGCGAATATAATGAAAACTTTGGACGAGGTGGACCTAAAAAACCTCTAGTATGTTACTATAATATCCAATTACGCATACTTGTAGATATTATGTGTTCGGTTATAACTAGCAAACCGCTACACTATTATATAGTAGTAGAGAAGAGAAGAAGATTAATCTTCTTTGTACCAGTCTGCAGCTAACATTTGCATTACACATAAGTATAAATGTGCCCGAATTCGAACTCACAGCTTATTGCATTTAATTAGACATATCAGCTGTACCACGATAGTGTTGTGTAAATATAGTACATTGAAACATAAATTTATTTATTCGAATTTTTAAACAGTTTCTTATCATGTTGTTTATGTAGGTATTACGGTGACATAATATTTACAATAATCGACATTACATCAAAAACAATAGCCGTTATAATGAATTCTTATCGCTCGTAATTTAAATGACAAATATATTATTATCCATGGACGACAAATAAGTAAGTTATTGAAGCTTTATTAACTAATATTAATATATAATATTAATAAATAATATTAATATATAATAATAATTAATAACTTTGAAATGTAAAAAATATTCAATAATTATTGTATAACTATTATAATGTTTATCAATATTTTCGTATACTAAATGTATTTGAAACATTAATTTTTTTGTACAAGAAAACATAATTTAAAAAAAGCAGCTTCAGTGTAGTTAGAGAGAAATTATTATCAAGATATTTGTCCATTTGCCGCCTGAAGTCGAGATACATATGTCGTGTCGAGTCATAGAATTGAACACCATAGTGTTCTTAGATATACGAGTTGGTAAATGAAGACAACTTTTTAAATATTTTTAAAGTGTCACTTAGGAAAATTGAAAAATACATTTAAAGAAAACGTATAAAAATTTGAACGCAGCGGGATTCGCTCAGTGGTGAGTGCGCCTGGACGGTATTAAGGAGGAGCGGGTTTGAATCCCGCTGCGATTAGATATTTATACGTTTTCTTTAAATGTCTTTTTCAAATGAAAACAATTTAAATATAATAATTCCGCCGAGTGGGACTCCAGCCCACAACCAATAGCGTTTATAGGCAGACGCTGTCCCATTGTGCCACGATAGCCTGATTTTAAGATACTAATTAAGATTATAATTAAAAGCTGTGCTAAAAAGAATATATGCTAAAGTTAGTAGTAAGCATATTTTAAATGATTAACAAGCTTAACTTTTTCTAAACATTATTCGAGTGATTACATTAAGAAAGATATTTTTTTTTCGTGAACGATACATTTTACACCTTCACAATTTTTAAAAATCAGAGAGGACTAAGTGTCAAGACACTTCGTTCTCTATTTTCCACCAGAAATCGAGATATTGTGTATTGAATAGCGGAACTCAACGCCGCGCTTTGTTATAGGCTAGGAAGGAAGGAAAATTTAATTATTATAATTGTCCGAGTGGAAATTGAATTCACAACAATCACATTACAGCCAAACGCTGTCCCAATGCACGGCTCCAAGGAAACATTTTAAATACTAATACATACCTGTGGCAATCGTTCATTAGGAGCAGTAGGTTCCCACAGTCGTCCAGTAGCGACACCCCTGTCTCCCCATCGAGGACGACCCTCGTCTTGGCCGGACGTGCTCCGCGCTGACAGAGCGCCGCCCGTCATACCTGACCGCCCGCTTGAAGGCTGCTTTCTGAAGCAAAAACTTATTTCACGTTACCTTTTCTAGGTCAGTGGGAGGAGACGATTAAAAAATCTTTATTGTTTGTTACTAAAGTCTAGGTAGGTACTATAATTCTATAAGAAATGCCACTGAAAATGTTTAATTTCCATTTTTTAATTATTCTGCAGAAATTGGTAATATTTAAAAATTATTTTACTTTGTTTTCTTTTTATTACAGATTGATATCTTCAACTATAAATCCAAAGGCGACAGGTTGTTAAATCATTAGTTACACGATACGCATTATGCTCACTAAGTATTATACCAGCACTAGAAATATTTCACAGATCGCTGGTACAGAATTTCTAAATAATTTCTTCGTAATTTTACTATACAGAATGAAACAATTTTAGTGTCTCAATATTTTATAATTCTATCAATATAGTCTAACAATTAATTACACTGAAGTAGCGGCTTCACGTCTTTTTTCCACATAGCATGGTAGTCAGAGAGAATCTTGTGTAAGGATACTGCGTTCTCTACTTTCCGTCATAAATTGAGACAATAAATCAAACAATTACAAAAAAATCGAGACATACTTTTTTAATTGGCGGAACTCAACGCCACCCTTATAAAGTGAAGTATTTTGTAATAATAAATTTAATAGTTATTTTTATATTGAATGTTATAAGTTCTATGTCATCCAATAACCAGCTGAACTAAGTATGAGTAATGTAAAGAGCATAAATAATCCAAATATAAGGTCAGTGTTGGTATTCGTTACAGTACAACGACCGGCACTAAGGTGGTAATCAAGTCCATCGTCTATGCCCTCTTTTGGGTGTTTATTATTAAGGTCATTAGTCTTATCAAATATCTTAATATTATTGAACCAAATTGTTTAACAGGGAGAAGAGATGAAGTGTTATTATTGTTCTAATTTAAAATTGATGTGATCTAAAAAGGGGTATGGGAGCCCTTGCATCTTAAATTACAACAAATCATACTTGCAACCTCACTCAGAGAACCCTAACTAATTTCGCTATTCATATAAATCGTATGGATGAAGTATTTTTTCAAAATAATATATTAAACGCTTGCCTTTTTTCTTTTTCTTCTTGTTGCCATGCTATAACTGGATTGTTGTGAGTCATAGCGTCGTGGAATGTAGAGCACTGGTTCCTGATGTTCATATGGTTAATAGTTTCACTGCCGTAGCCAGAAGTGTCACCTTCTGCATCTTCATCATAGAAAGCGAATCTTTTTGCGCTAGAAATGTTCCTATTCAAAACTTCTTTGTGTCGCCTACTGTCCCCCAACGACTTGTTGATATCAATATTGTGTATGGGCGGCAGACTTGGACTTCTTTGGCGTTGTATCGGCTCCTGATATTCGTATGATGATTGTTTATGCAATTCGAGAGAGCTGGCAAATTGATTTCGCACTTGTAAACGATTCGTGTATCGCTCTCCGGAACCCCAAGGTAAATAAAGATGTGACATTTCTTCTGTAACATTAGTAAAAAAACAATGGGTTACGTTCAGCGTTACCTACAAAGCACCTTTCATGTCGAATGTAGTTTAAGAATGAGTTAATTTTTTGTTCGCCCAAGAAAAGCTTTCAAGATTTCCCCTTTTCGTGGTAACTTAAGGGTCTTTAGTTTTGTCGATAAAGCATGTAAGTAGAACAACGGAAACAATGCATGCCAACAATTTACCTACTTATGCCTCAGGCCGTATTTCAAGTTAATAATCAAATATTTTAAAATTAACTTATTTAAGCACGATATTATGATGATAATATTACGTGTTACATTATACTTATTATGAGATGTCAGTTGTCATGTTTTGTAGCTAACAAAATATAGGATTTCGTATGTAAATAATATTTTAATATAACACTTTTGTGATCTACATTTTTTACTTTTGAATAAATCACTTTTATTGATATAACTATAGAAAATTAATATATTCGATAAAAGAATTGAAATAACATAATTTCTAAAAAATATATTACATAAGTTTTTGGAATCAAATGACTTATTTAAAATGAGTTTAGATTTCAAATTGATATTGATATTGAATTGGGGCCAGGCCGTAGTGGCACAAGCGTGTGACTATAAACGACTGGTTGTGGGTTTGATTCCCACTCGAGGAGTGGAAATATTTAATATTTTCATTTTCCTCGCTCTGGTATCGAGGCAAAGCGCGGCGTTAAGGTCCACCACTTAACACGATTCCTAATTCAGCGAAAAGTGGGCAACGGAGTGTCGTAACACTAGGTTCCCTCTGCTTACCCTGCTGTGTGCGGGATATAGTGTGAAGCTATAAAAAAAATTGATGGCAGTACCTAAATTTCTTTTCTAAATTAAAAGTGAAAATAATAAATGAAGATCTTGTACATTCGGTCTAATTAGCAGAAAATATAAGATCAACTAGATAGTGGTATATTTTGTTAGCTGTTCGCCACGCTTTCATGCGCAATAAATTCACCAACCAGAGTGTTTTTGTTATATTATTTTAACGCTACGTCAACTTTTATGTAATGGATACAGACGCTTAAAGAAACTGATCTTCACTTATAATAGTTTAGATGTTTAGATACACAAACGTTAAGTAATTATAGAGAGTTCCCTACGCGCTGTGCGCAAAAAATAAGAATAATTCTAATGAAGAAAAAATAATTGCCTTTAGACTTTTCCCGAATTGTAAGAAAAGGCAATTGGCAAACGATTTTTTTTAACTAGTTATTACAAAAACAGTAAAAAAGTCTATATCTAGAAAAAAATACTGTATTTTTTTCTACCCACATAGGTCTCAGTGGGCTCATTTCAAACAAAATTGAAATCCAAACTGAAGCCTATTATTATATGACACACATTATATAGGAGTTGTATTCAGTAATTTTATGGATTTCTTTATGTAACTAGATTTACCTATGTTATTTATGTTGCTCTAGAATTGCATATTATGCAATTCTTAGTTCTACCTTCCTTCTTCTTACTTAAGTTAAATGATTTATAACTGTGATTCTGTCGTTTTACTTATTTAAATGTGTTGCTATTATCACAACACTGTGGGAAATACATAATATGTGTTACCGACTTGTTAACTGTTGGACACTTACCTTACAAATTCAAGAATGATTTTTTTATTTCAATTTTAAAAAATACATGACTGGTGACTGAATATTTTAACTGCGTATAGGAAGCAAATTATATATTTATAGCATAGTCTTATCAGAAGCAAAAATCATAATGTTCTACAAAAAACCATAACGTAATAACAATCGGTAGGAGATTTTTAATAAATAATGCTTACATGAAGGATTGCCAATATTTAATATATATGGTGCTGAAGCGGCATTGTGTTCCCAAATAAAATATACAATAACTCATTATATATAGAAGATAAAGAGATAGTGGAAAGGAATAGTATTGAAATCACATACTAAAATAAGTAAAAACAACATTTTATATTATATTTTAGTGAATTAAGAAAGACAATAAAGTTTTATTTATATATGTACCTAATAACCAAAATTTTAAAACAAAGAATGAAATGAAATGAAATATATGATTTACATATTAACGTCCTTGCTTTCTAGAAAAACCGATTGTCAATATTGAATAAAAAATTATGATAGAAATTTATAGCCATAATGACCAATAGGTGTAATGATATTTTATGAATGAAGGACAGAGGTCAACGGTTTTATCGTTAACCTTGAAACGTGTGGAGCTTGGGACTTGTCTATTTTATTTTATTGATGGTGTTATTCGTTTGTCGTTGCTCGTTAGTGATTGCCTGACTTCGTACACGACTCGTGTACCGTTAACTTATAGACAGCTATAATGAAATTTTGCACAATCGCTTTATTGTTTTATATATATTACTATACGTTAAATATATTTTTATTTTGGAAATAATAAAGTTATAGTCTTAATATGACACATTTCCATGCTTTTTCTTGCATACCCTGCTATACGAGAAAGCGTAAAGCAGAGAAAACCTAGTGTTAAGACACTCTGTTCTTCACGTTCCGCACGTCTTAAGTATCACAGCGGAGAAAAATGATATATTCCTCCGAGTGGGAATCGAATTCACAACTATCTTGTTTACAGACAGTTGCTGTTGAACTGAACCACGACGTTCTAGATAAATATGTGATATTAGGAAAGAAAATATATATTGGCAATACGCAATTATGCATATTTTAATGTTCATTATAATTTTTTGAGTTTGACTTATTAAAACATGGCAGATTCTTGGTGGATGATTCAAATAACGATAGTTAAAATAAGGATGAAATGGTTCCGGAAATTTTAAATAACAAATGTATGTAGGTAAAAGTATTAATAAAGATTCATATTATGTAACTATGTACCTTATATTTATTTAATTTACTCATGAATTGTAAATGAAGACCGACAAGCATTTGTTTACTTTATATTGTATAGAAAGTAAATCTTCTCTCTAATTCACTATCGAGAACTGTTTTGGTCGTTTTATGAAATTTTAGATTGGTAATGGTTGCAAAATAAATGAAAAAACTGTTTATTATTAGTAGAAATGTTTAAATCACCAGTGCCTTTTTATTCTAGGTTTGTCTACGCTATTCCGGAAGTGAACGATTGTCATTTAAATAACAAGAGGAAGTGACACAATCGCATTTTGTGGTACACAAAGCGATCATTTTGCCGTTTTTTGTATAATATTAACTCTTAAATACAATATTACGTGTGCAAAGATTTTTTAAAAAATATAACATGAAATGAAAGAATGATGTCCGAATCAATTTGAAAAGAAACACTTTCTAATTGCAGAGCATTTTATAAAGATTTATGAATGCGTGATCGTATAAGTAGCATAACTAGATGTACGCCCGTAGGTACTTCTCAAAAAATTGTATTTACATCAGATATTCTAATACATTATTCTAATCTTCTACTTCCTCATCTTTTAGTCTTAACAATCTTAACCCTAGAATTATAATCTTCGTAAAATATACACCTTCTTATTTTTTGATCTCTTTTCCTAAATAGCGCGAATATAATGCTGTGTGTTACAGGCATCTATGTCGTCGTTTTATAATGTTGTATTACTAAATTATAAAACGTTTTATTAAGGTAAATATCACCAATTTTGATATATGTATAAGATCTTTTCTGCCGATTCAGGCAGCCGCACAATATAAAACTTTACACATAAAATCATAAAACCTTGCAATTGTTTAATTTTAAATAACTATGTATCTACCTACGGATGCATTATGGAACGTTAAGCATATTATCTACAGTAAAAAATGTAAACCTACTTAATTAAATTCGCTGATTTTAGACTGAATGTATATAAATAACTGCAAGCGTTGCTTTAATTAAAATGACCTTAATAAATTATAAATAAATAAGTACATACCGACCCAATAACGAAACCGATTCTAATCAGGCTTTCTTCAACACGCGTTTCGTGCAAGCGAAGTGGTGATTATTTTGGTAGTGGTCTGCGGTGCACTAATGACTACGATTTAGACGAAATCGCGACCGTGAATAGTTGCAAAACAGTAAAGCAGCGTGCACGGTTGCGACTCGCGAGTATGCAGCGGGCAGCGGGCAGCTTGCTAACGGCGGGGTGCTCGGGCTCACCTCTCTCCTGCGCCCACTGCTGCTTCTTCTGCTGGACTAGCGACACCGGCTTGCCCACCGACAGCATCGCACCGCAATATACATTACACTTTCTAATGGCCCGTATTGCACGTTGCGCTTCCTGCCGACCGCAGTTACGGTGCACCGGCTAATGAGTGCTCCGGAGTGCTCTTTAGAAGCAGACGCGCGCGCATAGGTGGCTGCGCGTCGCGCCTCGATTCACTTGTGCATTCATTGTTCGCGTGTACCGGCCTATGCCCATGCGACCCACAATAACACCAATTTTTAAATTTAGACAGGGGCCGGCACTCAGCTGCGTCGGTCGCCGCTACACTGCGCTACCCGCCTCTATTTACAATCATGTCTAGACATTTTCAGCCCTTATAGTTTCAGCGGCTAGCACGCAATGTGAATACTTCAGACGAAAGCCTCGGAAAAGCCCTCGGTCGATATCGTTGCCATGGCAACGTTTGTTTTACGTGTAAGCAGGGAAATGTGGCTTTTTCTCATTTGCATTTAGGCCAAACCGGCGTCACGGCCAGACGCAGATATTATGTTAGAATTAATTTCACCTCCACGCGTATTGTATAATTTTGTAAATTAACGCTATTAATATGTACATTGTATTCTAACTACTTATAAATTAATTTATGGAGTATAAAAAATAGCACGATTGCCGCAGCAGTGAGTGTTTTGATATGTATTTATTGTAGTTACGAAATTTATATTTAAGCCTATTGTGATTTTTACGTGACTAAAATCTAAATAAGACTTTGTTGTAACTTCAAATTTATAAAAGCAAAAATATTTCTTTGAAACATTTAGTGCCATTAAGTCCTGTTGAAATGCTGATGGATTAGAGGATGAGAACGAGATAGAAGTTTTGGAGGACTTTATGAAAATTAATCGATCTTGTCATTAATGAGAAGTCATGTACATGTTAGTTTTACTTCGTCTTTAACATGTTACTTGTCCCATTGCGTGCAATTTATGTTGTAGTAACAACAGATATTGAAAATAATGTATAGATTTTAAATTTCATACTAGTATTGTTTACATTGAGACGTAACAGGTGTCAGTAGGTTCGTTCATTATTTTTTGTAAGCCTACCGTTGTACTGATAGAGGGTTTCGCCCGCCCGCGATGTCTCTTGTATTTATGAGACGATTGAAATTAAACATTAAATGTTAAGAGAAGCTTACCAAAATAAAACAGTACTAAAATTGTAAACAAAAAAAAAATTGTATTGCATATGATAAAACAAAAATCATGTAAAAAAAGGTGCAGACCCTATGTCCGTAGAGTGAAAAAACAGAATAATAAAACAAATTAAATAAAAAATAAAACAGTAGCATTTAAGCAGTTTCCGAGATTAACGTGAAAAATTGAACAACAAATACGTTGATGGGCATTTATCAACGTAATATTCTTTCCATATATTTTCCATGTACATTGATCAGCTTATCAGAAAATTACTTTTTTTTTCTGATCCTCATTTCATTTTATAGACAGGAATTTTGGGAAACTATTCCGGTTATATTTAATTCTAACTGGGCGCAAGATGAAAAGAGAGGGAGTGGAATATGATCACTATATCCTATCTGAGGAATTCGAATTATATGCATGAAAATAAAAACTAAAAGGTAACAATTTAGAAATCATGTAAAAAAATGTTTAAGATATAAATTTATTAATTTATATATTTTTTTTCTAGCTTCTCGCTGTATGCCGCACATAGGCAGAAGGCAGTAGAAACCTAGTGTTAAGACTCCGTTTTCCATTTTCCCCCGTCGCGCTTTTTATTTATAACTAGTGAACCGCACGCGGCCTCGCCTGTGTTCAAGCTTCTAGCTTTAAAAATGACATAATTTACCTACAAATTTTCATCCCCTATTTCAACCCGCGTGTATGGCGCGAAGCGCTTGGTTTCTTACCTGCGCAAATTTCAGTTTCACATTTTGTAATGACTCCATAATTCTCTGTATTTTTTTTAGATTTTTATTTTCTGAGCCGTAAGCTTTATACCGACATCACTTTACAATAACATTCATCCCCCATTCTTATCTCTATAGGATATTTCTTTTTTTACAAATTTTGAGTGTCGTATTTATTTATATATCTAATAATAATAAATAATAATAATAATAGCTTCACGCTATATCCCGCACACAGCAGGGTAGGCAGAGGGAACCTAGTGTTAAGACACTCCGTTCCCCACTTTCCGCCGAATTCGGAGGCATTGCGTGTTAAGTGGCGGAACTTAACGCCGCGCTTTACCTCGACACCAGAGCGAAGAAAATGGAAATATTAAATATTTCCACTCCTCGAGTGGGAATCGAACCCACAACCAGTCGTTTACAGTCACACACTTGTGCCACTGGGCCACGACTGGCCACATATCTAATAAAGAGTTTATAAAATTAATTTCATGCTTCTATCTTTAAAAATGATTAAATGTATAATTAAATATTTTATCCCTTCTTTAAACCTCTTACGATCTTTTTAACATTTTTAAAGTGTTATTCATTTAGGACTATTGAAAGACATTTAGAAAACGTATAAAAATTTGAACGCAGCAGGATTCGAACCCATGTTCAAAATTTTATGTGTTTTCTAAATGTCTTTTTCAATTTCCTAAGTGACTGAATAACACTTTATAATAAAAATGTTAAAAGTATTTAATAAATAGTAGTGTCCGACCGAAGGTTCGGTTTCGGTTTCGGTTTCGGCAGAAATCTTAGTTTCGGTCGGACACTAATAAATAGCATTCTTTCTTGCCAAACGTAGTTCGTAGTACGTTGTTCGTAGAATATGTAATCTTTGGGTAGCAGAAATTTGTAAAAATCTCTTTACAGAGATGCTAACAAAAATAAGTTTTAATAAAGGGTATAAGAATTTCGACACAGCTGGTAGTAGAAAGCATGGCTTAGCGGTCAGTGTCTAGATGGTTTCCGGGAGGCGCGGGTTCGAATCCCGCTGCGTCCAAATTTTTATACGTTTTCTGAATGTCTCTTTCTTACGGTCCGTTTTTTGAATTACAAAGTAGCCTCTTTTCTTTATTATTCTCCAGACTATGTGCCAAATTTGATTTAAATCGGTTTAGTAGATTAGGCGTGATTCAGTAAAATACAATTACTTTCGCATTTACAATAGTAAGAATTTAATATTTAATTTATATTTCATTTTTCTTTACGTGCCAGTTGTAGCGCTTACATTTCTTTTGTGCTAGATTTGATGAATTCTTTTTGTTATACAAGAAATTGTTAACGATACGTTTTGTAGTTAACCATGCCCTTATACTCAGGCTTTTCTTTACAGGTAACCGAATACAGTGATAATGGAGAATGTTAACTAATTTTGATTATTAGCATTCCATATTCTATGTCAAAAATAAAAAATACTAGTGAAAGAATTACTTCGATACGTCAATTAGTTTCCGAGTTATAAGTAAAACAAGTTGTAACCGGCCGGTGAACGTGTGACGTCATCCTACAACACGCTCATTCTGGCACTCTCAATCCGCTCGTGGTCGCTCGCCCGTTCGTCGTAATTATACTTAAATACTTTGTAAAATGTCTTTAACACTTTCCTTCTTTACTTCTATAAGGCAGTCATCAGTAAGCGCGCCAGGCGAGGCACCAATCATGGGCCAGTCATTCTTAAAAAAAAGATTAGATTCTGCTATTTTTACATTGTGTATCTTTTGTTGTACACTGAGCAACTTCGTGCATTTTTGAAGCTGTTATACATCCGTAGCGCATCTCAAACCACAAATTTGGATCTGATTGAGCTGTTGTACCCTCTTTTACTTGAAAACATCTTGATTCCGTCATTTCGTTCTTACAAAATGTTATAAAAGTTTCGACGTCAAAATCAACACAGGATTTTTTGAAATGATTCAATTATGAATGGATCTATCTAAATATATCTTTTCAACTTCTTTTTTTCACATATAAAATGTGAAAGAAAACACTTTATTTCAAGTTCCCTAAGTTTTAATGTTAAACCATTGTCAAAAATATTTTTCCATTCTGACCGGCTTCATGAAGTATGTACCAATATCAATACCACTTGTACCCAAATCTTTAGCTTCAAATCAAAATAATTTTCGGTGTGGTACCAATACCTGAGTGCTTAGATTTTTTCAAATAACACTTGGTAGCATTCGTTGAAGGCTCGTCACTTCGACGATGTAGCCACATTAAAAATACTATGCTATAGCAAATAGCTATGCTATATGTGTACAGCCACCTCTTCTGGCGGCACAATCACCGCAAGTTACATTTAAAACTTATTGATTCTTTTCATTGCATTCTGAACTACAATGATAAGGTGTGGTACGTACGCGGTGTTCTGGCGTGATTCTCCATTTAACCGTACATACATCACCTACTCTTGTTACTTTAACATAACCTGTTGGTTATGTTGAAGTAACCGTTGGCGATGACCGGTTTCAAATAAAAAACAAAATTAAAAATTTTGAAAAAACCCACGACGGTTTAATTGTAATTATAAAAGGATAAAATAACTATAAATCCCCCGCTAAAAGAATATATGTAACGAGATGATGGGGACAGGCTTCGTGGGGGCTGTCTTACTTACGTTTGCACAAACCTTCTCATAGGTTCTTGCTGTTAACAACCAGTTTGGCAAAAAAAATTTAATATTAAAATGAAATTTACAGTTTTGATAAACTTGGTATTTAAGACTTTAAACGAAATCTATACTGATAGCTTACTAATTTAAAATAGAGGTTGCAACTGGCAGCCCCGACGAAGTCGTCCCATTCATTCGTTACATATATTCTTTTTAGCGGGGGAGGTATGTTATTTATCCAGTTATAAGTACACATAAACCGTTTCGTGGGTTTTTTCAAAAATTTTAATTTTGTTTTTATTTTAAACTTTTTAAATGTGAAAGAGATACATTATATATTATTACATAATATTGAATACTTTAATTATCGTAATGCAAAGTCCAAAGAAATTATAAACCCAATGCTCTGGTTATTTTTTTTCCCCAAATGTTATTGCAGCGACTGGCAGATGGTCACCGTACAATTTCAACGAAACTTAAATTTAACCAAATCAGTGTGAAAATCACAAACCCACTAGTAGTTTGATTTGGAACCAACTAATTTATAATGGAGCGCCTTC